>CM060981.1:7460567-7944115 GCA_030765065.1 Deroplatys truncata | reverse complement strand
ATATTCTAAGATATCAAGTAGATATAAATTATCAGTATAATCCATATGCATGTTCCATACGTCTATAACAATTATAATATTAACTATAGGAAGTATAATCCAGTATGTCATGTTCCCATACGTCTAAAACAAGTATATATAACTATAAGGAGTATAATCCAGTATGTCATGTTCCATATGTCTAAAACAAGTATATATAACGATAAAGCAGTATAATCCAGTATGTCATGTTCCATATGTCTAAAACAAGTATATATAAACTATAAGGAGTATAATCCAGTATGTCATGTTCCATATGTCTAAAACAAGTATATATAACTATAAGCAGTATAATCCAGTATGTCATTGTTCCATATGTCTAAAACAAGTATATATAATATAAGCAGTATAATCCAGTATGTCATGTTCCATATGTCTAAAACAAGTATATATAAAATAAGCAGTATAATCCAGTATGTCATGTTCCATATGTCTAAAACAAGTATATATAAGAATATAAGCAGTATAATCCAGTATGTCATGTTCCATATGTCTAAAACAAGTATATATAACTATAAGCAGTATAATCCAGTATGTCATGTTCCATATGTCTAAAACAAGTATATATAACTATAAGCAGTATAATCCAGTATGTCATGTTCCATATGTCTAAAACAAGTATATATAACTATAAGCAGTATAATCCAGTATGTCATGTTCCATATGTCTAAAACAAGTATACTATAAACTATAAGCAGTATAATCCAGTATGTCATGTTCCATAATGTCTAAAACAAGTATATATAACTATAAGCAGTATAATCCAGTATGTCATGTTCCATATGTCTAAAACAAGTATATATAACTATAAGCAGTATAATCCAGTATGTCATGTTCCATATGTCTAAAACAAGTATATATAACTATAAGAGCATATAATCCAGTATGTCATGTTCCATATGTCTAAAACAAGTATATATAAGAATAAGCAGTATAATCCAGTATGTCATGTTCCATAATGTCTAAAACAAGTATATATAACTATAAGGAGTATAATCCAGTATGTCATGTTCCATATGTCTAAAACAAGTATATATAACTATAAGGCAGTATAATCCAGTATGTCATGTTCCATATGTCTAAAACAAGTATATATAAGAATAAGCAGTATAATCCAGTATGTCATGTTCCATATGTCTAAAACAAGTATATATAAGAATAAAGCGTATAATCCAGTATGTCATGTTCCATATGTCTAAAACAAGTATATATAACTAATAAGAGTATAATCCAGTATGTCATGTTCCATATGTCTAAAACAAGTATATATAAGAATAAGCAGTATAATCCAGTATGTCATGTTCCATATGTCTAAAACAAGTATATATAAGAATAAGCAGTATAATCCAGTATGTCATGTTCCATATGTCTAAAACAAGTATATATAAGAATAAGCAGTATAATCCAGTATGTCATGTTCCATATGTCTAAAACAAGTATATATAAGAATAAGCAGTATAACACAGTATGTCATGTTCCATATGTCTAAAACAAGTATATATAAGAATAAGCAGTATAATCCAGTATGTCATGTTCCATATGTTCTAAAACAAGTATATATAAGAATAAGCAGTATAATCCAGTATGTCATGTTCCATATGTCTAAAACAAGTATATATAAGAATAAGCAGTAATAATCCAGTATGTCATGTTCCATATGTCTAAAACAAGTATATATAAGAATAAGCAGTATAATCACAGTATGTCATGTTCCATATGTCTAAAACAAGTATATATAACAATAAGCAGTATAATCCAGTATGTCATGTTCCATATGTCTAAAACAAGTATAATATAAGAATAAGCAGTATAATCCAGTATGTCATGTTCCATATCGTCTAAAACAAGTATATATAACTATAAGGCAGTATAATCCAGTATGTCATGTTACCATATGTCTAAAACAAGTATATATAAGAATAAGCAGTATAAAACAGTATGTCATGTACCATATGTCTAAAACAAGTATATATAAGAATAAGCAGTATAATCCAGTATGTCATGTTCCATATGTCTAAAACAAGTATATATAACTATAAGCAGTATAACACAGTATGTCATGTTCCATATGTCTAAAACAAGTATATATAACTATAAGCAGTATAATACAGTATGTCATGTACCATATGTCTAAAACAAGTATATATAAGAATAAGCAGTATAACACAGTATGTCATGTACCATATGTCTAAAACAAGTATATATAACTATAAGCAGTATAATACAGTATGTCATGTTTCCCATATGTCTAAAACAAGTATATATAACTATAAGCAGTATAACACAGTATGTCATGTTCCATATGTCTAAAACAAGTATATATAACTATAAGCAGTATAACACAGTATGTCATTGTACCATATGTCCTAAAAACAAGTATATATAAACTATAAGCAGTATAATCCAGTATGTCATGTTCCATATGTCTAAACAAGTATATATAACTATAAAAGCAGTATATCAGATGTCATGTGTCACTAAAACAAGTATATATAACTATAAGCAGTATAACACAGTATCATGTTCCATATGTCTAAAACAAGTATATATAACTATAAGCAGTATTAACACAGTATGTCATGTTACTATGTCTAAAACAAGTATATATAACTATAAGCAGTATAACACAGTATGTCAATGTTCCATATGTCTAAAACAAGTATATATAACTATAAGCAGTATAAACACAGTATGTCATGTACCATATGTCTAAAACAAGTATATATAACTATAAGCAGTATAATACAGTATGTCATGTTCCATATGTCTAAAACAAGTATATATAACTATAAGCAGTATAATCAAGTAATGTCATGTTCCATATGTCTAAAACAAGTATATATAACTATAAGCAGTATAATCCAGTATGTCATGTTCCATATGTCCTAAAACAAGTATATATAACATAAGCAGTATAATCCAGTATGTCATGTTCCATATGTCTAAAACAAGTATATATAATTATAAGCAGTATAAATCCAGTATGTCATGTTCCATATGTCTAAAACAAGTATATATAACTATAAGCAGTATAATCCAGTATGTCATGTCCATATGTCTAAAACAAGTATATATAAGAATAAGCAGTATAATCCAGTATGTCATGTTCCATATGTCTAAAACAAGTATATATAACTATAAGCAGTATAATCCAGTATGTCATGTTCCATATGTCTAAAAACAAGTATATATAAATATAAGCAGTATAATCCAGTATGTCATGTTCCATACTGTCTAAAACAAGTATATATAAGAATAAGCAGTATAATCCAGTATGTCATGTATCATATAGTCTAAAACAAGTATATATAAGAATAAGCAGTATAAACCAGTATGTCATGTTCCATATGTCTAAAACAAGTAAATATAAGAATAAGAGTATAATCCAGTATGTCATGTTCATATGTCTAAAACAAGTATATATAAGATAAGCAGTATAATCCAGTATGTCATGTTCCATATGTCTAAAAACAAGTATATATAACTATAAGCAGTATAATCCAGTATGTCATGTTCCATATGTCTCTAAAACAAGTATATATAAGAATAAGCAGTATAAACACAGTATGTCATGTACATATGTCTAAAACAAGTATATATAACTATAAGCAGTATAATACAGTATGTCATGTTCCATATGTCTAAAACAAGTATATATAACTATAAGCAGTATAATACAGTATGTCATGTACCATATGTCTAAAACAAGTATATATAACTATAAGCAGTATAATACAGTATGTCATGTTCCATATGTCTAAAACAAGTATATATAACTATAAGCAGTATAACACAGTATGTCATGTACCATATGTCTAAAACAAGTATATATAACTATAAGCAGTATAATACAGTATGTCATGTTCCATATGTCTAAAACAAGTATATATAACTATAAGCAGTATAACACAGTATGTCATGTACCATATGTCTAAAACAAGTATATATAACTATAAGCAGTATAACACAGTATGTCATGTTCCATATGTCTAAAACAAGTATATATAAGAATAAGCAGTATAACACAGTATGTCATGTACCATATGTCTAAAACAAGTATATATAACTATAAGCAGTATAACACAGTATGTCATGTTCCATATGTCTAAAACAAGTATATATAACTATAAGGAGTATAATCAGTATGTCATGTTCCATATGTCTAAAACAAGTATATATAACTATAAGCAGTATAACACAGTATGTCATGTTCCATATGTCTAAAACAAGTATATATAAGAATAAGCAGTATAACACAGTATGTCATGTACCATATGTCTAAAACAAGTATATATAACTATAAGCAGTATAATCCAGTATGTCATGTACCATATGTCTAAAACAAGTATATATAAGAATAAGCAGTATAACACAGTATGTCATGTTCCATATGTCTAAAACAAGTATATATAACTATAAGCAGTATAATCCAGTATGTCATGTTCCATATGTCTAAAACAAGTATATATAAGTATAAGCAGTATAATCCAGTATGTCATGTTCCATATGTCTAAAACAAGTATATATAAGAATAAGCAGTATAATCCAGTATGTCATGTTCCATATGTCTAAAACAAGTATATATAAGAATAAGCAGTATAACACAGTATGTCATGTTCCATATGTCTAAAACAAGTATATATAACTATAAGCAGTATAATCCAGTATGTCATGTTCCATATGTGTAAAACAAGTATATATAAGTATAAGCAGTATAATCCAGTATGTCATGTTCCATATGTCTAAAACAAGTATATATAAGAATAAGCAGTATAATCCAGTATGTCATGTTCCATATGTCTAAAACAAGTATATATAACTATAAGCAGTATAACACAGTATGTCATGTACCATATGTCTAAAACAAGTATATATAAGAATAAGCAGTATAACACAGTATGTCATGTACCATATGTCTAAAACAAGTATATATAACTATAAGCAGTATAACACAGTATGTCATGTACCATATCTCTAAAACAAGTATATATAAGAATAAGCAGTATAACACAGTATGTCATGTTCCATATGTCTAAAACAAGTATATATAACTATAAGCAGTATAACACAGTATGTCATGTACCATATGTCTAAAACAAGTATATATAAGAATAAGCAGTATAATCCAGTATGTCATGTTCCATATGTCTAAAACAAGTATATATAACTATAAGCAGTATAACACAGTATGTCATGTACCATATGTCTAAAACAAGTATATATAACTATAAGCAGTATAACACAGTATGTCATGTACCATATGTCTAAAACAAGTATATATAAGAATAAGCAGTATAACACAGTATGTCATGTTCCATATGTCTAAAACAAGTATATATAACTATAAGCAGTATAACACAGTATGTCATGTACCATATGTCTAAAACAAGTATATATAACTATAAGCAGTATAACACAGTATGTCATGTACCATACGTCTAAAACAAGTATATATAAGAATAAGCAGTATAACACAGTATGTCATGTACCATATGTCTAAAACAAGTATATATAAGAATAAGCAGTATAACACAGTATGTCATGTTCCATATGTCTAAAACAAGTATATATAACTATAAGCAGTATAACACAGTATGTCATGTTCCATATGTCTAAAACAAGTATATATAAGAATAAGCAGTATAATACAGTATGTCATGTTCCATATGTCTAAAACAAGTATATATAACTATAAGCAGTATAACACAGTATGTCATGTTCCATATGTCTAAAACAAGTATATATAAGAATAAGCAGTATAATCCAGTATGTCATGTTCCATATGTCTAAAACAAGTATATATAACTATAAGCAGTATAACACAGTATGTCATGTACCATATGTCTAAAACAAGTATATATAAGAATAAGCAGTATAATACAGTATGTCATGTTCCATATGTCTAAAACAAGTATATATAACTATAAGCAGTATAACACAGTATGTCATGTACCATATGTCTAAAACAAGTATATATAAGAATAAGGAGTATAATCCAGTATGTCATGTTCCATATGTCTAAAACAAGTATATATAAGAATAAGGAGTATAATACAGTATGTCATGTACCATATGTCTAAAACAAGTATATATAACTATAAGCAGTATAACACAGTATGTCATGTACCATATGTCTAAAACAAGTATATATAAGAATAAGCAGTATAATCCAGTATGTCATGTTCCATATGTCTAAAACAAGTATATATAAGAATAAGGAGTATAATACAGTATGTCATGTACCATACGTCTAAAACAAGTATATATAAGAATAAGCAGTATAATACAGTATGTCATGTTCCATACGTCTAAAACAAGTATATATAAGAATAAGCAGTATAATCCAGTATGTCATGTTCCATATGTCTAAAACAAGTATATATAAGAATAAGCAGTATAATACAGTATGTCATGTTCCATATGTCTAAAACAAGTATATATAACTATAAGCAGTATAACACAGTATGTCATGTTCCATATGTCTAAAACAAGTATATATAAGAATAAGCAGTATAACACAGTATGTCATGTACCATATGTCTAAAACAAGTATATATAACTATAAGCAGTATAATCCAGTATGTCATGTTCCATATGTCTAAAACAAGTATATATAACTATAAGCAGTATAATCCAGTATGTCATGTACCATATGTCTAAAACAAGTATATATAACTATAAGCAGTATAATCCAGTATGTCATGTACCATATGTCTAAAACAAGTATATATAAGAATAAGCAGTATAATCCAGTATGTCATGTTCCATATGTCTAAAACAAGTATATATAAGAATAAGCAGTATAATCCAGTATGTCATGTTCCATATGTCTAAAACAAGTATATATAACTATAAGCAGTATAATACAGTATGTCATGTTCCATATGTCTAAAACAAGTATATATAACTATAAGCAGTATAACACAGTATGTCATGTTCCATATGTCTAAAACAAGTATATATAAGAATAAGCAGTATAACACAGTATGTCATGTTCCATATGTCTAAAACAAGTATATATAAGTATAAGCAGTATAATCCAGTATGTCATGTTCCATATGTCTAAAACAAGTATATATAAGTATAAGCAGTATAATCCAGTATGTCATGTTCCATATGTCTAAAACAAGTATATATAAGAATAAGCAGTATAATCCAGTATGTCATGTTCCATATGTCTAAAACAAGTATATATAAGAATAAGCAGTATAACACAGTATGTCATGTTCCATATGTCTAAAACAAGTATATATAAGTATAAGCAGTATAATCCAGTATGTCATGTTCCATATGTCTAAAACAAGTATATATAAGTATAAGCAGTATAATCCAGTATGTCATGTTCCATATGTCTAAAACAAGTATATATAAGTATAAGCAGTATAATCCAGTATGTCATGTTCCATATGTCTAAAACAAGTATATATAAGTATAAGCAGTATAATCCAGTATGTCATGTTCTATATGTCTAAAACAAGTATATATAAGAATAAGCAGTATAATCCAGTATGTCATGTTCCATATGTCTAAAACAAGTATATATAAGTATAAGCAGTATAATCCAGTATGTCATGTTCCATATGTCTAAAACAAGTATATATAAGTATAAGCAGTATAATCCAGTATGTCATGTTCTATATGTCTAAAACAAGTATATATAAGTATAAGAAGTATAATCCAGTATGTCATGTTCTATATGTCTAAAACAAGTATATATAAGTATAAGAAGTATAATCCAGTATGTCATGTTCCATATGTCTAAAACAAGTATATATAAGTATAAGCAGTATAATCCAGTATGTCATGTTCTATATGTCTAAAACAAGTATATATAAGTATAAGAAGTATAATCCAGTATGTCATGTTCCATATGTCTAAAACAAGTATATATAAGTATAAGGAGTATAATCCAGTATGTCATGTTCCATATGTCTAAAACAAGTATATATAAGTATAAGGAGTATAATCCAGTATGTCATGTACCATATGTCTAAAACAAGTATATATAAGTATAAGGAGTATAATCCAGTATGTCATGTTCTATATGTCTAAAACAAGTATATATAAGAATAAGCAGTATAATCCAGTATGTCATGTTCCATATGTCTAAAACAAGTATATATAAGTATAAGAAGTATAATCCAGTATGTCATGTTCCATACGTCTAAAACAAGTATATATAACTATAAGCAGTATAATCCAGTATGTCATGTTCCATATGTCTAAAACAAGTATATATAAGAATAAGCAGTATAATCCAGTATGTCATGTTCCATATGTCTAAAACAAGTATATATAACTATAAGCAGTATAATCCAGTATGTCATGCTCCATATGTCTAAAACAAGTATATATAAGAATAAGCAGTATAATCCAGTATGTCATGTTCCATATGTCTAAAACAAGTATATATAACTATAAGCAGTATAATCCAGTATGTCATGTTCCATATGTCTAAAACAAGTATATATAACTATAAGCAGTATAATCCAGTATGTCATGCTCCATATGTCTAAAACAAGTATATATAAGAATAAGCAGTATAATCCAGTATGTCATGTTCCATATGTCTAAAACAAGTATATATAACTATAAGCAGTATAATCCAGTATGTCATGTTCCATATGTCTAAAACAAGTATATATAACTATAAGCAGTATAATCCAGTATGTCATGCTCCATATGTCTAAAACAAGTATATATAAGAATAAGCAGTATAATCCAGTATGTCATGTTCCATATGTCTAAAACAAGTATATATAACTATAAGCAGTATAATCCAGTATGTCATGTTCCATATGTCTAAAACAAGTATATATAACTATAAGCAGTATAATCCAGTATGTCATGTTCCATATGTCTAAAACAAGTATATATAACTATAAGGAGTATAATCCAGTATGTCATGTTCCATATGTCTAAAACAAGTATATATAACTATAAGGCAGTATAATCCAGTATGTCATGTTCCATATGTCTAAAACAAGTATATATAACTATAAGCAGTATAATCCAGTATGTCATGCTCCATACGTCTAAAACAAGTATATATAACTATAAGCAGTATAATCCAGTATGTCATGTTCCATATGTCTAAAACAAGTATATATAACTATAAGCAGTATAATCCAGTATGTCATGTTCCATATGTCTAAAACAAGTATATATAACTATAAGGAGTATAATCCAGTATGTCATGTTCCATATGTCTAAAACAAGTATATATAACTATAAGGAGTATAATCCAGTATGTCATGTTCCATATGTCTAAAACAAGTATATATAACTATAAGGAGTATAATCCAGTATGTCATGTACCATATGTCTAAAACAAGTATATATAACTATAAGGAGTATAATCCAGTATGTCATGTTCCATACGTCTAAAACAAGTATATATAAGTATAAGGAGTATAATCCAGTATGTCATGTACCATATGTCTAAAACAAGTATATATAACTATAAGGAGTATAATCCAGTATGTCATGTTCCATATGTCTAAAACAAGTATATATAACTATAAGGAGTATAATCCAGTATGTCATGTTCCATATGTCTAAAACAAGTATATATAAGAATAAGCAGTATAATCCAGTATGTCATGTTCCATATGTCTAAAACAAGTATATATAAGAATAAGGAGTATAATCCAGTATGTCATGTTCCATACGTCTAAAACAAGTATATATAAGAATAAGCAGTATAATCCAGTATGTCATGTTCCATATGTCTAAAACAAGTATATATAAGAATAAGCAGTATAATCCAGTATGTCATGTTCCATATGTCTAAAACAAGTATATATAAGAATAAGCAGTATAATCCAGTATGTCATGTTCCATACGTCTAAAACAAGTATATATAAGAATAAGGAGTATAATCCAGTATGTCATGTTCCATACGTCTAAAACAAGTATATATAAGAATAAGCAGTATAATCCAGTATGTCATGTTCCATATGTCTAAAACAAGTATATATAAGAATAAGGAGTATAATCCAGTATGTCATGTTCCATACGTCTAAAACAAGTATATATAAGAATAAGCAGTATAATCCAGTATGTCATGTTCCATACGTCTAAAACAAGTATATATAAGAATAAGGAGTATAATCCAGTATGTCATGTTCCATACGTCTAAAACAAGTATATATAAGAATAAGCAGTATAATCCAGTATGTCATGTTCCATATGTCTAAAACAAGTATATATAAGAATAAGCAGTATAATCCAGTATGTCATGTTCCATACGTCTAAAACAAGTATATATAAGAATAAGCAGTATAATCCAGTATGTCATGTTCCATACGTCTAAAACAAGTATATATAAGAATAAGCAGTATAATCCAGTATGTCATGTTCTATACGTCTAAAACAAGTATATATAAGAATAAGGAGTATAATCCAGTATGTCATGTTCCATACGTCTAAAACAAGTATATATAAGAATAAGCAGTATAATCCAGTATGTCATGTTCCATATGTCTAAAACAAGTATATATAAGAATAAGGAGTATAATCCAGTATGTCATGTTCCATACGTCTAAAACAAGTATATATAAGAATAAGCAGTATAATCCAGTATGTCATGTTCCATACGTCTAAAACAAGTATATATAAGAATAAGGAGTATAATCCAGTATGTCATGTTCCATACGTCTAAAACAAGTATATATAAGAATAAGCAGTATAATCCAGTATGTCATGTTCCATATGTCTAAAACAAGTATATATAAGAATAAGCAGTATAATCCAGTATGTCATGTTCCATACGTCTAAAACAAGTATATATAAGAATAAGGAGTATAATCCAGTATGTCATGTTCCATACGTCTAAAACAAGTATATATAAGAATAAGGAGTATAATCCAGTATGTCATGTTCCATACGTCTAAAACAAGTATATATAAGAATAAGCAGTATAATCCAGTATGTCATGTTCCATATGTCTAAAACAAGTATATATAAGAATAAGCAGTATAATCCAGTATGTCATGTTCCATATGTCTAAAACAAGTATATATAAGAATAAGCAGTATAATCCAGTATGTCATGTTCCATACGTCTAAAACAAGTATATATAAGAATAAGCAGTATAATCCAGTATGTCATGTTCCATATGTCTAAAACAAGTATATATAAGAATAAGCAGTATAATCCAGTATGTCATGTTCCATATGTCTAAAACAAGTATATATAAGAATAAGGAGTATAATCCAGTATGTCATGTTCCATACGTCTAAAACAAGTATATATAAGAATAAGCAGTATAATCCAGTATGTCATGTTCCATATGTCTAAAACAAGTATATATAAGAATAAGCAGTATAATCCAGTATGTCATGTTCCATACGTCTAAAACAAGTATATATAAGAATAAGCAGTATAATCCAGTATGTCATGTTCCATATGTCTAAAACAAGTATATATAAGAATAAGCAGTATAATCCAGTATGTCATGTTCCATATGTCTAAAACAAGTATATATAACTATAAGGAGTATAATCCAGTATGTCATGTTCCATATGTCTAAAACAAGTATATATAAGAATAAGCAGTATAATCCAGTATGTCATGTTCCATACGTCTAAAACAAGTATATATAACTATAAGCAGTATAATCCAGTATGTCATGTTCCATATGTCTAAAACAAGTATATATAAGAATAAGGAGTATAATCCAGTATGTCATGTTCCATACGTCTAAAACAAGTATATATAAGAATAAGCAGTATAATCCAGTATGTCATGTTCCATATCTCTAAAACAAGTATATATAAGAATAAGCAGTATAATCCAGTATGTCATGTTCCATACGTCTAAAACAAGTATATATAACTATAAGCAGTATAATCCAGTATGTCATGTTCCATATGTCTAAAACAAGTATATATAACTATAAGCAGTATAATCCAGTATGTCATGTTCCATACGTCTAAAACAAGTATATATAACTATAAGCAGTATAATCCAGTATGTCATGTTCCATACGTCTAAAACAAGTATATATAACTATAAGCAGTATAATCCAGTATGTCATGTTCCATACGTCTAAAACAAGTATATATAACTATAAGCAGTATAATCCAGTATGTCATGTTCCATACGTCTAAAACAAGTATATATAACTATAAGCAGTATAATCCAGTATGTCATGTTCCATACGTCTAAAACAAGTATATATAACTATAAGCAGTATAATCCAGTATGTCATGTTCCATACGTCTAAAACAAGTATATATAACTATAAGCAGTATAATCCAGTATGTCATGTTCCATATGTCTAAAACAAGTATATATAACTATAAGGAGTATAATCCAGTATGTCATGTACCATATGTCTAAAACAAGTATATATAACTATAAGCAGTATAATCCAGTATGTCATGTTCCATATGTCTAAAACAAGTATATATAACTATAAGCAGTATAATCCAGTATGTCATGTTCCATATGTCTGACACAAGTATATATAACTATAAGCAGTATAATCCAGTATGTCATGTTCCATATGTCTAAAACAAGTATATATAACTATAAGCAGTATAATCCAGTATGTCATGTACCATATGTCTAAAACAAGTATATATAACTATAAGGAGTATAATCCAGTATGTCATGTTCCATATGTCTAAAACAAGTATATATAACTATAAGCAGTATAATCCAGTATGTCATGTTCCATATGTCTAAAACAAGTATATATAACTATAAGCAGTATAATCCAGTATGTCATGTTCCATATGTCTAAAACAAGTATATATAACTATAAGGAGTATAATCCAGTATGTCATGTTCCATATGTCTAAAACAAGTATATATAACTATAAGGAGTATAATCCAGTATGTCATGTTCCATATGTCTAAAACAAGTATATATAACTATAAGCAGTATAATCCAGTATGTCATGTACCATATGTCTAAAACAAGTATATATAAGTATAAGCAGTATAATCCAGTATGTCATGTTCCATATGTCTAAAACAAGTATATATAAGAATAAGCAGTATAATCCAGTATGTCATGTTCCATATGTCTAAAACAAGTATATATAACTATAAGGAGTATAACACAGTATGTCATGTTCCATATGTCTAAAACAAGTATATATAACTATAAGGAGTATAATCCAGTATGTCATGTTCCATATGTCTAAAACAAGTATATATAACTATAAGGAGTATAATCCAGTATGTCATGTTCCATATGTCTAAAACAAGTATATATAACTATAAGGAGTATAACACAGTATGTCATGTTCCATATGTCTAAAACAAGTATATATAACTATAAGGAGTATAATCCAGTATGTCATGTTCCATATGTCTAAAACAAGTATATATAACTATAAGCAGTATAATCCAGTATGTCATGTACCATATGTCTAAAACAAGTATATATAACTATAAGCAGTATAATCCAGTATGTCATGTTCCATATGTCTAAAACAAGTATATATAACTATAAGGAGTATAATCCAGTATGTCATGTTCCATATGTCTAAAACAAGTATATATAACTATAAGCAGTATAATCCAGTATGTCATGTACCATATGTCTAAAACAAGTATATATAAGTATAAGCAGTATAATCCAGTATGTCATGTTCCATATGTCTAAAACAAGTATATATAACTATAAGGAGTATAACACAGTATGTCATGTTCCATATGTCTAAAACAAGTATATATAACTATAAGGAGTATAATCCAGTATGTCATGTTCCATATGTCTAAAACAAGTATATATAACTATAAGGAGTATAATCCAGTATGTCATGTTCCATATGTCTAAAACAAGTATATATAACTATAAGGAGTATAACACAGTATGTCATGTTCCATATGTCTAAAACAAGTATATATAACTATAAGGAGTATAATCCAGTATGTCATGTTCCATATGTCTAAAACAAGTATATATAAGTATAAGGAGTATAATCCAGTATGTCATGTTCCATATGTCTAAAACAAGTATATATAAGTATAAGGAGTATAACACAGTATGTCATGTTCCATATGTCTAAAACAAGTATATATAACTATAAGGAGTATAATCCAGTATGTCATGTTCCATATGTCTAAAACAAGTATATATAACTATAAGGAGTATAATCCAGTATGTCATGTTCCATATGTCTAAAACAAGTATATATAACTATAAGGAGTATAACACAGTATGTCATGTTCCATATGTCTAAAACAAGTATATATAACTATAAGGAGTATAATCCAGTATGTCATGTTCCATATGTCTAAAACAAGTATATATAACTATAAGCAGTATAATCCAGTATGTCATGTTCCATATGTCTAAAACAAGTATATATAACTATAAGGAGTATAATCCAGTATGTCATGTTCCATATGTCTAAAACAAGTATATATAACTATAAGCAGTATAATCCAGTATGTCATGTTCCATACGTCTAAAACAAGTATATATAACTATAAGCAGTATAATCCAGTATGTCATGTTCCATATGTCTAAAACAAGTATATATAAGAATAAGCAGTATAATCCAGTATGTCATGTACCATATGTCTAAAACAAGTATATATAACAATAAGCAGTATAATCCAGTATGTCATGTTCCATACGTCTAAAACAAGTATATATAACTATAAGCAGTATAACACAGTATGTCATGTTCCATATGTCTAAAACAAGTATATATAACTATAAGCAGTATAATCCAGTATGTCATGTTCCATATGTCTAAAACAAGTATATATAACTATAAGCAGTATAATCCAGTATGTCATGTTCCATATGTCTAAAACAAGTATATATAACTATAAGCAGTATAACACAGTATGTCATGTTCCATACGTCTAAAACAAGTATATATAACTATAAGCAGTATAATCCAGTATGTCATGTTCCATACGTCTAAAACAAGTATATATAAGAATAAGCAGTATAACACAGTATGTCATGTTCCATATGTCTAAAACAAGTATATATAACTATAAGCAGTATAATCCAGTATGTCATGTTCCATACGTCTAAAACAAGTATATATAACTATAAGCAGTATAATCCAGTATGTCATGTTCCATATGTCTAAAACAAGTATATATAAGAATAAGCAGTATAACACAGTATGTCATGTTCCATATGTCTAAAACAAGTATATATAAGAATAAGCAGTATAATCCAGTATGTCATGTTCCATACGTCTAAAACAAGTATATATAAGAATAAGCAGTATAATCCAGTATGTCATGTTCCATACGTCTAAAACAAGTATATATAAGAATAAGGAGTATAATCCAGTATGTCATGTTCCATATGTCTAAAACAAGTATATATAAGAATAAGGAGTATAATCCAGTATGTCATGTTCCATATGTCTAAAACAAGTATATATAAGAATAAGGAGTATAATCCAGTATGTCATGTTCCATATGTCTAAAACAAGTATATATAAGAATAAGGAGTATAATCCAGTATGTCATGTTCCATATGTCTAAAACAAGTATATATAAGAATAAGGAGTATAATCCAGTATGTCATGTTCCATATGTCTAAAACAAGTATATATAAGAATAAGGAGTATAATCCAGTATGTCATGTTCCATATGTCTAAAACAAGTATATATAAGAATAAGGAGTATAATCCAGTATGTCATGTTCCATATGTCTAAAACAAGTATATATAAGAATAAGCAGTATAATCCAGTATGTCATGTTCCATACGTCTAAAACAAGTATATATAAGAATAAGGAGTATAATCCAGTATGTCATGTTCCATATGTCTAAAACAAGTATATATAAGAATAAGGAGTATAATCCAGTATGTCATGTTCCATATGTCTAAAACAAGTAAATATAAGAATAAGCAGTATAATCCAGTATGTCATGTTCCATATGTCTAAAACAAGTATATATAAGAATAAGCAGTATAATCCAGTATGTCATGTTCCATATGTCTAAAACAAGTATATATAAGAATAAGCAGTATAATCCAGTATGTCATGTTCCATATATCTAAAACAAGTATATATAAGAATAAGGAGTATAATCCAGTATGTCATGTTCCATATGTCTAAAACAAGTAAATATAAGAATAAGCAGTATAATCCAGTATGTCATGTTCCATATGTCTAAAACAAGTATATATAAGAATAAGCAGTATAATCCAGTATGTCATGTTCCATATGTCTAAAACAAGTATATATAAGAATAAGCAGTATAATCCAGTATGTCATGTTCCATATATCTAAAACAAGTATATATAAGAATAAGGAGTATAATCCAGTATGTCATGTTCCATATGTCTAAAACAAGTATATATAAGAATAAGCAGTATAATCCAGTATGTCATGTTCCATATGTCTAAAACAAGTATATATAAGAATAAGGAGTATAATCCAGTATGTCATGTTCCATATGTCTAAAACAAGTATATATAAGAATAAGGAGTATAATCCAGTATGTCATGTTCCATATGTCTAAAACAAGTATATATAAGAATAAGGAGTATAATCCAGTATGTCATGTTCCATATGTCTAAAACAAGTATATATAAGAATAAGCAGTATAATCCAGTATGTCATGTTCCATATGTCTAAAACAAGTATATATAAGAATAAGCAGTATAATCCAGTATGTCATGTTCCATATGTCTAAAACAAGTATATATAACTATAAGCAGTATAATCCAGTATGTCATGTTCCATATGTCTAAAACAAGTATATATAACTATAAGGAGTATAATCCAGTATGTCATGTTCCATATGTCTAAAACAAGTATATATAACTATAAGGAGTATAATCCAGTATGTCATGTTCCATATGTCTAAAACAAGTATATATAACTATAAGGAGTATAATCCAGTATGTCATGTTCCATATGTCTAAAACAAGTATATATAACTATAAGGAGTATAACACAGTATGTCATGTTCCATATGTCTAAAACAAGTATATATAACTATAAGGAGTATAATCCAGTATGTCATGTTCCATATGTCTAAAACAAGTATATATAACTATAAGCAGTATAATCCAGTATGTCATGTTCCATATGTCTAAAACAAGTATATATAAGAATAAGCAGTATAATCCAGTATGTCATGTTCCATACGTCTAAAACAAGTATATATAAGAATAAGCAGTATAATCCAGTATGTCATGTTCCATACGTCTAAAACAAGTATATATAAGAATAAGCAGTATAATCCAGTATGTCATGTTCCATATGTCTAAAACAAGTATATATAACTATAAGCAGTATAATCCAGTATGTCATGTTCCATATGTCTAAAACAAGTATATATAACTATAAGGAGTATAATCCAGTATGTCATGTTCCATATGTCTAAAACAAGTATATATAACTATAAGCAGTATAATCCAGTATGTCATGTACCATATGTCTAAAACAAGTATATATAAGTATAAGCAGTATAATCCAGTATGTCATGTTCCATATGTCTAAAACAAGTATATATAACTATAAGGAGTATAACACAGTATGTCATGTTCCATATGTCTAAAACAAGTATATATAACTATAAGGAGTATAATCCAGTATGTCATGTTCCATATGTCTAAAACAAGTATATATAACTATAAGGAGTATAATCCAGTATGTCATGTTCCATATGTCTAAAACAAGTGTATATAACTATAAGGAGTATAACACAGTATGTCATGTTCCATATGTCTAAAACAAGTATATATAACTATAAGGAGTATAATCCAGTATGTCATGTTCCATATGTCTAAAACAAGTATATATAAGTATAAGGAGTATAACACAGTATGTCATGTTCCATATGTCTAAAACAAGTATATATAACTATAAGGAGTATAATCCAGTATGTCATGTTCCATATGTCTAAAACAAGTATATATAACTATAAGGAGTATAATCCAGTATGTCATGTTCCATATGTCTAAAACAAGTATATATAACTATAAGGAGTATAACACAGTATGTCATGTTCCATATGTCTAAAACAAGTATATATAACTATAAGGAGTATAATCCAGTATGTCATGTTCCATATGTCTAAAACAAGTATATATAACTATAAGCAGTATAATCCAGTATGTCATGTTCCATATGTCTAAAACAAGTATATATAACTATAAGGAGTATAATCCAGTATGTCATGTTCCATATGTCTAAAACAAGTATATATAACTATAAGCAGTATAATCCAGTATGTCATTTCCATATGTCTAAAACAAGTATATATAACTATAAGGAGTATAATCCAGTATGTCATGTTCCATATGTCTAAAACAAGTATATATAACTATAAGGAGTATAACACAGTATGTCATGTTCCATATGTCTAAAACAAGTATATATAACTATAAGGAGTATAATCCAGTATGTCATGTTCCATATGTCTAAAACAAGTATATATAAGTATAAGGAGTATAACACAGTATGTCATGTTCCATATGTCTAAAACAAGTATATATAACTATAAGGAGTATAATCCAGTATGTCATGTTCCATATGTCTAAAACAAGTATATATAACTATAAGGAGTATAACACAGTATGTCATGTTCCATATGTCTAAAACAAGTATATATAACTATAAGGAGTATAATCCAGTATGTCATGTTCCATATGTCTAAAACAAGTATATATAAGAATAAGCAGTATAATCCAGTATGTCATGTTCCATATGTCTAAAACAAGTATATATAACTATAAGCAGTATAATCCAGTATGTCATGTTCCATATGTCTAAAACAAGTATATATAAGAATAAGCAGTATAATCCAGTATGTCATGTTCCATATGTCTAAAACAAGTATATATAAGAATAAGCAGTATAATCCAGTATGTCATGTTCCATATGTCTAAAACAAGTATATATAACTATAAGCAGTATAATCCAGTATGTCATGTACCATATGTCTAAAACAAGTATATATAACTATAAGGAGTATAATCCAGTATGTCATGTTCCATATGTCTAAAACAAGTATATATAAGAATAAGCAGTATAATCCAGTATGTCATGTTCCATATGTCTAAAACAAGTATATATAAGAATAAGCAGTATAATCCAGTATGTCATGTTCCATACGTCTAAAACAAGTATATATAACTATAAGCAGTATAATCCAGTATGTCATGTTCCATATGTCTAAAACAAGTATATATAACTATAAGCAGTATAATCCAGTATGTCATGTTCCATACGTCTAAAACAAGTATATATAACTATAAGCAGTATAATCCAGTATGTCATGTTCCATATGTCTAAAACAAGTATATATAACTATAAGCAGTATAATCCAGTATGTCATGTTCCATATGTCTAAAACAAGTATATATAACTATAAGCAGTATAATCCAGTATGTCATGTTCCATATGTCTAAAACAAGTATATATAACTATAAGCAGTATAATCCAGTATGTCATGTTCCATATGTCTAAAACAAGTATATATAACTATAAGCAGTATAATCCAGTATGTCATGTTCCATATGTCTAAAACAAGTATATATAACTATAAGCAGTATAATCCAGTATGTCATGTTCCATATGTCTAAAACAAGTATATATAACTATAAGCAGTATAATCCAGTATGTCATGTTCCATACGTCTAAAACAAGTATATATAACTATAAGCAGTATAATCCAGTATGTCATGTTCCATATGTCTAAAACAAGTATATATAACTATAAGCAGTATAATCCAGTATGTCATGTTCCATACGTCTAAAACAAGTATATATAACTATAAGCAGTATAATCCAGTATGTCATGTTCCATATGTCTAAAACAAGTATATATAACTATAAGCAGTATAATCCAGTATGTCATGTTCCATATGTCTAAAACAAGTATATATAAGAATAAGCAGTATAATCCAGTATGTCATGTTCCATATGTCTAAAACAAGTATATATAAGAATAAGCAGTATAACACAGTATGTCATGTTCCATATGTCTAAAACAAGTATATATAACTATAAGCAGTATAATCCAGTATGTCATGTTCCATATGTCTAAAACAAGTATATATAACTATAAGGAGTATAATCCAGTATGTCATGTTCCATATGTCTAAAACAAGTATATATAAGAATAAGCAGTATAATCCAGTATGTCATGTTCCATATGTCTAAAACAAGTATATATAAGAATAAGCAGTATAACACAGTATGTCATGTTCCATATGTCTAAAACAAGTATATATAACTATAAGCAGTATAATCCAGTATGTCATGTTCCATATGTCTAAAACAAGTATATATAAGTATAAGCAGTATAATCCAGTATGTCATGTTCCATATGTCTAAAACAAGTATATATAAGAATAAGCAGTATAATCCAGTATGTCATGTTCCATATGTCTAAAACAAGTATATATAAGAATAAGAAGTATAATCCAGTATGTCATGTTCCATATGTCTAAAACAAGTATATATAAGAATAAGAAGTATAATCCAGTATGTCATGTTCCATATGTCTAAAACAAGTATATATAAGAATAAGCAGTATAATCCAGTATGTCATGTTCCATATGTCTAAAACAAGTATATATAAGAATAAGCAGTATAATCCAGTATGTCATGTTCCATATGTCTAAAACAAGTATATATAACTATAAGGAGTATAATCCAGTATGTCATGTTCCATATGTCTAAAACAAGTATATATAACTATAAGCAGTATAATCCAGTATGTCATGTTCCATATGTCTAAAACAAGTATATATAAGTATAAGCAGTATAATCCAGTATGTCATGTTCCATATGTCTGACACAAGTATATATAAGAATAAGCAGTATAATCCAGTATGTCATGTTCCATATGTCTAAAACAAGTATATATAACTATAAGGAGTATAATCCAGTATGTCATGTTCCATATGTCTGACACAAGTATATATAAGAATAAGCAGTATAATCCAGTATGTCATGTACCATATGTCTAAAACAAGTATATATAACTATAAGGAGTATAATCCAGTATGTCATGTTCCATACGTCTAAAACAAGTATATATAACTATAAGGAGTATAATCCAGTATGTCATGTACCATATGTCTAAAACAAGTATATATAACTATAAGGAGTATAATCCAGTATGTCATGTTCCATATGTCTAAAACAAGTATATATAAGAATAAGCAGTATAATCCAGTATGTCATGTTCCATATGTCTAAAACAAGTATATATAAGAATAAGCAGTATAATCCAGTATGTCATGTTCCATATGTCTAAAACAAGTATATATAACTATAAGCAGTATAATCCAGTATGTCATGTTCCATATGTCTAAAACAAGTATATATAACTATAAGCAGTATAATCCAGTATGTCATGTTCCATATGTCTAAAACAAGTATATATAACTATAAGCAGTATAATCCAGTATGTCATGTTCCATATGTCTAAAACAAGTATATATAACTATAAGCAGTATAATCCAGTATGTCATGTTCCATATGTCTAAAACAAGTATATATAACTATAAGCAGTATAATCCAGTATGTCATGTTCCATATGTCTAAAACAAGTATATATAAGAATAAGCAGTATAATCCAGTATGTCATGTTCCATATGTCTAAAACAAGTATATATAACTATAAGCAGTATAATCCAGTATGTCATGTTCCATATGTCTAAAACAAGTATATATAAGAATAAGCAGTATAATCCAGTATGTCATGTTCCATATGTCTAAAACAAGTATATATAAGAATAAGCAGTATAATCCAGTATGTCATGTTCCATATGTCTAAAACAAGTATATATAAGAATAAGCAGTATAATCCAGAATGTCATGTTCTATATGTCTAAAACAAGTATATATAAGAATAAGCAGTATAATCCAGTATGTCATGTTCCATATGTCTAAAACAAGTATATATAAGAATAAGCAGTATAATCCAGTATGTCATGTTCCATACGTCTAAAACAAGTATATATAAGAATAAGGAGTATAATCCAGTATGTCATGTTCCATACGTCTAAAACAAGTATATATAAGAATAAGGAGTATAATCCAGTATGTCATGTTCCATATGTCTAAAACAAGTATATATAAGAATAAGCAGTATAATCCAGTATGTCATGTTCCATATGTCTAAAACAAGTATATATAAGAATAAGCAGTATAATCCAGTATGTCATGTTCCATACGTCTAAAACAAGTATATATAAGAATAAGGAGTATAATCCAGTATGTCATGTTCCATACGTCTAAAACAAGTATATATAAGAATAAGGAGTATAACACAGTATGTCATGTTCCATATGTCTAAAACAAGTATATATAAGAATAAGCAGTATAATCCAGTATGTCATGTTCCATATGTCTAAAACAAGTATATATAACTATAAGGAGTATAATCCAGTATGTCATGTTCCATATGTCTAAAACAAGTATATATAACTATAAGCAGTATAATCCAGTATGTCATGTTCCATATGTCTAAAACAAGTATATATAAGAATAAGCAGTATAATCCAGTATGTCATGTTCCATATGTCTAAAACAAGTATATATAAGAATAAGCAGTATAATCCAGTATGTCATGTACCATATGTCTAAAACAAGTATATATAACTATAAGCAGTATAATCCAGTATGTCATGTTCCATATGTCTAAAACAAGTATATATAACTATAAGCAGTATAATCCAGTATGTCATGTTCCATATGTCTAAAACAAGTATATATAAGAATAAGCAGTATAATCCAGTATGTCATGTTCCATATGTCTAAAACAAGTATATATAAGTATAAGGAGTATAACACAGTATGTCATGTTCCATATGTCTAAAACAAGTATATATAAGAATAAGCAGTATAATCCAGTATGTCATGTTCCATATGTCTAAAACAAGTATATATAAGTATAAGGAGTATAATCCAGTATGTCATGTACCATATGTCTAAAACAAGTATATATAACTATAAGCAGTATAATCCAGTATGTCATGTTCCATATGTCTAAAACAAGTATATATAAGTATAAGGAGTATAACACAGTATGTCATGTACCATATGTCTAAAACAAGTATATATAAGAATAAGGAGTATAACACAGTATGTCATGTTCCATATGTCTAAAACAAGTATATATAACTATAAGCAGTATAATCCAGTATGTCATGTACCATATGTCTAAAACAAGTATATATAACTATAAGCAGTATAATCCAGTATGTCATGTACCATATGTCTAAAACAAGTATATATAAGTATAAGGAGTATAACACAGTATGTCATGTTCCATATGTCTAAAACAAGTATATATAAGAATAAGCAGTATAATCCAGTATGTCATGTTCCATATGTCTAAAACAAGTATATATAAGTATAAGGAGTATAATCCAGTATGTCATGTACCATATGTCTAAAACAAGTATATATAACTATAAGCAGTATAATCCAGTATGTCATGTTCCATATGTCTAAAACAAGTATATATAAGTATAAGGAGTATAACACAGTATGTCATGTTCCATATGTCTAAAACAAGTATATATAAGAATAAGCAGTATAATCCAGTATGTCATGTTCCATATGTCTAAAACAAGTATATATAAGAATAAGGAGTATAATCCAGTATGTCATGTTCTATATGTCTAAAACAAGTATATATAACTATAAGGAGTATAATCCAGTATGTCATGTACCATATGTCTAAAACAAGTATATATAACTATAAGCAGTATAATCCAGTATGTCATGTTCCATATGTCTAAAACAAGTATATATAACTATAAGCAGTATAATCCAGTATGTCATGTTCTATATGTCTAAAACAAGTATATATAACTATAAGGAGTATAACACAGTATGTCATGTTCCATATGTCTAAAACAAGTATATATAACTATAAGCAGTATAATCCAGTATGTCATGTTCCATATGTCTAAAACAAGTATATATAAGAATAAGCAGTATAATACAGTATGTCATGTTCTATATGTCTAAAACAAGTATATATAACTATAAGCAGTATAATCCAGTATGTCATGTTCTATATGTCTAAAACAAGTATATATAAGAATAAGCAGTATAATCCAGTATGTCATGTTCCATATGTCTAAAACAAGTATATATAAGAATAAGCAGTATAATCCAGTATGTCATGTTCCATATGTCTAAAACAAGTATATATAAGAATAAGAAGTATAATCCAGTATGTCATGTTCCATATGTCTAAAACAAGTATATATAAGTATAAGGAGTATAATCCAGTATGTCATGTTCCATATGTCTAAAACAAGTATATATAAGAATAAGGAGTATAATCCAGTATGTCATGTTCCATATGTCTAAAACAAGTATATATAAGAATAAGAAGTATAATCCAGTATGTCATGTACCATATGTCTAAAACAAGTATATATAACTATAAGCAGTATAATCCAGTATGTCATGTTCCATATGTCTAAAACAAGTATATATAAGTATAAGGAGTATAACACAGTATGTCATGTTCCATATGTCTAAAACAAGTATATATAACTATAAGCAGTATAATCCAGTATGTCATGTTCCATATGTCTAAAACAAGTATATATAACTATAAGGAGTATAATCCAGTATGTCATGTTCCATATGTCTAAAACAAGTATATATAAGAATAAGCAGTATAATCCAGTATGTCATGTTCCATATGTCTAAAACAAGTATATATAAGTATAAGGAGTATAACACAGTATGTCATGTTCCATATGTCTAAAACAAGTATATATAAGAATAAGCAGTATAATCCAGTATGTCATGTTCCATACGTCGAAAACAAGTATATATAACTATAAGCAGTATAATCCAGTATGTCATGTTCCATATGTCTAAAACAAGTATATATAACTATAAGCAGTATAATCCAGTATGTCATGTTCCATACGTCTAAAACAAGTATATATAACTATAAGCAGTATAATCCAGTATGTCATGTTCCATATGTCTAAAACAAGTATATATAACTATAAGCAGTATAATCCAGTATGTCATGTTCCATATGTCTAAAACAAGTATATATAACTATAAGGAGTATAATCCAGTATGTCATGTTCCATATGTCTAAAACAAGTATATATAACTATAAGGAGTATAATCCAGTATGTCATGTACCATATGTCTAAAACAAGTATATATAACTATAAGCAGTATAATCCAGTATGTCATGTTCCATATGTCTAAAACAAGTATATATAAGTATAAGCAGTATAATCCAGTATGTCATGTACCATATGTCTAAAACAAGTATATATAAGTATAAGCAGTATAATCCAGTATGTCATGTTCCATATGTCTAAAACAAGTATATATAAGAATAAGCAGTATAATCCAGTATGTCATGTTCCATACGTCTAAAACAAGTATATATAAGAATAAGCAGTATAATCCAGTATGTCATGTTCCATATGTCTAAAACAAGTATATATAAGAATAAGCAGTATAATCCTGTATGTCATGTTCCATATGTCTAAAACAAGTATATATAACTATAAGCAGTATAATCCAGTATGTCATGTTCCATACGTCTAAAACAAGTATATATAACTATAAGCAGTATAATCCAGTATGTCATGTTCCATATGTCTAAAACAAGTATATATAAGAATAAGCAGTATAATCCAGTATGTCATGTTCCATACGTCTAAAACAAGTATATATAAGAATAAGCAGTATAATCCAGTATGTCATGTTCCATATGTCTAAAACAAGTATATATAAGAATAAGCAGTATAATCCTGTATGTCATGTTCCATATGTCTAAAACAAGTATATATAACTATAAGCAGTATAATCCAGTATGTCATGTTCCATACGTCTAAAACAAGTATATATAACTATAAGCAGTATAATCCAGTATGTCATGTTCCATATGTCTAAAACAAGTATATATAACTATAAGCAGTATAATCCAGTATGTCATGTTCCATACGTCTAAAACAAGTATATATAAGTATAAGGAGTATAATCCAGTATGTCATGTTCCATATGTCTAAAACAAGTATATATAAGAATAAGGAGTATAATCCAGTATGTCATGTTCCATATGTCTAAAACAAGTATATATAAGAATAAGCAGTATAATCCAGTATGTCATGTACCATATGTCTAAAACAAGTATATATAAGTATAAGCAGTATAATCCAGTATGTCATGTACCATATGTCTAAAACAAGTATATATAACTATAAGCAGTATAATCCAGTATGTCATGTTCCATATGTCTAAAACAAGTATATATAACTATAAGCAGTATAATCCTGTATGTCATGTACCATATGTCTAAAACAAGTATATATAACTATAAGCAGTATAATCCAGTATGTCATGTTCCATATGTCTAAAACAAGTATATATAAGTATAAGCAGTATAATCCTGTATGTCATGTACCATATGTCTAAAACAAGTATATATAACTATAAGCAGTATAATCCAGTATGTCATGTTCCATATGTCTAAAACAAGTATATATAACTATAAGGAGTATAATCCAGTATGTCATGTTCCATACGTCTAAAACAAGTATATATAACTATAAGCAGTATAATCCAGTATGTCATGTTCCATACGTCTAAAACAAGTATATATAACTATAAGCAGTATAATCCAGTATGTCATGTACCATATGTCTAAAACAAGTATATATAACTATAAGCAGTATAATCCAGTATGTCATGTTCCATATGTCTAAAACAAGTATATATAAGAATAAGCAGTATAATCCAGTATGTCATGTTCCATATGTCTAAAACAAGTATATATAACTATAAGGAGTATAACACAGTATGTCATGTTCCATATGTCTAAAACAAGTATATATAACTATAAGGAGTATAATCCAGTATGTCATGTACCATACGTCTAAAACAAGTATATATAACTATAAGCAGTATAATCCAGTATGTCATGTACCATACGTCTAAAACAAGTATATATAACTATAAGCAGTATAATCCAGTATGTCATGTACCATATGTCTAAAACAAGTATATATAAGAATAAGCAGTATAATCCAGTATGTCATGTTCCATATGTCTAAAACAAGTATATATAAGAATAAGCAGTATAATCCAGTATGTCATGTTCCATATGTCTAAAACAAGTATATATAAGAATAAGCAGTATAATCCAGTATGTCATGTTCCATATGTCTAAAACAAGTATATATAAGAATAAGCAGTATAATCCAGTATGTCATGTTCCATATGTCTAAAACAAGTATATATAAGAATAAGCAGTATAATCCAGTATGTCATGTTCCATATGTCTAAAACAAGTATATATAAGAATAAGCAGTATAATCCAGTATGTCATGTTCCATATGTCTAAAACAAGTATATATAAGAATAAGCAGTATAATCCAGTATGTCATGTTCCATATGTCTAAAACAAGTATATATAACTATAAGCAGTATAATCCAGTATGTCATGTTCCATATGTCTAAAACAAGTATATATAACTATAAGGAGTATAATCCAGTATGTCATGTACCATACGTCTAAAACAAGTATATATAACTATAAGCAGTATAATCCAGTATGTCATGTACCATATGTCTAAAACAAGTATATATAACTATAAGCAGTATAATCCAGTATGTCATGTACCATACGTCTAAAACAAGTATATATAACTATAAGCAGTATAATCCAGTATGTCATGTACCATATGTCTAAAACAAGTATATATAAGAATAAGCAGTATAATCCAGTATGTCATGTTCCATATGTCTAAAACAAGTATATATAAGAATAAGCAGTATAATCCAGTATGTCATGTTCCATATGTCTAAAACAAGTATATATAAGAATAAGCAGTATAATCCAGTATGTCATGTTCCATATGTCTAAAACAAGTATATATAAGAATAAGCAGTATAATCCAGTATGTCATGTTCCATATGTCTAAAACAAGTATATATAAGAATAAGCAGTATAATCCAGTATGTCATGTTCCATATGTCTAAAACAAGTATATATAAGAATAAGCAGTATAATCCAGTATGTCATGTTCCATATGTCTAAAACAAGTATATATAAGAATAAGCAGTATAATCCAGTATGTCATGTTCCATATGTCTAAAACAAGTATATATAAGAATAAGCAGTATAATCCAGTATGTCATGTTCCATATGTCTAAAACAAGTATATATAAGAATAAGCAGTATAACACAGTATGTCATGTTCCATATGTCTAAAACAAGTATATATAAGTATAAGCAGTATAATCCAGTATGTCATGTACCATATGTCTAAAACAAGTATATATAAGAATAAGCAGTATAATCCAGTATGTCATGTTCCATATGTCTAAAACAAGTATATATAAGTATAAGCAGTATAACACAGTATGTCATGTTCCATATGTCTAAAACAAGTATATATAACTATAAGCAGTATAATCCAGTATGTCATGTTCCATATGTCTAAAACAAGTATATATAACTATAAGCAGTATAATCCAGTATGTCATGTTCCATATGTCTAAAACAAGTATATATAACTATAAGCAGTATAATCCAGTATGTCATGTTCCATATGTCTAAAACAAGTATATATAACTATAAGCAGTATAATCCAGTATGTCATGTTCCATATGTCTAAAACAAGTATATATAACTATAAGCAGTATAATCCAGTATGTCATGTTCCATATGTCTAAAACAAGTATATATAAGAATAAGCAGTATAATCCAGTATGTCATGTTCCATATGTCTAAAACAAGTATATATAAGTATAAGGAGTATAACACAGTATGTCATGTTCCATATGTCTAAAACAAGTATATATAAGAATAAGCAGTATAATCCAGTATGTCATGTTCCATACGTCGAAAACAAGTATATATAAGAATAAGCAGTATAATCCAGTATGTCATGTTCCATACGTCGAAAACAAGTATATATAAGAATAAGCAGTATAATCCAGTATGTCATGTTCCATATGTCTAAAACAAGTATATATAAGTATAAGGAGTATAACACAGTATGTCATGTTCCATATGTCTAAAACAAGTATATATAAGAATAAGCAGTATAATCCAGTATGTCATGTTCCATACGTCGAAAACAAGTATATATAAGAATAAGCAGTATAATCCAGTATGTCATGTTCCATACGTCGAAAACAAGTATATATAAGAATAAGCAGTATAATCCAGTATGTCATGTTCCATATGTCTAAAACAAGTATATATAAGTATAAGGAGTATAACACAGTATGTCATGTTCCATATGTCTAAAACAAGTATATATAAGAATAAGCAGTATAATCCAGTATGTCATGTTCCATATGTCTAAAACAAGTATATATAAGAATAAGCAGTATAATCCAGTATGTCATGTTCCATACGTCGAAAACAAGTATATATAACTATAAGCAGTATAATCCAGTATGTCATGTTCCATATGTCTAAAACAAGTATATATAACTATAAGCAGTATAATCCAGTATGTCATGTACCATATGTCTAAAACAAGTATATATAAGAATAAGCAGTATAATCCAGTATGTCATGTTCCATATGTCTAAAACAAGTATATATAACTATAAGCAGTATAATCCAGTATGTCATGTTCCATATGTCTAAAACAAGTATATATAACTATAAGCAGTATAATCCAGTATGTCATGCTCCATATGTCTAAAACAAGTATATATAAGAATAAGCAGTATAATCCAGTATGTCATGTTCCATACGTCGAAAACAAGTATATATAACTATAAGCAGTATAATCCAGTATGTCATGTTCCATATGTCTAAAACAAGTATATATAACTATAAGGAGTATAATCCAGTATGTCATGTTCCATATGTCTAAAACAAGTATATATAAGAATAAGCAGTATAATCCAGTATGTCATGTACCATATGTCTAAAACAAGTATATATAACTATAAGCAGTATAATCCAGTATGTCATGTTCCATATGTCTAAAACAAGTATATATAAGAATAAGCAGTATAATCCAGTATGTCATGTTCCATATGTCTAAAACAAGTATATATAACTATAAGCAGTATAATCCAGTATGTCATGTTCCATATGTCTAAAACAAGTATATATAAGAATAAGCAGTATAATCCAGTATGTCATGTACCATATGTCTAAAACAAGTATATATAACTATAAGCAGTATAATCCAGTATGTCATGTTCCATATGTCTAAAACAAGTATATATAACTATAAGCAGTATAATCCAGTATGTCATGTTCCATACGTCTAAAACAAGTATATATAAGAATAAGCAGTATAATCCAGTATGTCATGTTCCATACGTCTAAAACAAGTATATATAAGTATAAGGAGTATAATCCAGTATGTCATGTTCCATATGTCTAAAACAAGTATATATAAGAATAAGGAGTATAATCCAGTATGTCATGTACCATATGTCTAAAACAAGTATATATAAGAATAAGGAGTATAATCCAGTATGTCATGTTCTATATGTCTAAAACAAGTATATATAACTATAAGCAGTATAATCCAGTATGTCATGTTCTATATGTCTAAAACAAGTATATATAACTATAAGCAGTATAATCCAGTATGTCATGTTCCATACGTCTAAAACAAGTATATATAAGAATAAGCAGTATAATCCAGTATGTCATGTTCCATACGTCTAAAACAAGTATATATAAGAATAAGCAGTATAATCCAGTATGTCATGTTCCATACGTCTAAAACAAGTATATATAAGAATAAGGAGTATAATCCAGTATGTCATGTTCCATATGTCTAAAACAAGTATATATAAGAATAAGCAGTATAATCCAGTATGTCATGTTCCATATGTCTAAAACAAGTATATATAAGAATAAGCAGTATAATCCAGTATGTCATGTTCCATACGTCTAAAACAAGTATATATAACTATAAGCAGTATAATCCAGTATGTCATGTACCATATGTCTAAAACAAGTATATATAAGAATAAGCAGTATAATCCAGTATGTCATGTTCCATATGTCTAAAACAAGTATATATAAGAATAAGCAGTATAATCCAGTATGTCATGTTCCATACGTCTAAAACAAGTATATATAAGAATAAGCAGTATAATCCAGTATGTCATGTTCCATACGTCTAAAACAAGTATATATAACTATAAGCAGTATAACACAGTATGTCATGTACCATATGTCTAAAACAAGTATATATAACTATAAGCAGTATAATCCAGTATGTCATGTACCATATGTCTAAAACAAGTATATATAAGAATAAGCAGTATAACACAGTATGTCATGTTCCATATGTCTAAAACAAGTATATATAACTATAAGCAGTATAATCCAGTATGTCATGTACCATATGTCTAAAACAAGTATATATAAGAATAAGCAGTATAATCCAGTATGTCATGTACCATACGTCTAAAACAAGTATATATAACTATAAGGAGTATAATCCAGTATGTCATGTACCATACGTCTAAAACAAGTATATATAACTATAAGAAGTATAATCCAGTATGTCATGTACCATACGTCTAAAACAAGTATATATAACTATAAGGAGTATAATCCAGTATGTCATGTACCATACGTCTAAAACAAGTATATATAACTATAAGAAGTATAATCCAGTATGTCATGTACCATACGTCTAAAACAAGTATATATAACTATAAGCAGTATAATCCAGTATGTCATGTACCATACGTCTAAAACAAGTATATATAACTATAAGGAGTATAATCCAGTATGTCATGTACCATACGTCTAAAACAAGTATATATAACTATAAGAAGTATAATCCAGTATGTCATGTACCATACGTCTAAAACAAGTATATATAACTATAAGCAGTATAATCCAGTATGTCATGTTCCATACGTCTAAAACAAGTATATATAAGAATAAGCAGTATAATCCAGTATGTCATGTACCATATGTCTAAAACAAGTATATATAAGAATAAGCAGTATAACACAGTATGTCATGTTCCATATGTCTAAAACAAGTATATATAACTATAAGCAGTATAATCCAGTATGTCATGTACCATATGTCTAAAACAAGTATATATAAGAATAAGCAGTATAACACAGTATGTCATGTTCCATATGTCTAAAACAAGTATATATAACTATAAGCAGTATAATCCAGTATGTCATGTACCATATGTCTAAAACAAGTATATATAAGAATAAGCAGTATAATCCAGTATGTCATGTACCATATGTCTAAAACAAGTATATATAACTATAAGCAGTATAATCCAGTATGTCATGTACCATATGTCTAAAACAAGTATATATAACTATAAGCAGTATAATCCAGTATGTCATGTACCATATGTCTAAAACAAGTATATATAAGAATAAGGAGTATAATCCAGTATGTCATGTACCATATGTCTAAAACAAGTATATATAACTATAAGCAGTATAATCCAGTATGTCATGTACCATATGTCTAAAACAAGTATATATAAGAATAAGCAGTATAATCCAGTATGTCATGTTCCATATGTCTAAAACAAGTATATATAACTATAAGGAGTATAACACAGTATGTCATGTTCCATATGTCTAAAACAAGTATATATAACTATAAGGAGTATAATCCAGTATGTCATGTTCCATATGTCTAAAACAAGTATATATAAGAATAAGCAGTATAATCCAGTATGTCATGTACCATATGTCTAAAACAAGTATATATAAGTATAAGCAGTATAATCCAGTATGTCATGTTCCATACGTCTAAAACAAGTATATATAAGAATAAGCAGTATAATCCAGTATGTCATGTTCCATATGTCTAAAACAAGTATATATAAGAATAAGCAGTATAATCCAGTATGTCATGTTCCATACGTCTAAAACAAGTATATATAACTATAAGCAGTATAATCCAGTATGTCATGTACCATATGTCTAAAACAAGTATATATAAGAATAAGCAGTATAATCCAGTATGTCATGTTCCATATGTCTAAAACAAGTATATATAAGAATAAGCAGTATAATCCAGTATGTCATGTTCCATACGTCTAAAACAAGTATATATAAGAATAAGCAGTATAATCCAGTATGTCATGTTCCATATGTCTAAAACAAGTATATATAAGAATAAGCAGTATAATCCAGTATGTCATGTTCCATATGTCTAAAACAAGTATATATAACTATAAGGAGTATAATCCAGTATGTCATGTTCCATATGTCTAAAACAAGTATATATAACTATAAGCAGTATAATCCAGTATGTCATGTTCCATATGTCTAAAACAAGTATATATAAGAATAAGCAGTATAATCCAGTATGTCATGTTCCATACGTCTAAAACAAGTATATATAACTATAAGCAGTATAATCCAGTATGTCATATTCCATATGTCTAAAACAAGTATATATAACTATAAGCAGTATAATCCAGTATGTCATGTTCCATATGTCTAAAACAAGTATATATAACTATAAGGAGTATAACACAGTATGTCATGTTCCATATGTCTAAAACAAGTATATATAACTATAAGCAGTATAATCCAGTATGTCATGTTCCATATGTCTAAAACAAGTATATATAAGAATAAGCAGTATAATCCAGTATGTCATGTTCCATATGTCTAAAACAAGTATATATAACTATAAGCAGTATAATCCAGTATGTCATGTTCCATATGTCTAAAACAAGTATATATAACTATAAGCAGTATAATCCAGTATGTCATGTTCCATATGTCTAAAACAAGTATATATAACTATAAGCAGTATAATCCAGTATGTCATGTTCCATACGTCTAAAACAAGTATATATAAGAATAAGCAGTATAATCCAGTATGTCATGTTCCATATGTCTAAAACAAGTATATATAACTATAAGCAGTATAATCCAGTATGTCATGTACCATATGTCTAAAACAAGTATATATAACTATAAGCAGTATAATCCAGTATGTCATGTTCCATATGTCTAAAACAAGTATATATAAGAATAAGCAGTATAATCCAGTATGTCATGTTCCATATGTCTAAAACAAGTATATATAACTATAAGCAGTATAATCCAGTATGTCATGTACCATATGTCTAAAACAAGTATATATAACTATAAGGAGTATAATCCAGTATGTCATGTACCATATGTCTAAAACAAGTATATATAAGAATAAGCAGTATAATCCAGTATGTCATGTTCCATACGTCTAAAACAAGTATATATAACTATAAGCAGTATAATCCAGTATGTCATGTACCATATGTCTAAAACAAGTATATATAAGAATAAGCAGTATAATCCAGTATGTCATGTTCCATATGTCTAAAACAAGTATATATAACTATAAGGAGTATAATCCAGTATGTCATGTTCCATATGTCTAAAACAAGTATATATAACTATAAGCAGTATAATCCAGTATGTCATGTTCCATATGTCTAAAACAAGTATATATAACTATAAGCAGTATAATCCAGTATGTCATGTTCCATATGTCTAAAACAAGTATATATAACTATAAGCAGTATAATCCAGTATGTCATGTACCATACGTCTAAAACAAGTATATATAAGAATAAGCAGTATAATCCAGTATGTCATGTTCCATACGTCTAAAACAAGTATATATAACTATAAGCAGTATAATCCAGTATGTCATGTACCATATGTCTAAAACAAGTATATATAAGAATAAGCAGTATAATCCAGTATGTCATGTACCATACGTCTAAAACAAGTATATATAACTATAAGCAGTATAATCCAGTATGTCATGTTCCATACGTCTAAAACAAGTATATATAACTATAAGGAGTATAATCCAGTATGTCATGTTCCATATGTCTAAAACAAGTATATATAACTATAAGGAGTATAATCCAGTATGTCATGTTCCATATGTCTAAAACAAGTATATATAACTATAAGGAGTATAATCCAGTATGTCATGTTCCATACGTCTAAAACAAGTATATATAACTATAAGGAGTATAATCCAGTATGTCATGTTCCATATGTCTAAAACAAGTATATATAACTATAAGGAGTATAATCCAGTATGTCATGTTCCATATGTCTAAAACAAGTATATATAACTATAAGGAGTATAATCCAGTATGTCATGTTCCATATGTCTAAAACAAGTATATATAACTATAAGGAGTATAATCCAGTATGTCATGTTCCATATGTCTAAAACAAGTATATATAACTATAAGGAGTATAATCCAGTATGTCATGTTCCATATGTCTAAAACAAGTATATATAACTATAAGGAGTATAATCCAGTATGTCATGTACCATATGTCTAAAACAAGTATATATAACTATAAGGAGTATAATCCAGTATGTCATGTTCCATATGTCTAAAACAAGTATATATAACTATAAGGAGTATAATCCAGTATGTCATGTTCCATATGTCTAAAACAAGTATATATAAGAATAAGCAGTATAATCCAGTATGTCATGTTCCATATGTCTAAAACAAGTATATATAACTATAAGGAGTATAATCCAGTATGTCATGTTCCATATGTCTAAAACAAGTATATATAAGAATAAGCAGTATAATCCAGTATGTCATGTACCATATGTCTAAAACAAGTATATATAACTATAAGCAGTATAATCCAGTATGTCATGTTCCATACGTCTAAAACAAGTATATATAACTATAAGGAGTATAATCCAGTATGTCATGTACCATATGTCTAAAACAAGTATATATAACTATAAGGAGTATAATCCAGTATGTCATGTACCATACGTCTAAAACAAGTATATATAAGAATAAGCAGTATAACACAGTATGTCATGTTCCATATGTCTAAAACAAGTATATATAAGAATAAGCAGTATAATCCAGTATGTCATGTTCCATACGTCTAAAACAAGTATATATAACTATAAGCAGTATAATCCAGTATGTCATGTTCCATATGTCTAAAACAAGTATATATAAGAATAAGCAGTATAATCCAGTATGTCATGTTCCATATGTCTAAAACAAGTATATATAAGAATAAGCAGTATAATCCAGTATGTCATGTTCCATACGTCTAAAACAAGTATATATAACTATAAGCAGTATAATCCAGTATGTCATGTTCCATATGTCTAAAACAAGTATATATAAGAATAAGCAGTATAATCCAGTATGTCATGTTCCATACGTCTAAAACAAGTATATATAACTATAAGCAGTATAATCCAGTATGTCATGTTCCATATGTCTAAAACAAGTATATATAAGAATAAGCAGTATAATCCAGTATGTCATGTTCCATACGTCTAAAACAAGTATATATAACTATAAGCAGTATAATCCAGTATGTCATGTACCATATGTCTAAAACAAGTATATATAAGAATAAGCAGTATAATCCAGTATGTCATGTTCCATACGTCTAAAACAAGTATATATAACTATAAGGAGTATAATCCAGTATGTCATGTTCCATATGTCTAAAACAAGTATATATAACTATAAGGAGTATAATCCAGTATGTCATGTTCCATATGTCTAAAACAAGTATATATAACTATAAGGAGTATAATCCAGTATGTCATGTTCCATATGTCTAAAACAAGTATATATAAGAATAAGCAGTATAATCCAGTATGTCATGTTCCATACGTCTAAAACAAGTATATATAACTATAAGGAGTATAATCCAGTATGTCATGTTCCATATGTCTAAAACAAGTATATATAAGAATAAGCAGTATAATCCAGTATGTCATGTTCCATATGTCTAAAACAAGTATATATAACTATAAGGAGTATAACACAGTATGTCATGTTCCATATGTCTAAAACAAGTATATATAAGAATAAGCAGTATAATCCAGTATGTCATGTTCCATATGTCTAAAACAAGTATATATAACTATAAGGAGTATAACACAGTATGTCATGTTCCATATGTCTAAAACAAGTATATATAAGAATAAGCAGTATAATCCAGTATGTCATGTTCCATATGTCTAAAACAAGTATATATAACTATAAGGAGTATAATCCAGTATGTCATGTTCCATATGTCTAAAACAAGTATATATAACTATAAGGAGTATAACACAGTATGTCATGTTCCATATGTCTAAAACAAGTATATATAACTATAAGGAGTATAATCCAGTATGTCATGTTCCATATGTCTAAAACAAGTATATATAACTATAAGGAGTATAATCCAGTATGTCATGTTCCATATGTCTAAAACAAGTATATATAACTATAAGGAGTATAATCCAGTATGTCATGTTCCATATGTCTAAAACAAGTATATATAAGAATAAGCAGTATAATCCAGTATGTCATGTTCCATACGTCTAAAACAAGTATATATAACTATAAGGAGTATAATCCAGTATGTCATGTTCCATATGTCTAAAACAAGTATATATAAGAATAAGCAGTATAATCCAGTATGTCATGTTCCATATGTCTAAAACAAGTATATATAAGTATAAGGAGTATAATCCAGTATGTCATGTTCCATACGTCTAAAACAAGTATATATAACTATAAGCAGTATAATCCAGTATGTCATGTTCCATATGTCTAAAACAAGTATATATAAGAATAAGCAGTATAATCCAGTATGTCATGTACCATATGTCTAAAACAAGTATATATAACTATAAGGAGTATAACACAGTATGTCATGTTCCATACGTCTAAAACAAGTATATATAACTATAAGGAGTATAATCCAGTATGTCATGTTCCATATGTCTAAAACAAGTATATATAACTATAAGGAGTATAATCCAGTATGTCATGTACCATATGTCTAAAACAAGTATATATAACTATAAGCAGTATAATCCAGTATGTCATGTTCCATATGTCTAAAACAAGTATATATAACTATAAGCAGTATAATCCAGTATGTCATGTACCATATGTCTAAAACAAGTATATATAAGAATAAGCAGTATAATCCAGTATGTCATGTTCCATATGTCTAAAACAAGTATATATAACTATAAGCAGTATAATCCAGTATGTCATGTTCCATATGTCTAAAACAAGTATATATAACTATAAGCAGTATAATCCAGTATGTCATGTTCCATATGTCTAAAACAAGTATATATAACTATAAGCAGTATAATCCAGTATGTCATGTTCCATATGTCTAAAACAAGTATATATAAGAATAAGCAGTATAATCCAGTATGTCATGTTCCATATGTCTAAAACAAGTATATATAACTATAAGCAGTATAATCCAGTATGTCATGTACCATATGTCTAAAACAAGTATATATAAGAATAAGCAGTATAATCCAGTATGTCATGTTCCATATGTCTAAAACAAGTATATATAACTATAAGCAGTATAATCCAGTATGTCATGTTCCATATGTCTAAAACAAGTATATATAACTATAAGCAGTATAATCCAGTATGTCATGTTCCATATGTCTAAAACAAGTATATATAAGAATAAGCAGTATAATCCAGTATGTCATGTTCCATATGTCTAAAACAAGTATATATAAGAATAAGCAGTATAATCCAGTATGTCATGTTCCATATGTCTAAAACAAGTATATATAACTATAAGGAGTATAATCCAGTATGTCATGTTCCATATGTCTAAAACAAGTATATATAACTATAAGCAGTATAATCCAGTATGTCATGTTCCATATGTCTAAAACAAGTATATATAACTATAAGCAGTATAATCCAGTATGTCATGTACCATATGTCTAAAACAAGTATATATAAGAATAAGCAGTATAATCCAGTATGTCATGTTCCATATGTCTAAAACAAGTATATATAACTATAAGGAGTATAATCCAGTATGTCATGTTCCATATGTCTAAAACAAGTATATATAACTATAAGGAGTATAATCCAGTATGTCATGTTCCATATGTCTAAAACAAGTATATATAACTATAAGCAGTATAATCCAGTATGTCATGTACCATATGTCTAAAACAAGTATATATAAGAATAAGCAGTATAATCCAGTATGTCATGTTCCATATGTCTAAAACAAGTATATATAACTATAAGGAGTATAACACAGTATGTCATGTTCCATATGTCTAAAACAAGTATATATAAGAATAAGCAGTATAATCCAGTATGTCATGTTCCATATGTCTAAAACAAGTATATATAACTATAAGGAGTATAATCCAGTATGTCATGTTCCATATGTCTAAAACAAGTATATATAACTATAAGCAGTATAATCCAGTATGTCATGTTCCATATGTCTAAAACAAGTATATATAACTATAAGGAGTATAACACAGTATGTCATGTTCCATATGTCTAAAACAAGTATATATAACTATAAGGAGTATAATCCAGTATGTCATGTTCCATATGTCTAAAACAAGTATATATAACTATAAGGAGTATAACACAGTATGTCATGTTCCATATGTCTAAAACAAGTATATATAACTATAAGGAGTATAACACAGTATGTCATGTTCCATATGTCTAAAACAAGTATATATAACTATAAGGAGTATAATCCAGTATGTCATGTTCCATATGTCTAAAACAAGTATATATAACTATAAGCAGTATAATCCAGTATGTCATGTTCCATATGTCTAAAACAAGTATATATAACTATAAGGAGTATAACACAGTATGTCATGTTCCATATGTCTAAAACAAGTATATATAACTATAAGGAGTATAATCCAGTATGTCATGTTCCATATGTCTAAAACAAGTATATATAACTATAAGGAGTATAATCCAGTATGTCATGTTCCATATGTCTAAAACAAGTATATATAAGAATAAGCAGTATAATCCAGTATGTCATGTACCATACGTCTAAAACAAGTATATATAACTATAAGGAGTATAATCCAGTATGTCATGTACCATACGTCTAAAACAAGTATATATAACTATAAGGAGTATAACACAGTATGTCATGTTCCATACGTCTAAAACAAGTATATATAACTATAAGGAGTATAATCCAGTATGTCATGTTCCATATGTCTAAAACAAGTATATATAACTATAAGCAGTATAATCCAGTATGTCATGTAGCATAAGTCTAAAACAAGTATATATAAGTATAAGGAGTATAACACAGTATGTCATGTTCCATACGTCTAAAACAAGTATATATAAGTATAAGGAGTATAATCCAGTATGTCATGTACCATATGTCTAAAACAAGTATATATAAGTATAAGCAGTATAATCCAGTATGTCATGTACCATATGTCTAAAACAAGTATATATAAGTATAAGCAGTATAATCCAGTATGTCATGTACCATATGTCTAAAACAAGTATATATAAGAATAAGCAGTATAATCCAGTATGTCATGTTCCATATGTCTAAAACAAGTATATATAACTATAAGGAGTATAACACAGTATGTCATGTTCCATACGTCTAAAACAAGTATATATAACTATAAGGAGTATAATCCAGTATGTCATGTTCCATATGTCTAAAACAAGTATATATAACTATAAGGAGTATAACACAGTATGTCATGTACCATATGTCTAAAACAAGTATATATAAGAATAAGCAGTATAATCCAGTATGTCATGTTCCATATGTCTAAAACAAGTATATATAACTATAAGGAGTATAACACAGTATGTCATGTACCATATGTCTAAAACAAGTATATATAACTATAAGGAGTATAATCCAGTATGTCATGTTCCATATGTCTAAAACAAGTATATATAACTATAAGGAGTATAATCCAGTATGTCATGTACCATATGTCTAAAACAAGTATATATAAGAATAAGCAGTATAATCCAGTATGTCATGTTCCATATGTCTAAAACAAGTATATATAACTATAAGCAGTATAATCCAGTATGTCATGTTCCATATGTCTAAAACAAGTATATATAACTATAAGGAGTATAACACAGTATGTCATGTTCCATACGTCTAAAACAAGTATATATAACTATAAGGAGTATAATACAGTATGTCATGTTCCATATGTCTAAAACAAGTATATATAACTATAAGCAGTATAATCCAGTATGTCATGTTCCATATGTCTAAAACAAGTATATATAACTATAAGGAGTATAATCCAGTATGTCATGTTCCATATGTCTAAAACAAGTATATATAACTATAAGGAGTATAACACAGTATGTCATGTTCCATACGTCTAAAACAAGTATATATAACTATAAGGAGTATAATACAGTATGTCATGTTCCATATGTCTAAAACAAGTATATATAACTATAAGCAGTATAATCCAGTATGTCATGTTCCATATGTCTAAAACAAGTATATATAACTATAAGGAGTATAATCCAGTATGTCATGTTCCATACGTCTAAAACAAGTATATATAACTATAAGCAGTATAATCCAGTATGTCATGCTCCATATGTCTAAAACAAGTATATATAACTATAAGCAGTATAATCCAGTATGTCATGTTCCATATGTCTAAAACAAGTATATATAACTATAAGCAGTATAATCCAGTATGTCATGTAGCATATGTCTAAAACAAGTATATATAAGTATAAGGAGTATAACACAGTATGTCATGTTCCATACGTCTAAAACAAGTATATATAAGTATAAGGAGTATAATCCAGTATGTCATGTACCATATGTCTAAAACAAGTATATATAAGTATAAGGAGTATAATCCAGTATGTCATGTTCCATACGTCTAAAACAAGTATATATAAGTATAAGGAGTATAATCCAGTATGTCATGTACCATATGTCTAAAACAAGTATATATAAGTATAAGGAGTATAATACAGTATGTCATGTTCCATACGTCTAAAACAAGTATATATAAGTATAAGGAGTATAATCCAGTATGTCATGTTCCATACGTCTAAAACAAGTATATATAAGTATAAGGAGTATAATACAGTATGTCATGTTCCATACGGTCTAAAACAAGTATATATAAGTATAAGGAGTATAATACAGTATGTCATGTTCCATACGTCTAAAACAAGTATATATAAGTATAAGGAGTATAATCCAGTATGTCATGTTCCATACGTCTAAAACAAGTATATATAAGTATAAGGAGTATAATCCAGTATGTCATGTTCCATACGTCTAAAACAAGTATATATAAGTATAAGGAGTATAATACAGTATGTCATGTTCCATACGTCTAAAACAAGTATATATAAGTATAAGGAGTATAATCCAGTATGTCATGTACCATATGTCTAAAACAAGTATATATAACTATAAGCAGTATAATCCAGTATGTCATGTTCCATACGTCTAAAACAAGTATATATAAGGAGTATAATCCAGTATGTCATGTTCCATATGTCTAAAACAAGTATATATAACTATAAGGAGTATAATCCAGTATGTCATGTTCCATATGTCTAAAACAAGTATATTTAAGTATAAGGAGTATAATCCAGTATGTCATGTTTCATATGTCTAAAACAAGTATATATAACTATAAGGAGTATAACACAGTATGTCATGTTCCATACGTCTAAAACAAGTATATATAAGTATAAGGAGTATAATACAGTATGTCATGTTCCATACGTCTAAAACAAGTATAGCAGTATAATCCAGTATGTCATGTTCCATATGTCTAAAACAAGTATATATAACTATAAGGAGTATAACACAGTATGTCATGTTCCATACGTCTAAAACAAGTATATATAAGTATAAGGAGTATAATACAGTATGTCATGTTCCATACGTCTAAAACAAGTATATATAAGTATAAGGAGTATAATCCAGTATGTCATGTTTCATACGTCTAAAACAAGTATATATAACTATAAGGAGTATAATCCAGTATGTCATGTTCCATACGTCTAAAACAAGTATATATAACTATAACGAGTATAATCCAGTATGTCATATTCCATACGTCTAAAACAAGTATATATAAGTATAAGGAGTATAATACAGTATGTCATGTTCCATACGTCTAAAACAAGTATATATAAGTATAAGGAGTATAACACAGTATGTCATGTACCATATGTCTAAAACAAGTATATATAAGTATAAGGAGTATAACACAGTATGTCATGTACCATATGTCTAAAACAAGTATATATAAGTATAAGGAGTATAACACAGTATGTCATGTTCCATACGTCTAAAACAAGTATATATAAGTATAAGGAGTATAATACAGTATGTCATGTTCCATACGTCTAAAACAAGTATATATAAGTATAAGGAGTATAACACAGTATGTCATGTACCATATGTCTAAAACAAGTATATATAAGTATAAGGAGTATAACACAGTATGTCATGTACCATATGTCTAAAACAAGTATATATAAGTATAAGGAGTATAACACAGTATGTCATGTACCATATGTCTAAAACAAGTATATATAAGTATAAGGAGTATAACACAGTATGTCATGTACCATATGTCTAAAACATGTATATATAAGTATAAGGAGTATAACACAGTATGTCATGTTCCATATGTCTAAAACAAGTATATATAAGTATAAGGAGTATAACACAGTATGTCATGTACCATATGTCTAAAACAAGTATATATAAGTATAAGGAGTATAACACAGTATGTCATGTTCCATATGTCTAAAACAAGTATATATAAGTATAAGGAGTATAACACAGTATGTCATGTACCATATGTCTAAAACAAGTATATATAAGTATAAGGGAGTATAACACAGTATGTCATGTACCATATGTCTAAAACAAGTATATATAAGTATAAGGAGTATAACACAGTATGTCATGTTCCATACGTCTAAAACAAGTATATATCAGTTATAAGGAGTATAATACAGTATGTCATGTTCCATACGTCTAAAACAAGTATATATAATTATAAGGAGTATAACACAGTATGTCATGTTCCATACGTCTAAAACAAGTAAATTATAACTATAACGAGTATAATCCAGTATGTCATATTCCATACGTCTAAAACAAGTATATATAAGTATAAGGAGTATAACACAGTATGTCATGTTCCATACGTCTAAAACAAGTATATATAACTATAAGCAGTATAATCCAGTATGTCATGTACCATATGTCTAAAACAAGTATATATAAGTATATAGGAGTAGAATCCAGTATCTCATGTTCCATACGTCTAAAACAAGTATATATAACTATAAGCAGTATAATCCAGTATGTCATGTACCATATGTCTAAAACAAGTATATATAACTATAAGGAGTAGAATCCAGTATCTCATGTTCCATACGTCTAAAACAAGTATATATAAGTATAAGGAGTAGAATCCAGTATGTCATGTTCCATACGTCTAAAACAAGTATATATAAGTATAAGGAGTATAACACAGTATGTCATGTTCCATACGTCTAAAACAAGTATATATAAGTATAAGGACTATTACACAGTATGTCATATTCCATACGTCTAAAAACAAGTATATATAAGTATAAGGACTATTACACAGTATGTCATGTTCTATACGTCTAAAACAAGTATATATAAGTATAAGGACTATTACACAGTATGTCATATTCCATACGTCTAAACAAGTATATATAAGTATAAGGACTATTACACAGTATGTCATGTTCCATATATCTAAAACAAGTATATATAAGTATAAAGGACTATTACACAGTATGTCATATTCCATACGTCTAAAACAAGTATATATATAAGTATAAGGACTATTACACAGTATGTCATGTTCCATACGTCTAAAACAAGTATATATAAGTATAAGGACTATTACACAGTATGTCATATTCCATACGTCTAAAACAAGTATATATAAGTATAAGGAGTAGAATCCAGTATGTCATGTTCCATACGTCTAAAACAAGATATATAAGTATAAGGAGTATAAACACAGTATGTCATGTTCCATATATCTAACACAAGTATATATAAGTATAAGGACTATTACACAGTATGTCATGTTCCATACGTCTAAAACAAGTATATATAAGTATAAGGACTATTACACAGTATCTCATGTTCCATACGTCTAAAACAAGTATATATCAGTATAAGGACTATTACACAGTATGTCATATTCCATACGTCTAAAACAAGTATATATAAGTATAAGGACTATTACACAGTATGTCATGTGCATAACGTCTAAACCAAGTATATATATATATATATATATATATATATATATATATATGTATAAGGACTATTACACAGTATGTCATGTTCCATATATCTAACACAAGTATATATAAGTATAAGGACTATTACACAGTATGTCATGTGCATACGTCTAAACCAAGTATATATATGTATAAGGAATATAACACAGTATGTCATGTCCATACGTCTAAACCAAGTATATATATGTATAAGGACTTATTACACAGTATGTCATGTGCATACGTCTAAAACTAGTATATATATGTATAAGGACTATTACACAGTATGTCATATTCCATATATCTAACACAAGTATATATAAGTATAAGGAGTATTACACAGTATGTCATGTGCATACGTCTAAACCAAGTATATATGTATAAGGACTATTACACAGTATGTCATATTCCATATATCTAACACAAGTATATATAAGTATAAGGAGTATTACACAGTATGTCATGTCCATACGTCTAAACCAAGTATATATGTATAAGGACTATTACACAGTATGTCATATTCCATATATCTAACACAAGTATATATAAGTATAAGGAGTATTACACAGTATGTCATGTCCATACGTCTAAACCAAGTATATATGTATAAGGACTATTACACAGTATGTCATATTCCATATATCTAACACAAGTATATATAAGTATAAGGACTATTACACAGTATGTCATGTGCATACGTCTAAAACAAGTATATATAAGTATAAGGAGTATTACACAGTATGTCATGTTCCATATGTCTAAAACAAGTATATATATGTATAAGGACTATTACACAGTATGTGATATTCCATATATCTAACACAAGTATATATAAGTATAAGGACTATTACACAGTATGTCATGTGCATACGTCTAAAACAAGTATATATATGTATAAGGACTATTACACAGTATGTCATATTCCATACGTCTAAAACAAGTATATATATGTATAAGGACTATTACACAGTATGTCATGTTCCATATGTCTAAAACAAGTATATATATGTATAAGGACTATTACACAGTATGTGATATTCCATATATCTAACACAAGTATATATAAGTATAAGGACTATTACACAGTATGTCATGTGCATACGTCTAAAACAAGTATATATAAGTATAAGGACTATTACACAGTATGTCATGTTCCATACGTCTAAAACAAGTATATATATGTATAAGGACTATTACACAGTATGTCATATTCCATATATCTAACACAAGTATATATAAGTATAAGGACTATTACACAGTATGTCATGTGCATACGTCTAAAACAAGTATATATAAGTATAAGGACTATTACACAGTATGTCATATTCCATACGTCTAAAACAAGTATATATAAGTATAAGGACTATTACACAGTATGTCATGTTCCATATATCTAACACAAGTATATATAAGTATAAGGACTATTACACAGTATGTCATGTTCCATACGTCTAAAACAAGTATATATAAGTATAAGGACTATTACACAGTATGTCATATTCCATATATCTAAAACAAGTATATATAAGTATAAGGACTATTACACAGTATGTCATGTTCCATATATCTAACACAAGTATATATAAGTATAAGGACTATTACACAGTATGTCATGTCCATACGTCTAAAACAAGTATATATAAGTATAAGGAGTATTACACAGTATGTCATGTTCCATATATCTAACACAAGTATATATAAGTATAAGGACTATTACACAGTATGTCATGTTCCATATATCTAACACAAGTATATATAAGTATAAGGAGTATTACACAGTATGTCATGTTCCATATATCTAACACAAGTATATATAAGTATAAGGACTATTACACAGTATGTCATGTTCCATATATCTAACACAAGTATATATAAGTATAAGGACTATTACACAGTATGTCATGTTCCATATATCTAACACAAGTATATATAAGTATAAGGACTATTACACAGTATGTCATGTTCCATATATCTAACACAAGTATATATAAGTATAAGGACTATTACACAGTATGTCATGTTCCATATATCTAACACAAGTATATATAAGTATAAGGACTATTACACAGTATGTCATGTTCCATATATCTAACACAAGTATATATAAGTATAAGGACTATTACACAGTATGTCATGTTCCATATATCTAACACAAGTATATATAAGTATAAGGACTATTACACAGTATGTCATGTCCATACGTCTAAAACAAGTATATATATGTATAAGGACTGTTACACAGTATGTCATGTTCCATATATCTAACACAAGTATATATAAGTATAAGGACTATTACACAGTATGTCATGTTCCATATATCTAACACAAGTATATATAAGTATAAGGACTGTTACACAGTATGTCATGTCCATACGTCTAAAACAAGTATATATAAGTATAAGGACTATTACACAGTATGTCATGTTCCATATATCTAACACAAGTATATATAAGTATAAGGACTATTACACAGTATGTCATGTTCCATATATCTAACACAAGTATATATAAGTATAAGGACTATTACACAGTATGTCATGTTCCATATATCTAACACAAGTATATATAAGTATAAGGACTATTACACAGTATGTCATGTTCCATATATCTAACACAAGTATATATAAGTATAAGGACTATTACACAGTATGTCATATTCCATACGTCTAAAACAAGTATATATATGTATAAGGACTGTTACACAGTATGTCATGTGCATACGTCTAAAACAAGTATATATAAGTATAAGGAGTATTACACAGTATGTCATATTCCATATATCTAAAACACGTATATATAAGTATAAGGAGTATTACACAGTATGTCATGTTCCATATATCTAACACAAGTATATATAAGTATAAGGACTATTACACAGTATGTCAAGTCCATAAGTATAAACCAAGTATATATATGTATAAGGACTATTACACAGTATGTCATATTCCATATATCTAACACAAGTATATATAAGTATAAGGACTATTACACAGTATGTCATATTCCATATATCTAACACAAGTATATATAAGTATAAGGACTATTACACAGTATGTCATATTCCATATATCTAACACAAGTATATATATGTATAAGGACTATTACACAGTATGTCATATTCCATTAATCTAACACAAGTATATATAAGTATAAGGACTATTACACAGTATGTCATGTGCATACGTCTAAAACAAGTATATATAAGTATAAGGACTATTACACAGTATGTCATGTGCATACGTCTAAACCAAGTATATATAAGTATAAGGACTATTACACAGTATGTCATGTGCATACGTCTAAACCAAGTATATATAAGTATAAGGACTATTACACAGTATGTCATGTGCATACGTCTAAACCAAGTATATATAAGTATAAGGACTATTACACAGTATGTCATATTCCATATATCTAACACAAGTATATATAAGTATAAGGACTATTACACAGTATGTCATGTTCCATATATCTAACACAAGTATATATAAGTATAAGGACTATTACACAGTATGTCATGTTCCATATATCTAACACAAGTATATATAAGTATAAGGACTATTACACAGTATGTCATGTGCATACGTCTAAACCAAGTATATATATGTATAAGGAATATAACACAGTATGTCATGTCCATACGTCTAAACCAAGTATATATATGTATAAGGACTATTACACAGTATGTCATGTGCATACGTCTAAAACTAGTATATATATGTATAAGGACTATTACACAGTATGTCATATTCCATATATCTAACACAAGTATATATAAGTATAAGGAGTATTACACAGTATGTCATGTGCATACGTCTAAACCAAGTATATATGTATAAGGACTATTACACAGTATGTCATATTCCATATATCTAACACAAGTATATATAAGTATAAGGAGTATTACACAGTATGTCATGTCCATACGTCTAAACCAAGTATATATGTATAAGGACTATTACACAGTATGTCATATTCCATATATCTAACACAAGTATATATAAGTATAAGGAGTATTACACAGTATGTCATGTCCATACGTCTAAACCAAGTATATATGTATAAGGACTATTACACAGTATGTCATATTCCATATATCTAACACAAGTATATATAAGTATAAGGACTATTACACAGTATGTCATGTGCATACGTCTAAAACAAGTATATATAAGTATAAGGAGTATTACACAGTATGTCATGTTCCATATGTCTAAAACAAGTATATATATGTATAAGGACTATTACACAGTATGTGATATTCCATATATCTAACACAAGTATATATAAGTATAAGGACTATTACACAGTATGTCATGTGCATACGTCTAAAACAAGTATATATATGTATAAGGACTATTACACAGTATGTCATATTCCATACGTCTAAAACAAGTATATATATGTATAAGGACTATTACACAGTATGTCATGTTCCATATGTCTAAAACAAGTATATATATGTATAAGGACTATTACACAGTATGTGATATTCCATATATCTAACACAAGTATATATAAGTATAAGGACTATTACACAGTATGTCATGTGCATACGTCTAAAACAAGTATATATAAGTATAAGGACTATTACACAGTATGTCATGTTCCATACGTCTAAAACAAGTATATATATGTATAAGGACTATTACACAGTATGTCATATTCCATATATCTAACACAAGTATATATAAGTATAAGGACTATTACACAGTATGTCATGTGCATACGTCTAAAACAAGTATATATAAGTATAAGGACTATTACACAGTATGTCATATTCCATACGTCTAAAACAAGTATATATAAGTATAAGGACTATTACACAGTATGTCATGTTCCATATATCTAACACAAGTATATATAAGTATAAGGACTATTACACAGTATGTCATGTTCCATACGTCTAAAACAAGTATATATAAGTATAAGGACTATTACACAGTATGTCATATTCCATATATCTAAAACAAGTATATATAAGTATAAGGACTATTACACAGTATGTCATGTTCCATATATCTAACACAAGTATATATAAGTATAAGGACTATTACACAGTATGTCATGTCCATACGTCTAAAACAAGTATATATAAGTATAAGGAGTATTACACAGTATGTCATGTTCCATATATCTAACACAAGTATATATAAGTATAAGGACTATTACACAGTATGTCATGTTCCATATATCTAACACAAGTATATATAAGTATAAGGAGTATTACACAGTATGTCATGTTCCATATATCTAACACAAGTATATATAAGTATAAGGACTATTACACAGTATGTCATGTTCCATATATCTAACACAAGTATATATAAGTATAAGGACTATTACACAGTATGTCATGTTCCATATATCTAACACAAGTATATATAAGTATAAGGACTATTACACAGTATGTCATGTTCCATATATCTAACACAAGTATATATAAGTATAAGGACTATTACACAGTATGTCATGTTCCATATATCTAACACAAGTATATATAAGTATAAGGACTATTACACAGTATGTCATGTTCCATATATCTAACACAAGTATATATAAGTATAAGGACTATTACACAGTATGTCATGTTCCATATATCTAACACAAGTATATATAAGTATAAGGACTATTACACAGTATGTCATGTCCATACGTCTAAAACAAGTATATATATGTATAAGGACTGTTACACAGTATGTCATGTTCCATATATCTAACACAAGTATATATAAGTATAAGGACTATTACACAGTATGTCATGTTCCATATATCTAACACAAGTATATATAAGTATAAGGACTGTTACACAGTATGTCATGTCCATACGTCTAAAACAAGTATATATAAGTATAAGGACTATTACACAGTATGTCATGTTCCATATATCTAACACAAGTATATATAAGTATAAGGACTATTACACAGTATGTCATGTTCCATATATCTAACACAAGTATATATAAGTATAAGGACTATTACACAGTATGTCATGTTCCATATATCTAACACAAGTATATATAAGTATAAGGACTATTACACAGTATGTCATGTTCCATATATCTAACACAAGTATATATAAGTATAAGGACTATTACACAGTATGTCATATTCCATACGTCTAAAACAAGTATATATATGTATAAGGACTGTTACACAGTATGTCATGTGCATACGTCTAAAACAAGTATATATAAGTATAAGGAGTATTACACAGTATGTCATATTCCATATATCTAAAACACGTATATATAAGTATAAGGAGTATTACACAGTATGTCATGTTCCATATATCTAACACAAGTATATATAAGTATAAGGACTATTACACAGTATGTCAAGTCCATAAGTATAAACCAAGTATATATATGTATAAGGACTATTACACAGTATGTCATATTCCATATATCTAACACAAGTATATATAAGTATAAGGACTATTACACAGTATGTCATATTCCATATATCTAACACAAGTATATATAAGTATAAGGACTATTACACAGTATGTCATATTCCATATATCTAACACAAGTATATATATGTATAAGGACTATTACACAGTATGTCATATTCCATTAATCTAACACAAGTATATATAAGTATAAGGACTATTACACAGTATGTCATGTGCATACGTCTAAAACAAGTATATATAAGTATAAGGACTATTACACAGTATGTCATGTGCATACGTCTAAACCAAGTATATATAAGTATAAGGACTATTACACAGTATGTCATGTGCATACGTCTAAACCAAGTATATATAAGTATAAGGACTATTACACAGTATGTCATGTGCATACGTCTAAACCAAGTATATATAAGTATAAGGACTATTACACAGTATGTCATATTCCATATATCTAACACAAGTATATATAAGTATAAGGACTATTACACAGTATGTCATGTGCATACGTCTAAACCAAGTATATATAAGTATAAGGACTATTACACAGTATGTCATGTGCATACGTCTAAACCAAGTATATATAAGTATAAGGACTATTACACAGTATGTCCTATTCCATATATCTAACACAAGTATATATAAGTATAAGGACTATTACACAGTATGTCAAGTCCATACGTCTAAAACAAGTATATATATGTATAAGGACTATTACACAGTATGTCAACTCCATACGTCTAAAACAAGTATATATAAGTATAAGGACTATTACACAGTATGTCAAGTCCATACGTCTAAAACAAGTATATATATGTATAAGGACTATTACACAGTATGTCATGTTCCATATATCTAACACAAGTATATATAAGTATAAGGACTATTACACAGTATGTCATGTGCATACGTCTAAAACAAGTATATATATATGTATAAGGACTATTACACAGTATGTCATGTTCCATATATCTAACACAAGTATATATAAGTATAAGGACTATTACACAGTATGTCAAGTCCATACGTCTAAAACAAGTATATATATGTATAAGGACTATTACACAGTATGTCATGTTCCATATATCTAACACAAGTATATATAAGTATAAGGACTATTACACAGTATGTCATGTGCATACGTCTAAAACAAGTATATATATGTATAAGGAGTATTACACAGTATGTCATGTGCATACGTCTAAACCAAGTATATATATGTATAAGGAATATAACACAGTATGTCATGTCCATACGTCTAAACCAAGTATATATATGTATAAGGACTATTACACAGTATGTCATGTGCATACGTCTAAAACTAGTATATATATGTATAAGGACTATTACACAGTATGTCATATTCCATATATCTAACACAAGTATATATAAGTATAAGGAGTATTACACAGTATGTCATGTGCATACGTCTAAACCAAGTATATATGTATAAGGACTATTACACAGTATGTCATATTCCATATATCTAACACAAGTATATATAAGTATAAGGAGTATTACACAGTATGTCATGTCCATACGTCTAAACCAAGTATATATGTATAAGGACTATTACACAGTATGTCATATTCCATATATCTAACACAAGTATATATAAGTATAAGGAGTATTACACAGTATGTCATATTCCATATATCTAACACAAGTATATATAAGTATAAGGACTATTACACAGTATGTCATGTGCATACGTCTAAAACAAGTATATATAAGTATAAGGAGTATTACACAGTATGTCATGTTCCATATGTCTAAAACAAGTATATATATGTATAAGGACTATTACACAGTATGTGATATTCCATATATCTAACACAAGTATATATAAGTATAAGGACTATTACACAGTATGTCATGTGCATACGTCTAAAACAAGTATATATATGTATAAGGACTATTACACAGTATGTCATATTCCATACGTCTAAAACAAGTATATATATGTATAAGGACTATTACACAGTATGTCATGTTCCATATGTCTAAAACAAGTATATATATGTATAAGGACTATTACACAGTATGTGATATTCCATATATCTAACACAAGTATATATAAGTATAAGGACTATTACACAGTATGTCATGTGCATACGTCTAAAACAAGTATATATAAGTATAAGGACTATTACACAGTATGTCATGTTCCATACGTCTAAAACAAGTATATATATGTATAAGGACTATTACACAGTATGTCATATTCCATATATCTAACACAAGTATATATAAGTATAAGGACTATTACACAGTATGTCATGTGCATACGTCTAAAACAAGTATATATAAGTATAAGGACTATTACACAGTATGTCATATTCCATACGTCTAAAACAAGTATATATAAGTATAAGGACTATTACACAGTATGTCATGTTCCATATATCTAACACAAGTATATATAAGTATAAGGACTATTACACAGTATGTCATGTTCCATACGTCTAAAACAAGTATATATAAGTATAAGGACTATTACACAGTATGTCATATTCCATATATCTAAAACAAGTATATATAAGTATAAGGACTATTACACAGTATGTCATGTTCCATATATCTAACACAAGTATATATAAGTATAAGGACTATTACACAGTATGTCATGTCCATACGTCTAAAGCAAGTATATATAAGTATAAGGAGTATTACACAGTATGTCATGTTCCATATATCTAACACAAGTATATATAAGTATAAGGACTATTACACAGTATGTCATGTTCCATATATCTAACACAAGTATATATAAGTATAAGGAGTATTACACAGTATGTCATGTTCCATATATCTAACACAAGTATATATAAGTATAAGGACTATTACACAGTATGTCATGTTCCATATATCTAACACAAGTATATATAAGTATAAGGACTATTACACAGTATGTCATGTTCCATATATCTAACACAAGTATATATAAGTATAAGGACTATTACACAGTATGTCATGTTCCATATATCTAACACAAGTATATATAAGTATAAGGACTATTACACAGTATGTCATGTTCCATATATCTAACACAAGTATATATAAGTATAAGGACTATTACACAGTATGTCATGTTCCATATATCTAACACAAGTATATATAAGTATAAGGACTATTACACAGTATGTCATGTTCCATATATCTAACACAAGTATATATAAGTATAAGGACTATTACACAGTATGTCATGTCCATACGTCTAAAACAAGTATATATATGTATAAGGACTGTTACACAGTATGTCATGTTCCATATATCTAACACAAGTATATATAAGTATAAGGACTATTACACAGTATGTCATGTTCCATATATCTAACACAAGTATATATAAGTATAAGGACTGTTACACAGTATGTCATGTCCATACGTCTAAAACAAGTATATATAAGTATAAGGACTATTACACAGTATGTCATGTTCCATATATCTAACACAAGTATATATAAGTATAAGGACTATTACACAGTATGTCATGTTCCATATATCTAACACAAGTATATATAAGTATAAGGACTATTACACAGTATGTCATGTTCCATATATCTAACACAAGTATATATAAGTATAAGGACTATTACACAGTATGTCATGTTCCATATATCTAACACAAGTATATATAAGTATAAGGACTATTACACAGTATGTCATATTCCATACGTCTAAAACAAGTATATATATGTATAAGGACTGTTACACAGTATGTCATGTGCATACGTCTAAAACAAGTATATATAAGTATAAGGAGTATTACACAGTATGTCATATTCCATATATCTAAAACACGTATATATAAGTATAAGGAGTATTACACAGTATGTCATGTTCCATATATCTAACACAAGTATATATAAGTATAAGGACTATTACACAGTATGTCAAGTCCATAAGTATAAACCAAGTATATATATGTATAAGGACTATTACACAGTATGTCATATTCCATATATCTAACACAAGTATATATAAGTATAAGGACTATTACACAGTATGTCATATTCCATATATCTAACACAAGTATATATAAGTATAAGGACTATTACACAGTATGTCATATTCCATATATCTAACACAAGTATATATATGTATAAGGACTATTACACAGTATGTCATATTCCATTAATCTAACACAAGTATATATAAGTATAAGGACTATTACACAGTATGTCATGTGCATACGTCTAAAACAAGTATATATAAGTATAAGGACTATTACACAGTATGTCATGTGCATACGTCTAAACCAAGTATATATAAGTATAAGGACTATTACACAGTATGTCATGTGCATACGTCTAAACCAAGTATATATAAGTATAAGGACTATTACACAGTATGTCATGTGCATACGTCTAAACCAAGTATATATAAGTATAAGGACTATTACACAGTATGTCATATTCCATATATCTAACACAAGTATATATAAGTATAAGGACTATTACACAGTATGTCATGTGCATACGTCTAAACCAAGTATATATAAGTATAAGGACTATTACACATTATGTCATGTGCATACGTCTAAACCAAGTATATATAAGTATAAGGACTATTACACAGTATGTCCTATTCCATATATCTAACACAAGTATATATAAGTATAAGGACTATTACACAGTATGTCAAGTCCATACGTCTAAAACAAGTATATATATGTATAAGGACTATTACACAGTATGTCAACTCCATACGTCTAAAACAAGTATATATAAGTATAAGGACTATTACACAGTATGTCAAGTCCATACGTCTAAAACAAGTATATATATGTATAAGGACTATTACACAGTATGTCATGTTCCATATATCTAACACAAGTATATATAAGTATAAGGACTATTACACAGTATGTCATGTGCATACGTCTAAAACAAGTATATATATATGTATAAGGACTATTACACAGTATGTCATGTTCCATATATCTAACACAAGTATATATAAGTATAAGGACTATTACACAGTATGTCAAGTCCATACGTCTAAAACAAGTATATATATGTATAAGGACTATTACACAGTATGTCATGTTCCATATATCTAACACAAGTATATATAAGTATAAGGACTATTACACAGTATGTCATGTGCATACGTCTAAAACAAGTATATATATGTATAAGGAGTATTACACAGTATGTCATGTCCATACGTCTAAAACAAGTATATATATGTATAAGGACTATTACACGGTATGTCAACTCCATACGTCTAAAACAAGTATATATATGTATAAGGACTATTACACAGTATGTCATATTCCATATATCTAACACAAGTATATATAAGTATAAGGACTATTACACAGTATGTCATATTCCATATATCTAACACAAGTATATATAAGTATAAGGACTATTACACAGTATGTCATATTCCATATATCTAACACAAGTATATATAAGTATAAGGACTATTACACAGTATGTCAAGTCCATACGTCTAAAACAAGTATATATATGTATAAGGACTATTACACAGTATGTCAAGTCCATACGTCTAAAACAAGTATATATATGTATAAGGACTATTACACAGTATGTCAAGTCCATACGTCTAAAACAAGTATATATAAATATAAGGACTATTACACAGTATGTCAAGTCCATACGTCTAAAACAAGTATATATATGTATAAGGACTATTACACAGTATGTCATGTGCATACGTCTAAAACAAGTATATATAAGTATAAGGACTATTACACAGTATGTCAAGTCCATACGTCTAAAACAAGTATATATATGTATAAGGACTATTACACAGTATGTCAACTCCATACGTCTAAAACAAGTATATATATGTATAAGGACTATTACACAGTATGTCATGTCCATACGTCTAAAACAAGTATATATATGTATAAGGACTATTACACAGTATGTCATGTCCATACGTCTAAAACAAGTATATATATGTATAAGGACTATTACACAGTATGTCATGTGCATACGTCTAAAACAAGTATATATAAGTATAAGGACTATTACACAGTATGTCAAGTCCATACGTCTAAAACAAGTATATATAAGTATAAGGACTATTACACAGTATGTCAAGTCCATACGTCTAAAACAAGTATATATAAGTATAAGGAGAATCACACAGTTGTCGTGTTCTATATGTCTAAAACAAGTATATTTAAGTATAAGGAGCATCACACAGTTGTCATGTTCCATATATCTAACACAAGTATATATAAGTATAAGGAGTATCACACAGTATGTCATGTTCCATATATCTAAAACAAGTATATATAAGTATAAGGAGTATCACACAGTTGTCATGTTCCATATATCTAAAACAAGTATATATAAGTATAAGGAGTATCACACAGTTGTCATGTTCCATATATCTAAAACAAGTATATATAAGTATAAGGAGCATCACACAGTTGTCGTGTTCCATATATCTAAAACAAGTATATATAAGTATAAGGAGCATCACACAGTTGTCGTGTTCCATATATCTAACACAAGTATATATAAGTATAAGGAGTATCACACAGTTGTCATGTTCCATATATCTAAAACAAGTATATATAAGTATAAGGAGTATCACACAGTTGTCATGTTCCATATATCTAAAACAAGTATATATAAGTATAAGGAGCATCACACAGTTGTCGTGTTCCATATGTCTAACACAAGTATATATAAGTATAAGGAGCATCACACAGTTGTCGTGTTCCATATATCTAACACAAGTATATATAAGTATAAGGAGTATTACACAGTATGTCATATTCCATACGTCTAAAACAAGTATATATAAGTATAAGGACTATTACACAGTATGTCATGTTCCATATATCTAACACAAGTATATATAAGTATAAGGACTATTACACAGTATGTCATGTCCATACGTCTAAAACAAGTATATATAAGTATAAGGACTATTACACAGTATGTCATATTCCATATATCTAAAACAAGTATATATATGTATAAGGACTGTTACACAGTATGTCATGTGCATACGTCTAAAACAAGTATATATAAGTATAAGGAGTATTACACAGTATGTCATATTCCATATATCTAAAACAAGTATATATATGTATAAGGACTGTTACACAGTATGTCATGTGCATACGTCTAAAACAAGTATATATAAGTATAAGGAGTATTACACAGTATGTCATATTCCATATATCTAAAACAAGTATATATATGTATAAGGACTGTTACACAGTATGTCATGTGCATACGTCTAAAACAAGTATATATAAGTATAAGGACTATTACACAGTATGTCAAGTCCATAAGTATAAACCAAGTATATATATGTATAAGGACTATTACACAGTATGTCATATTCCATATATCTAACACAAGTATATATAAGTATAAGGACTATTACACAGTATGTCATATTCCATATATCTAACACAAGTATATATAAGTATAAGGACTATTACACAGTATGTCATATTCCATATATCTAACACAAGTATATATATGTATAAGGACTATTACACAGTATGTCATATTCCATTAATCTAACACAAGTATATATAAGTATAAGGACTATTACACAGTATGTCATGTGCATACGTCTAAAACAAGTATATATAAGTATAAGGACTATTACACAGTATGTCATGTGCATACGTCTAATCCAAGTATATATAAGTATAAGGACTATTACACAGTATGTCATGTGCATACGTCTAAACCAAGTATATATAAGTATAAGGACTATTACACAGTATGTCATGTGCATACGTCTAAACCAAGTATATATAAGTATAAGGACTATTACACAGTATGTCATATTCCATATATCTAACACAAGTATATATAAGTATAAGGACTATTACACAGTATGCCATGTGCATACGTCTAAACCAAGTATATATAAGTATAAGGACTATTACACAGTATGTCATGTGCATACGTCTAAACCAAGTATATATAAGTATAAGGACTATTACACAGTATGTCAAGTCCATACGTCTAAAACAAGTATATATATGTATAAGGACTATTACACAGTATGTCAACTCCATACGTCTAAAACAAGTATATATAAGTATAAGGACTATTACACAGTATGTCAAGTCCATACGTCTAAAACAAGTATATATATGTATAAGGACTATTACACAGTATGTCATGTTCCATATATCTAACACAAGTATATATAAGTATAAGGACTATTACACAGTATGTCATGTGCATACGTCTAAAACAAGTATATATATATGTATAAGGACTATTACACAGTATGTCATGTTCCATATATCTAACACAAGTATATATAAGTATAAGGACTATTACACAGTATGTCAAGTCCATACGTCTAAAACAAGTATATATATGTATAAGGACTATTACACAGTATGTCATGTTCCATATATCTAACACAAGTATATATAAGTATAAGGACTATTACACAGTATGTCATGTGCATACGTCTAAAACAAGTATATATATGTATAAGGAGTATTACACAGTATGTCATGTCCATACGTCTAAAACAAGTATATATATGTATAAGGACTATTACACGGTATGTCAACTCCATACGTCTAAAACAAGTATATATATGTATAAGGACTATTACACAGTATGTCATATTCCATATATCTAACACAAGTATATATAAGTATAAGGACTATTACACAGTATGTCATATTCCATATATCTAACACAAGTATATATAAGTATAAGGACTATTACACAGTATGTCATATTCCATATATCTAACACAAGTATATATAAGTATAAGGACTATTACACAGTATGTCAAGTCCATACGTCTAAAACAAGTATATATATGTATAAGGACTATTACACAGTATGTCAAGTCCATACGTCTAAAACAAGTATATATATGTATAAGGACTATTACACAGTATGTCAAGTCCATACGTCTAAAACAAGTATATATAAATATAAGGACTATTACACAGTATGTCAAGTCCATACGTCTAAAACAAGTATATATATGTATAAGGACTATTACACAGTATGTCATGTGCGTACGTCTAAAACAAGTATATATAAGTATAAGGACTATTACACAGTATGTCAAGTCCATACGTCTAAAACAAGTATATATATGTATAAGGACTATTACACAGTATGTCAACTCCATACGTCTAAAACAAGTATATATATGTATAAGGACTATTACACAGTATGTCATGTCCATACGTCTAAAACAAGTATATATATGTATAAGGACTATTACACAGTATGTCATGTCCATACGTCTAAAACAAGTATATATATGTATAAGGACTATTACACAGTATGTCATGTGCATACGTCTAAAACAAGTATATATAAGTATAAGGACTATTACACAGTATGTCAAGTCCATACGTCTAAAACAAGTATATATAAGTATAAGGACTATTACACAGTATGTCAAGTCCATACGTCTAAAACAAGTATATATAAGTATAAGGAGAATCACACAGTTGTCGTGTTCTATATGTCTAAAACAAGTATATATAAGTATAAGGAGCATCACACAGTTGTCATGTTCCATATATCTAACACAAGTATATATAAGTATAAGGAGTATCACACAGTATGTCATGTTCCATATATCTAAAACAAGTATATATAAGTATAAGGAGTATCACACAGTTGTCATGTTCCATATATCTAAAACAAGTATATATAAGTATAAGGAGTATCACACAGTTGTCATGTTCCATATATCTAAAACAAGTATATATAAGTATAAGGAGCATCACACAGTTGTCGTGTTCCATATATCTAAAACAAGTATATATAAGTATAAGGAGCATCACACAGTTGTCGTGTTCCATATATCTAACACAAGTATATATAAGTATAAGGAGTATCACACAGTTGTCATGTTCCATATATCTAAAACAAGTATATATAAGTATAAGGAGTATCACACAGTTGTCATGTTCCATATATCTAAAACAAGTATATATAAGTATAAGGAGCATCACACAGTTGTCGTGTTCCATATGTCTAAAACAAGTATATATAAGTATAAGGAGCATCACACAGTTGTCGTGTTCCATATATCTAACACAAGTATATATAAGTATAAGGAGTATCACACAGTTGTCGTGTTCTATATGTCTAAAACAAGTATATATAAGTATAAGGAGTATCACACAGTTGTCGTGTTCTATATGTCTAAAACAAGTATATATAAGTATAAGGAGTATCACACAGTTGTCGTGTTCTATATGTCTAAAACAAGTATATATAAGTATAAGGAGTATCACACAGTTGTCATGTTCCATATATCTAAAACAAGTATATATAAGTATAAGGAGTATCACACAGTTGTCATGTTCTATATGTCTTAAACAAGTATATATAAGTATAAGGAGTATCACACAGTTGTCGTGTTCCATATGTCTAACACAAGTATATATAAGTATAAGGAGTATCACACAGTTGTCATGTTCCATATGTCTAACACAAGTATATATAAGTATAAGGAGTATCACACAGTTGTCGTGTTCCATATGTCTAACACAAGTATATATAAGTATAAGGAGTATCACACAGTTGTCGTGTTCCGTATGTCTAACACAAGTATATATAAGTATAAGGAGTATCACACAGTTGTCGTGTTCCATATGTCTAACACAAGTATATATAAGTATAAGGAGTATCACACAGTTGTCATGTTCCATATGTCTAACACAAGTATATATAAGTATAAGGAGTATCACACAGTTGTCGTGTTCCATATGTCTAACACAAGTATATATAAGTATAAGGAGTATCACACAGTTGTCATGTTCTATATGTCTAAAACAAGTATATATAAGTATAAGGAGTATCACACAGTTGTCGTGTTCTATATGTCTAAAACAAGTATATATAAGTATAAGGAGTATAACACAGTGTCATGTTCCATATGTCTAACACAAGTATATATAAGTATAAGGAGTATCACACAGTTGTCATGTTCCATATATCTAACACAAGTATATATAAGTATAAGGAGTATCACACAGTTGTCATGTTCCATATGTCTAACACAAGTATATATAAGTATAAGGAGTATCACACAGTTGTCATGTTCCATATGTCTAAAACAAGTATATATAAGTATAAGGAGTATCACACAGTTGTCGTGTTCTATATGTCTAAAACAAGTATATATAAGTATAAGGAGTATAACACAGTGTCATGTTCCATATGTCTAACACAAGTATATATAAGTATAAGGAGTATCACACAGTTGTCATGTTCCATATATCTAACACAAGTATATATAAGTATAAGGAGTATCACACAGTTGTCGTGTTCTATATGTCTAAAACAAGTATATATAAGTATAAGGAGTATCACACAGTTGTCGTGTTCTATATGTCTAAAACAAGTATATATAAGTATAAGGAGTATAACACAGTGTCATGTTCCATATGTCTAACACAAGTATATATAAGTATAAGGAGTATCACACAGTTGTCATGTTCCATATATCTAACACAAGTATATATAAGTATAAGGAGTATCACACAGTTGTCGTGTTCTATATGTCTAAAACAAGTATATATAAGTATAAGGAGTATCACACAGTTGTCGTGTTCTATATGTCTAAAACAAGTATATATAAGTATAAGGAGTATCACACAGTTGTCATGTTCCATATATCTAAAACAAGTATATATAAGTATAAGGAGTATCACACAGTTGTCATGTTCCATATGTCTAAAACAAGTATATATAAGTATAAGGAGTATCACACAGTTGTCGTGTTCCATATGTCTAACACAAGTATATATAAGTATAAGGAGTATCACACAGTTGTCATGTTCTATATGTCTAAAACAAGTATATATAAGTATAAGGAGTATCACACAGTTGTCATGTTCTATATGTCTAACACAAGTATATATAAGTATAAGGAGTATCACACAGTTGTCATGTTCTATATGTCTAAAACAAGTATATATAAGTATAAGGAGTATCACACAGTTGTCATGTTCTATATGTCTAACACAAGTATATATAAGTATAAGGAGTATCACACAGTTGTCATGTTCTATATGTCTAACACAAGTATATATAAGTATAAGGAGTATCACACAGTTGTCATGTTCTATATGTCTAAAACAAGTATATATAAGTATAAGGAGTATCACACAGTTGTCATGTTCTATATGTCTAACACAAGTATATATAAGTATAAGGAGTATCACACAGTTGTCATGTTCTATATGTCTAACACAAGTATATATAAGTATAAGGAGTATCACACAGTTGTCGTGTTCTATATGTCTAAAACAAGTATATATAAGTATAAGGAGTATAACACAGTGTCATGTTCCATATGTCTAACACAAGTATATATATGTATAAGGAGTATCACACAGTTGTCATGTTCTATATGTCTAAAACAAGTATATATAAGTATAAGGAGTATCACACAGTTGTCGTGTTCTATATGTCTAAAACAAGTATATATAAGTATAAGGAGTATCACACAGTTGTCATGTTCCATATATCTAAAACAAGTATATATAAGTATAAGGAGTATCACACAGTTGTCATGTTCTATATGTCTAAAACAAGTATATATAAGTATAAGGAGTATCACACAGTTGTCGTGTTCCATATGTCTAACACAAGTATATATAAGTATAAGGAGTATCACACAGTTGTCATGTTCTATATGTCTAAAACAAGTATATATAAGTATAAGGAGTATCACACAGTTGTCATGTTCTATATGTCTAACACAAGTATATATAAGTATAAGGAGTATCACACAGTTGTCATGTTCTATATGTCTAAAACAAGTATATATAAGTATAAGGAGTATCACACAGTTGTCATGTTCTATATGTCTAACACAAGTATATATAAGTATAAGGAGTATCACACAGTTGTCATGTTCTATATGTCTAACACAAGTATATATAAGTATAAGGAGTATCACACAGTTGTCATGTTCTATATGTCTAAAACAAGTATATATAAGTATAAGGAATATCACACAGTTGTCATGTTCTATATGTCTAACACAAGTATATATAAGTATAAGGAGTATCACACAGTTGTCATGTTCTATATGTCTAACACAAGTATATATAAGTATAAGGAGTATCACACAGTTGTCGTGTTCTATATGTCTAAAACAAGTATATATAAGTATAAGGAGTATAACACAGTGTCATGTTCCATATGTCTAACACAAGTATATATATGTATAAGGAGTATCACACAGTTGTCATGTTCTATATGTCTAAAACAAGTATATATAAGTATAAGGAGTATCACACAGTTGTCGTGTTCTATATGTCTAACACAAGTATATATAAGTATAAGGAGTATCACACAGTTGTCGTGTTCTATATGTCTAAAACAAGTATATATAAGTATAAGGAGCATCACACAGTTGTCATGTTCTATATGTCTAACACAAGTATATATAAGTATAAGGAGTATCACACAGTTGTCATGTACTATATGTCTAAAACAAGTATATATAAGTATAAGGAGCATCACACAGTTGTCGTGTTCCATATGTCTAAAACAAGTATATATAAGTATAAGGAGTATCACACAGTTGTCGTGTTCTATATGTCTAACACAAGTATATATAAGTATAAGGAGCATCACACAGTTGTCGTGTTCCATATGTCTAAAACAAGTATATATAAGTATAAGGAGTATCACACAGTTGTCGTGTTCTATATGTCTAACACAAGTATATATAAGTATAAGGAGTATCACACAGTTGTCGTGTTCTATATGTCTAAAACAAGTATATATAAGTATAAGGAGTATCACACAGTTGTCATGTTCTATATGTCTAACACAAGTATATATAAGTATAAGGAGTATCACACAGTTGTCGTGTTCTATATGTCTAAAACAAGTATATATAAGTATAAGGAGTATCACACAGTTGTCGTGTTCTATATGTCTAACACAAGTATATATAAGTATAAGGAGCATCACACAGTTGTCGTGTTCCATATGTCTAAAACAAGTATATATAAGTATAAGGAGTATCACAGAGTTGTCGTGTTCTATATGTCTAACACAAGTATATATAAGTATAAGGAGTATCACACAGTTGTCGTGTTCTATATGTCTAAAACAAGTATATATAAGTATAAGGAGCATCACACAGTTGTCGTGTTCCATATGTCTAAAACAAGTATATATAAGTATAAGGAGTATCACACAGTTGTCGTGTTCTATATATCTAAAACAAGTATATATAAGTATAAGGAGTATCACACAGTTGTCATGTTCCATATATCTAAAACAAGTATATATAAGTATAAGGAGCATCACACAGTTGTCGTGTTCCATATATCTAACACAAGTATATATAAGTATAAGGAGTATCACACAGTTGTCATGTTCTATATGTCTAAAACAAGTATATATAAGTATAAGGAGTATCACACAGTTGTCGTGTTCTATATGTCTAAAACAAGTATATATAAGTATAAGGAGTATCACACAGTTGTCATGTTCCATATATCTAAAACAAGTATATATAAGTATAAGGAGTATCACACAGTTGTCATGTTCTATATGTCTAAAACAAGTATATATAAGTATAAGGAGTATCACACAGTTGTTGTGTTCCATATGTCTAACACAAGTATATATAAGTATAAGGAGTATCACACAGTTGTCGTGTTCCATATGTCTAACACAAGTATATATAAGTATAAGGAGTATCACACAGTTGTCGTGTTCCATATGTCTAACACAAGTATATATAAGTATAAGGAGTATCACACAGTTGTCGTGTTCCATATGTCTAACACAAGTATATATAAGTATAAGGAGTATCACACAGTTGTCATGTTCTATATGTCTAAAACAAGTATATATAAGTATAAGGAGTATCACACAGTTGTCGTGTTCTATATGTCTAAAACAAGTATATATAAGTATAAGGAGTATAACACAGTGTCATGTTCCATATGTCTAACACAAGTATATATAAGTATAAGGAGTATCACACAGTTGTCATGTTCCATATATCTAACACAAGTATATATAAGTATAAGGAGTATCACACAGTTGTCGTGTTCTATATGTCTAAAAAAGTATATATAAGTATAAGGAGTATCACACAGTTGTCATGTTCCATATGTCTAACACAAGTATATATAAGTATAAGGAGTATCACACAGTTGTCATGTTCTATATGTCTAAAACAAGTATATATAAGTATAAGGAGCATCACACAGTTGTCGTGTTCTATATGTCTAACACAAGTATATATAAGTATAAGGAGCATCACACAGTTGTCATGTTCTATATGTCTAACACAAGTATATATAAGTATAAGGAGTATCACACAGTTGTCGTGTTCTATATGTCTAAAACAAGTATATATAAGTATAAGGAGTATCACACAGTTGTCGTGTTCTATATGTCTAAAAAAAGTATATATAAGTATAAGGAGTATAACACAGTGTCATGTTCCATATGTCTAACACAAGTATATATAAGTATAAGGAGTATCACACAGTTGTCATGTTCCATATATCTAACACAAGTATATATAAGTATAAGGAGTATCACACAGTTGTCGTGTTCTATATGTCTAACACAAGTATATATAAGTATAAGGAGTATCACACAGTTGTCGTGTTCTATATGTCTAAAACAAGTATATATAAGTATAAGGAGTATCACACAGTTGTCATGTTCCATATATCTAACACAAGTATATATAAGTATAAGGAGTATCACACAGTTGTCGTGTTCTATATGTCTAAAACAAGTATATATAAGTATAAGGAGCATCACACAGTTGTCGTGTTCCATATATCTAAAACAAGTATATATATATATATATATATATATATATATATATATATATATATATAAGGAGCATCACACAGTTGTCGTGTTCTATATGTCTAAAACAAGTATATATAAGTATAAGGAGTATCACACAGTTGTCATGTTCTATATGTCTAACACAAGTATATATAAGTATAAGGAGTATCACACAGTTGTCGTGTTCTATATGTCTAACACAAGTATATATAAGTATAAGGAGTATCACACAGTTGTCGTGTTCTATATGTCTAACACAAGTATATATAAGTATAAGGAGTATCACACAGTTGTCGTGTTCTATATGTCTAAAACAAGTATATATAAGTATAAGGAGTATCACACAGTTGTCGTGTTCTATATGTCTAAAACAAGTATATATAAGTATAAGGAGTATCACACAGTTGTCGTGTTCTATATGTCTAAAACAAGTATATATAAGTATAAGGAGTATCACACAGTTGTCGTGTTCTATATGTCTAAAACAAGTATATATAAGTATAAGGAGTATCACACAGTTGTCGTGTTCTATATGTCTAACACAAGTATATATAAGTATAAGGAGTATCACACATTTGTCGTGTTCTATATGTCTAAAACAAGTATATATAAGTATAAGGAGTATCACACAGTTGTCGTGTTCCATATATCTGACACAAGTATATATAAGTATAAGGAGCATCACACAGTTGTCGTGTTCCATATGTCTAAAACAAGTATATATAAGTATAAGGAGCATCACACAGTTGTCGTGTTCTATATGTCTAACACAAGTATATATAAGTATAAGGAGTATCACACAGTTGTCGTGTTCTATATGTCTAACACAAGTATATATAAGTATAAGGAGTATCACACAGTTGTCGTGTTCCATATATCTAACACAAGTATATATAAGTATAAGGAGCATCACACAGTTGTCGTGTTCTATATGTCTAACACAAGTATATATAAGTATAAGGAGTATCACACAGTTGTCGTGTTCCATATATCTAAAACAAGTATATATAAGTACAAGGAGTATCACACAGTTGTCATGTTCTATATGTCTAAAACAAGTATATATAAGTATAAGGAGTATCACACAGTTGTCGTGTTCCATATATCTAACACAAGTATATATAAGTACAAGGAGTATCACACAGTTGTCATGTTCTATATGTCTAAAACAAGTATATATAAGTATAAGGAGTATCACACAGTTGTCATGTTCTATATGTCTAACACAAGTATATATAAGTATAAGGAGCATCACACAGTTGTCGTGTTCCATATATCTAACACAAGTATATATAAGTACAAGGAGTATCACACAGTTGTCATGTTCTATATGTCTAAAACAAGTATATATAAGTATAAGGAGTATCACACAGTTGTCATGTTCCATATATCTAACACAAGTATATACAAGTATAAGGAGTATCACACAGTTGTCGTGTTCTATATGTCTAAAACAAGTATATATAAGTATAAGGAGTATCACACAGTTGTCGTGTTCTATATATCTAACACAAGTATATATAAGTATAAGGAGTATCACACAGTTGTCGTGTTCTATATGTCTAAAACAAGTATATATAAGTATAAGGAGTATCACACAGTTGTCATGTTCCATACGTCTAAAACAAGTATATATAAGTATAAGGAGTATCACACAGTTGTCGTGTTCTATATGTCTAACACAAGTATATATAAGTATAAGGAGTATCACACAGTTGTCGTGTTCCATACGTCTAAAACAAGTATATATAAGTATAAGGAGTATCACACAGTTGTCGTGTTCTATACGTCTAAAACAAGTATAAATAAGTATAAGGAGTATCACACAGTTGTCGTGTTCTATATGTCTAACACAAGTATATATAAGTATAAGGAGTATCACACAGTTGTCGTGTTCCATACGTCTAAAACAAGTATATATAAGTATAAGGAGTATCACACAGTTGTCGTGTTCTATACGTCTAAAACAAGTATATATAAGTATAAGGAGTATCACACAGTTGTCGTGTTCTATATGTCTAACACAAGTATATATAAGTATAAGGAGTATCACACAGTTGTCATGTTCCATATGTCTTAAACAAGTATATATAAGTATAAGGAGTATCACACAGTTGTCATGTTCCATATATCTAACACAAGTATATATAAGTATAAGGAGTATCACACAGTTGTCGTGTTCTATATGTCTAAAATAAGTATATATAAGTATAAGGAGTATCACACAGTTGTCGTGTTCTATATATCTAACACAAGTATATATAAGTATAAGGAGTATCACACAGTTGTCGTGTTCTATATGTCTAAAACAAGTATATATAAGTATAAGGAGTATCACACAGTTGTCATGTTCCATACGTCTAAAACAAGTATATATAAGTATAAGGAGTATCACACAGTTGTCGTGTTCTATATGTCTAAAACAAGTATATATAAGTATAAGGAGCATCACACAGTTGTCATGTTCCATACGTCTAAAACAAGTATATATAAGTATAAGGAGTATCACACAGTTGTCATGTTCCATACGTCTAAAACAAGTATATATAAGTATAAGGAGTATCACACAGTTGTCATGTTCCATATATCTAAAACAAGTATATATAAGTATAAGGAGTATCACACAGTTGTCATGTTCCATATATCTAAAACAAGTATATATAAGTATAAGGAGCATCACACAGTTGTCGTGTTCCATATATCTAACACAAGTATATATAAGTATAAGGAGTATCACACAGTTGTCATGTTCTATATGTCTAAAACAAGTATATATAAGTATAAGGAGTATCACACAGTTGTCGTGTTCTATATGTCTAAAACAAGTATATATAAGTATAAGGAGTATCACACAGTTGTCATGTTCCATATATCTAAAACAAGTATATATAAGTATAAGGAGTATCACACAGTTGTCATGTTCTATATGTCTAAAACAAGTATATATAAGTATAAGGAGTATCACACAGTTGTTGTGTTCCATATGTCTAACACAAGTATATATAAGTATAAGGAGTATCACACAGTTGTCGTGTTCCATATGTCTAACACAAGTATATATAAGTATAAGGAGTATCACACAGTTGTCGTGTTCCATATGTCTAACACAAGTATATATAAGTATAAGGAGTATCACACAGTTGTCGTGTTCCATATGTCTAACACAAGTATATATAAGTATAAGGAGTATCACACAGTTGTCATGTTCTATATGTCTAAAACAAGTATATATAAGTATAAGGAGTATCACACAGTTGTCGTGTTCTATATGTCTAAAACAAGTATATATAAGTATAAATAGTATAACACAGTGTCATGTTCCATATGTCTAACACAAGTATATATAAGTATAAGGAGTATCACACAGTTGTCATGTTCCATATATCTAACACAAGTATATATAAGTATAAGGAGTATCACACAGTTGTCGTGTTCTATATGTCTAAAACAAGTATATATAAGTATAAGGAGTATCACACAGTTGTCATGTTCCATATGTCTAACACAAGTATATATAAGTATAAGGAGTATCACACAGTTGTCATGTTCTATATGTCTAAAACAAGTATATATAAGTATAAGGAGCATCACACAGTTGTCGTGTTCTATATGTCTAACACAAGTATATATAAGTATAAGGAGTATCACACAGTTGTCATGTTCTATATGTCTAACACAAGTATATATAAGTATAAGGAGCATCACACAGTTGTCATGTTCTATATGTCTAACACAAGTATATATAAGTATAAGGAGTATCACACAGTTGTCGTGTTCTATATGTCTAAAACAAGTATATATAAGTATAAGGAGTATCACACAGTTGTCGTGTTCTATATGTCTAAAACAAGTATATATAAGTATAAGGAGTATAACACAGTGTCATGTTCCATATGTCTAACACAAGTATATATAAGTATAAGGAGTATCACACAGTTGTCATGTTCCATATATCTAACACAAGTATATATAAGTATAAGGAGTATCACACAGTTGTCGTGTTCTATATGTCCAACACAAGTATATATAAGTATAAGGAGTATCACACAGTTGTCGTGTTCTATATGTCTAAAACAAGTATATATAAGTATAAGGAGTATCACACAGTTGTCATGTTCCATATATCTAACACAAGTATATATAAGTATAAGGAGTATCACACAGTTGTCGTGTTCTATATGTCTAAAACAAGTATATATAAGTATAAGGAGCATCACACAGTTGTCGTGTTCCATATATCTAAAACAAGTATATATATATATATATAAGGAGCATCACACAGTTGTCGTGTTCTATATGTCTAAAACAAGTATATATAAGTATAAGGAGTATCACACAGTTGTCATGTTCTATATGTCTAACACAAGTATATATAAGTATAAGGAGTATCACACAGTTGTCGTGTTCTATATGTCTAACACAAGTATATATAAGTATAAGGAGTATCACACAGTTGTCGTGTTCTATATGTCTAACACAAGTATATATATAAGTATAAGGAGTATCACACAGTTGTCGTGTTCTATATGTCTAAAACAAGTATATATAAGTATAAGGAGTATCACACAGTTGTCGTGTTCTATATGTCTAAAACAAGTATATATAAGTATAAGGAGTATCACACAGTTGTCGTGTTCTATATGTCTAAAACAAGTATATATAAGTATAAGGAGTATCACACAGTTGTCGTGTTCTATATGTCTAAAACAAGTATATATAAGTATAAGGAGTATCACACAGTTGTCGTGTTCTATATGTCTAACACAAGTATATATAAGTATAAGGAGTATCACACAGTTGTCGTGTTCTATATGTCTAAAACAAGTATATATAAGTATAAGGAGTATCACACAGTTGTCGTGTTCCATATATCTGACACAAGTATATATAAGTATAAGGAGCATCACACAGTTGTCGTGTTCCATATGTCTAAAACAAGTATATATAAGTATAAGGAGCATCACACAGTTGTCGTGTTCTATATGTCTAACACAAGTATATATAAGTATAAGGAGTATCACACAGTTGTCGTGTTCTATATGTCTAACACAAGTATATATAAGTATAAGGAGTATCACACAGTTGTCGTGTTCCATATATCTAACACAAGTATATATAAGTATAAGGAGTATCACACAGTTGTCGTGTTCTATATGTCTAACACAAGTATATATAAGTATAAGGAGTATCACACAGTTGTCGTGTTCCATATATCTAACACAAGTATATATAAGTATAAGGAGCATCACACAGTTGTCGTGTTCTATATGTCTAACACAAGTATATATAAGTATAAGGAGTATCACACAGTTGTCGTGTTCTATATGTCTAACACAAGTATATATAAGTATAAGGAGTATCACACAGTTGTCGTGTTCTATATGTCTAAAACAAGTATATATAAGTATAAGGAGTATCACACAGTTGTCGTGTTCTATATGTCTAAAACAAGTATATATAAGTATAAGGAGTATCACACAGTTGTCGTGTTCTATATGTCTAAAACAAGTATATATAAGTATAAGGAGTATCACACAGTTGTCGTGATCTATATGTCTAACACAAGTATATATAAGTATAAGGAGTATCACACAGTTGTCGTGTTCTATATGTCTAAAACAAGTATATATAAGTATAAGGAGTATCACACAGTTGTCGTGTTCCATATATCTGACACAAGTATATATAAGTATAAGGAGCATCACACAGTTGTCGTGTTCCATATGTCTAAAACAAGTATTTATAAGTATAAGGAGCATCACAGAGTTGTCGTGTTCTATATGTCTAACACAAGTATATATAAGTATAAGGAGTATCACACAGTTGTCGTGTTCTATATGTCTAACACAAGTATATATAAGTATAAGGAGTATCACACAGTTGTCGTGTTCCATATATCTAACACAAGTATATATAAGTATAAGGAGTATCACACAGTTGTCGTGTTCTATATGTCTAACACAAGTATATATAAGTATAAGGAGTATCACACAGTTGTCGTGTTCCATATATCTAACACAAGTATATATAAGTATAAGGAGCATCACACAGTTGTCGTGTTCTATATGTCTAACACAAGTATATATAAGTATAAGGAGTATCACACAGTTGTCGTGTTCTATATGTCTAACACAAGTATATATAAGTATAAGGAGCATCACACAGTTGTCGTGTTCCATATATCTAACACAAGTATATATAAGTATAAGGAGTATCACACAGTTGTCATGTTCTATATGTCTAAAACAAGTATATATAAGTATAAGGAGTATCGCACAGTTGTCATGTTCCATATATCTAACACAAGTATATATAAGTATAAGGAGTATCACACAGTTGTCGTGTTCTATATGTCTAAAACAAGTATATATAAGTATAAGGAGTATCACACAGTTGTCGTGTTCTATATATCTAACACAAGTATATATAAGTATAAGGAGTATCACACAGTTGTCGTGTTCTATATGTCTAAAACAAGTATATATAAGTATAAGGAGCATCACACAGTATGTCATGTTCCATATATCTAAAACAAGTATATATAAGTTAAGGAGTATCACACAGTTGTCATGTTCCATATATCTAAAACAAGTATATATAAGTATAAGGAGTATCACACAGTTGTCATGTTCCATATATCTAAAACAAGTATATATAAGTATAAGGAGCATCACACAGTTGTCGTGTTCCATATGTCTAAAACAAGTATATATAAGTATAAGGAGCATCACACAGTTGTCGTGTTCTATATGTCTAACACAAGTATATATAAGTATAAGGAGTATCACACAGTTGTCATGTTCTATATGTCTAAAACAAGTATATATAAGTATAAGGAGTATCACACAGTTGTCATGTTCTATATGTCTAACACAAGTATATATAAGTATAAGGAGTATCACACAGTTGTCATGTTCTATATGTCTAAAACAAGTATATATAAGTATAAGGAGTATCACACAGTTGTCATGTTCTATATGTCTAAAACAAGTATATATAAGTATAAGGAGTATCACACAGTTGTCATGTTCTATATGTCTAAAACAAGTATATATAAGTATAAGGAGTATCACACAGTTGTCATGTTCTATATGTCTAACACAAGTATATATAAGTATAAGGAGTATCACACAGTTGTCATGTTCTATATGTCTAAAACAAGTATATATAAGTATAAGGAGTATCACACAGTTGTCATGTTCTATATGTCTAAAACAAGTATATATAAGTATAAGGAGTATCACACAGTTGTCGTGTTCTATATGTCTAAAACAAGTATATATAAGTATAAGGAGTATCACACAGTTGTCATGTTCCATATATCTAACACAAGTATATATAAGTATAAGGAGTATAACACAGTATGTCATGTTCCATATATCTAACACAAGTATATATACGTATAAGGAGTATAACACAGTATGTCATGTTCCATATATCTAACACAAGTATATCTAAGTATAAGGAGTATAACACAAGCTGTCATGTTCCATATATCTAACACAAGTATATCTAAGTATAAGGAGTATAACACAAGCTGTCATGTTCCATATATCTAACACAAGTATATATAAATATAAGGAGTATAACACAGTGTCATATTCCATATATCTAACACAAGTATATATAAGTACAAGGAATATAACACAGTATGTCATGTTCCATACGTCTAAAACAAGTATATATAAGTACAAGGACTATTACACAGTATGTCATGTTCCATACGTCTAAAACAAGTATATATAAGGAGTATTACACAGTATGTCATATTCCATATATCTAACACAGGTATGTATGGGTATAAGAAGTATAACACAGTATGTCATGTTCCATACGTCTAAAACAAGTATATATAAGGAGTATTACACAGTATGTCATGTTCCATATATCTAACACAAGTAAATATAAGAAGTATAACACAGTATGTCATGTTCCATACGTCTAAAACAAGTAAATATAAGAAGTATAACACAGTATGTCATGTTCCATACGTCTAAAACAAGTATATATAAGTATAACGAGTATAACACAGTATGTCATGTTCCATACCTCTAAAACAAGTATATATAAGTATAAGGAGTATAACACAGTTAGTCATGTTCCATACGTCTAAAACATGTATATATAAGTATAAGGAGTATAATCCAGTATGTCATGTTCCATACGTCTAAAACAAGTATATATAAGTATAAGGAGTATAACACAGTATGTCATGTTCCATAAGTCTAAAACAAGTATATATAAGTATAAGGAGTATTACACAGTATGTCATGTTCCATAAGTCTAAAACAAGTATACATAAGTATAAGGAGTATAACACAGTATGTCATGTTCCATATGTCTAAAACAAGTATATATAAATATAAGAAGTATAACACAGTATGTCACTTGGCATACGTCTAAAACAAGTATATATAAGTATAAGGAGTATAATCCAGTATGTCATGTTCCATACGTCTAAAACAAGAATATATAAGTATAAGGAGTATAACACAGTATGTCATGTTCCATATATCTAACACAAGTATATATAAGTATAAGGAGTATAATCCAGTATGTCACGTTGCATACGTGTAAAACAAGTATATATAAGTATAAGGAGTATAATCCAGTATGTCATGTTCCATACGTCTAAAACAAGAATATATAAGTATAAGGAGTATAACACAGTATGTCATGTTCCATATGTCTAAAACAAGTATATATAAATATAAGAAGTATAACACAGTATGTCACGTTGCATACGTCTAAAACAAGTATATATAAGTATAAGGAGTATAATCCAGTATGTCATGTTCCATACGTCTAAAACAAGAATATATAAGTATAAGGAGTATAATCCAGTATGTCATGTTCCATACGTCTAAAACAAGAATATATAAGTATAAGGAGTATAATCCAGTATGTCATGTTTCATATGTCTAAAACAAGAATATATAAGTATAAGGAGTATAACACAGTATGTCATGTTCCATACGTCTAAAACAAGAATATATAAGTATAAGGAGTATAACACAGTATGTCATGTTCCATATGTCTAAAACAAGTATATATAAGTATAAGGAGTATAATCCAGTATGTCATGTTCCATACGTCTAAAACAAGAATATATAAGTATAAGGAGTATAACACAGTATGTCATGTTCCATACGTCTAAAACAAGTATATATAAGTATAAGGAGTATAATCCAGTATGTCATGTTCCATACGTCTAAAACAAGAATATATAAGTATAAGGAGTATAACACAGTATGTCATGTTCCATATGTCTAAAACAAGAATATATAAGTATAAGGAGTATAACACAGTATGTCATGTTCCATATGTCTAAAACAAGAATATATAAGTATAAGGAGTATAACACAGTATGTCATGTTCCATATGTCTAAAACAAGAATATATAAGTATAAGGAGTATAATCCAGTGTCATGTTCCATACGTCTAAAACAAGTATATATAAGTATAAGGAGTATAATCCAGTATGTCATGTTCCATACGTCTAAAACAAGAATATATAAGTATAAGGAGTATAACACAGTATGTCATGTTCCATACGTGTAAAACAAGAATATATAAGTATAAGGAGTATAATCCAGTATGTCATGTTCCATACGTCTAAAACAAGAATATATAAGTATAAGGAGTATAATCCAGTATGTCATGTTCCATACGTCTAAAACAAGTATATATAAGTATAAGGAGTATAATCCAGTATGTCATGTTCCATACGTCTAAAACAAGTATATATAAGTATAAGGAGTATAATCCAGTATGTCATGTTCCATACGTCTAAAACAAGAATATATAAGTATAAGGAGTATAATCCAGTATGTCATGTTCCATATGTCTAAAACAAGAATATATAAGTATAAGGAGTATAATCCAGTATGTCATGTTCCATACGTCTAAAACAAGTATATATAAAGATAAGGAGTATAATCCAGTATGTCATGCTCCATACGTCTAAAACAAGAATATATTAAGTATAAGAAGTATAACACAGTATGTCATGTTCCATATGTCTAAAACAAGTTTATATAAGGAGTATAACACAGTATGTCATGTTCCATACGTCTAAAACAAGAATATATAAGTATAAGAAGTATAACACAGTATGTCATGTTCCATACGTGTAAAACAAGTATATATAAGTATAAGGAGTATAACACAGTATGTCATGTTCCATACGTCCAAAACAAGTATATATAAGTATAAGGAGTATAATCCAGTATGTCATGTTTTATCTGCACGCAAACTCTGGATCATAGCATATCCAGGATGGTGATCAGCCCAATGTCTTGGGTCAGTAGCAAGCAAAGTCCGTGTCATAGCATATGCAGCATGGTGATCAGTCCAATGTCTTGTGTCGGTAGCAAGCAAACTCTGTATCATAGTATATCCAGCATGGTGATCAGCCCAATGTCTTGGGCCAGTAGCAAGCAAAGTCTGTATCATAGCATATCCAGGATGCTGATCAACCCAATGTCTTGTCGGTAGCAAGCAAAGTCCGTGTCATTGCATATCCAGGATGGTGATCAGCAAAATGTCTTGGCTCAGTAGCAAGCAAAGTCTGTATCATAGCATATCCAGGATGGTGATTAGCCCAATATCTTGGATCAGTAGCAAGCAAACTCTGTATTATAACATATCCAGGAAGGTGATTAGCCCAATATCTTGGATCAGTAGCAAGCAAACTCTGTATTATAACATATCCAGGATGGTGATTAGCCCAATATCTTGGATCAGTAGCAAGCAAACTCTGTATTATAACATATCCAGGATGGTGATTAGCCCAATATCTTGGATAGTAGCAAGCAAACTCTGTATTATAACATATCCAGAATGGGGATTAGCCCAATATCTTGGATCAGTAGCAAGCAAACTCTGTATTATAACATATCCAGGATGGTGATTAGCCCAATGTCTTGTGTCAGTAGCAAGCAAACTTGTATCATTAGTTATCCAGGATGGTGATTAGCCCAATGCCTTGCGTCAGTAGCAAGCAAACTTTGTATCATTAGTTATCCAGGATGGTGATTTAGCCCAATGTCATGCGTCAGTAGCAAGCAAACTCTGTATCATAGCATATCCAGGATGGTGATTAGCCCAATGTCTTGGATCAGTAGCAAGCAAACTCTGTATCATAGCATATCCAGGATGGTGATTAGCCCAATGTCTTGCGTCAGTAGCAAGCAAACTTTGTATCATTAGTTATCCAGGATGGTGATTAGCCCAATGTCTTGCGTCAGTAGCAAGCAAACTTTGTATCATTAGTTATCCAGGATGGTGATTAGCCCAATGTCTTGCGTCAGTAGCAAGCAAACTCTGTATCATTAGTTATCCAGGATGGTGATTAGCCCAATGTCTTGCGTCAGTAGCAAGCAAACTCTGTATCATTAGTTATCCAGGATGGTGATTAGCCCAATGTCTTGTGTCAGTAGCAAGCAAACTCTGTATCATTAGTTATCCAGGATGGTGATTAGCCCAATGTCTTGCATCAGTAGCAAGCAAACTTTGTATCATTAGTTATCCAGGATGGTGATTAGCCCAATGTCTTGGGTCAGTAGCATGCAAACTCTGGATCATAGCTTATCCAGGATGGTGATCAGCCCAATGTCTTGTATCAGCAGAAAGCAAACTCTGGATCATAGCTTATCCAGGATGGGTGATCAGCGCAATGTCTTGGATCAGCAGAAAGCAAACTCTGGATCATAGCTTATCCAGGATGGGTGATCAGCGCAATGTCTTGGATCAGCAGAAAGCAAACTCTGGATCATAGCTTATCCAGGATGGGTGATCAGCCCAATGTCTTGGATCAGCAGAAAGCAAGTTCTGGATCATAGCTTATCCAGGATGGGTGATCAGCCCAATGTCTTGGATCAGCAGAAAGCAAACTCTGGATCATAGCTTATCCAGGATGGGTGATCAGCCCAATGTCTTGGATTAGCAGAAAGCAAACTCTGGATCATAACTTATCCAGGATGGGTGATCAGTGCAATGCCTGGTATAGAGGTGTAGAAAGAAATGAAATGTACTGATGAAAGTGATGATTGGAAACTTTGCATCAAATTATGCATTGCAGCATTCACCTAGCAACTGAGGAAAACTGTAAAAAAATCTTTATTCAGATTTGTTGGCCCTGGATGGTTTGAACCTAGGACCTCCCAGCCGCAGACATTTACACGTGTGGCAACCCACTTGGTTATGTTGATATTAAAATGCACAAATTGAAACATGAACTTAAAATTAGGCTGAAACTGCATTAATATGTTCTACTAGAAAAAGTCTGATGTGATAGACTCACATGACTTTCTCTACACATTATCTTTATTAGTGGGTATAAAAACTTTCTTACTAAACCTTATTTTTTCTATCTACTACATTTTAATCCAAATAAAGCTTTGCAGAAATAACTACATTACCCATTTCATTATAGATGCAAAGGGAACGGCGATAGTCAAATGTTTAACTGTACAGTATACATTTGCTTTAAAATTGCATACTGTTCCCATGCAATCATGAGAGCCAGCTGTATGTTGAAAGGACTTTAAGAGATTGACCAAGTAATGAAAATTTGAACCATTAATAACGGATATCTCAGAAATGGCTTATGCTATAAAAAAACTTATTTGTAAAAATAAATTGTGTGCTTTAAAGAGATCTACATTTTGTTTGTAGTATGCTTTCATCTATTGCTTACTGTTTACCAATTATACAAAATTGCTTCCAAATGAAGAGGGCCAGGCCAATCCCAGAAAATTCAAGATATACATTTGGTCATGCAAGTATTTTTAATATACAGTACTTTAATCACAATAATTAAGAGGCACTTTTTTAGTAAATCAAAGGGAGTACAGCAAAACCCGGGACCAACAGAGATGAACGAAATAATGGAAGAAATAAGAGAGATGGGAACGCAACTAGGAAAAAGGATGGATAACAATACAAGAGAGCTGAAAGAAGCAATGAAAATACAAAGAGAGGAAATGGAGAAACAAATATCAGAATGCAAAGAAAGAATAGTTGGGATGGAAAAAAGACTCGAAATGGATAAGAGAAGAAAAAACTGCGTAATATTTGGGGTGGCAGAGGACAGAAGAAATCTGGAAGACATGGTGTATGAAATTATAGAAGATGTGATGGGAATACAGATGTTCGGCTGGGAAATTGAAGAAACGTTTAGGATAGGAAAGAAAGGAAGGAAGCCGAGACCTATTATTGTGAAACTGACAACAATGAGAAAAAAGTGGGAGATTTTAAGACAAACAAGAAGACTAATGGGGACAAAAATATTCATAGAACAGGACTATACAAAAGAAGAACAAGACCAACGGAAGGAATTAATTAAAAGAATGAATGAAGCAAGAGCAGTAGGGAACTAGAATTTTGCGAGACAAATAACATGCTAATATGTAATGGATCAATGAAAGGAGACGAGGAGGGGGAGTTTACATTCGTAAACGCAAACGGTCAAAGTGTAGTAGATTACATGATATGTAGTGAGGAACTGGAGGATAGAATCACCACATTTAAAATAATAAACGAAGTAGTAGGTAGTAGTCATTTCCCACTAATGATGGAAATAAATGTTCTGGAACAGAGGGTAAAGAATAAAGAAACAGTTAAAATAAAAACAATAAAGGTGTATAAATGGAGAGAAGTATTAAAAGGGAAATTTGTGAAAGAATTAAAGTCAAAGGCAAGCCAGATTGTGGAGTGTGGTATAAAAATGACTATGGATGAGGGAAATTCAGAAAAAGTGTTACAGTTACTAAAATTATTACTAACAAGAGCAGGAATAGGGATGGAAAGAAGGCATAGAAAAGACCAAGAAATTAAGGGGTGGTTTGATGAAGAATGTAGAAAAAAAAAAAAAAGGAGGTATTTAAAGAGCTTATTAGTTGGAGGAGGTCAGAGAAAGAAAGGGATAGACAAAATCTGGTGAAACTTAAGGGGGAATATAAAGGTTTGCTTGAGGCCAAGAGGAAAGAATGGCAGAGAAGTATAGAAAAGAATCTAAAGGCAGCAATAGAGAGTAAGGATAGTAAAAAAATATGGGAAATAGTGAGGATGATGAATAAGAAGAGAGAGGACAAAAACGAAATTACACCGAATGAATGGATAGGGTACTTTAGAAGGCTAATTGGAGAGGGGAAGAGAATAAAGTTAGACATGAAAGAGGTAGGACAAGGAGGAATATTTAATGAGAAATTAGTAAAATCACAGAGCTGGAAGTTATCCAGCAAATAAGGAATATAAAAAAAGGTAAGGCAGTATAGGAATAGATGGAATACCAGTGGAATTCTGGAAAATATATGGGGAAATGCAAAGTGGGCTAACAATGATGACAAAATTATTAAATAAAATTAAAGAAAAGAATGATGTACCAGAATGTTGGAAAATAAGTATGGTAGTACCAATTTACAAAGGAAAGGGAGGAGTAAATAGACCAGAGAATTACAGGGGAATAAGTTTATTATCAATATTAGGAAAAATATACACAGGTATACTGGCCGATAGATTAAGAAGCTGGTTTGATGAGGAAGGAATACTGTCAGAATATCAAACTGGGTTTAGGAAAGGTAAACAAACAATAGACAATATATTTATAATAAAGACTATAATAGATAAATACTTGAGCAGGAAAAGAGGAAGGATATATATTTATTTAAAGGTGAGTCGAAATTGTAACACTAACATCACTTAAGTTTACTCACTTAACATGTTTCGGGAAACCGTTGTTCCCATCCTCAGAAGGTTAACTCGACTGGCCCGTGTTGTTGGTGTTTCCGTTTTTTGGACTGGATCCTGTGGTGGCATCTTGTGGTGGAGAAATGTACTTCCAGAGAGGATTTGGTGGCGGCAAATCAAAATTCATTAGATGTGTGTTGTGTTTTAGAATGGTGATCTTCTCCCATGCATCTAATTCGGCTGCAAATTTGGCTGGTTTGACTAATGTAATATTGGGTTTGATGTTGTGATTAGTGATCCAAAAATGGTGTGAAACTGCAGATTTGTCCATTTGTTTGTATTTAATACATCTCATGTGCTCCTTTAGCCTAGTTTCTAAGTTTCTTTTTGTCTTACCAATGTATACTTTATTGCAATCTGAACAATTGATTTTATAGATTCCAGATTTTTTGTCTTGTGGAAGGTCTTTTAACTTGTTACAAAGTAATTTCTCTATGTTAAATTTGTTCTGTGGAGCTAGGCTGATGTTATGTTTCATGAAAATCTTCTTAAATTTGTGAAATGTTCTTGGGTGGTATGTGAATTTCTTGAACTTTAGTCCTTTATCTTGCTGGCTGAGATTAGTTGTGTTTCTGATGTGCATCTGTCGTTTGAATTTTGCAATTTTTTTGTCAATAGTTGCTTTGTTGTACCCATTATGTATTGCTGTGTCTACTATATGCTGGTATTCTAACTGGTATTCTTTTTTATTTAAGGGGGTATATACAAGTCTATGTGTTAGGCTGTTTAGTACTGCATGTTTGTGTGTGGTTGGATTGAAACTCTTATTTTTTATGTAATTAGTAGAGTGTGTTGGCTTCCTGTATATGCCAAAGGTTAGGTTCTTTTGTTCTCTGATGATTTTTAGGTCTAAAAATGGTAGCATGCCTTCGTTTTCTATTTCTATGGTGAATTTTATTGATTGGTTCTGTAGGTTTAGTAAGGCTAAGGAGTCTTGTATGAACCTATTAGGGACAACAGCGAAGATGTCGTCAACATATCTGTGCCAAACTTTAAACATGTATGGAAAGGAAGTTGTTATGTGTATTTCTAAGTAGCTCATAAATAAATCTGCCAAGAAGGGTGAAAGTGGGTTGCCCATGGTTAGACCAGTTGGTTGTTGATAGAACTTCTTATTGAAACTAAAACAATTTTGTCCAATGCATAAATTGGTAAGTTGTATGAGGTCTTCTATTTCTTCTTCAAGTAGGTTAGTCTGCTGTAGCCATTTCTTTAATTGACGCAGGAGTTGATCTGTAGGGACACTTGGAAATAGTGCAGTGACATCAAAGGAAACTAATCTGTCTTCTGGTTCGAGTTCCAGGGATTTTATCTTCTGTATTAAATCTTCTGAATTCATTATGTTTTTGCTGTTGAATTTTGGTAGTGAAGAGAATCTCTGTACTAACCATTTTGCCAGTTTGTAGGTAGGAGAATCAATATTGCTGACGATTGGTCTCATCTTATTACCCGGTTTGTGTATTTTAGGTAGAGCATACATTCTTGGTAAAATGGGGTGGTCTGGTTTTAATCTAGATTTATCAGTGTCTGTTATAGTTTTGCTTTCCTGGATGGTTTGATTGAAGGCTTTTAAATGTGATTTTAATGGGTCTTCTTGAATTTGTATGTAATTTTCTTGTTGCAGCATATTTTCTACTCTGGTAATATAATCATCTTTTTGAAGTACAACTAGTTTATTTCCCTTGTCAGCTTTTGTGTATACTACTGGTTTTGATTTTAATGTTTTGATCACATGTTTGGTTGGGAAATTGTTATGTTTATCTGCTTGTATTTCTTGGAGAACTATTTCACATTCTTTTTTTATAGTGGTTTTACTATTTTCATTTAGGTTGTAAGTAGCAATCTCAATGTCTGCGACTATTTCATCGGTTGTTTTTGTGTAGCCAACACATGTTTTTAGGCCAAGGTTTAATACCGATAATTCTGCTTTGGTGAAAGTTACATTTGAAAGATTAATTACGTCAGAGTATGGCGTCGTTTTTTCATTTTTTAGGTTAGGTTTATATGAATGTTGCTTCCGGCGTAGTATGTCTAGTTTTTTCTTTAATTTCAGCGTTTTTGTTTTCATCCTGTAGCTAAGAATAGTGAGGAATTTTGATTGCATGTTTTGCCAAAGTGGATAGCCGAGTGTGTCCGTTAATTTAAGGTGAAGAGCATATAATTCCAGTTCCAATTTTTGTAATTTTGCGTAGTGGTTGTTTCTCTCAATTATTATTACTTTTTTATCGGCTGATGTTTGGTGTTTGCTGTTTTTGTCGTATTTTACAATTCTCCTTACAAACTTTGGTGTGACTTTGCTTTGTATGCATAGGTTTAAAAAACGGATGTCCGCAAATGTGTTTTTTCTTTTTTCTTCAATTTTTTGGTATCTTTTGATGTCACTTTTTATTCCACTGAAATCTGTATTGAAATTTAGGGTTTCTAATCTTACCTTGTTTTTTGCCATGACTTGCATCTTTTCCACGTGGTGGCCAATTATAAATGTTAAGTGAGTAAACTTAAGTGATGTTAGTGTTACAATTTCGACTCACCTTTAAATAAATTCAATACACATCACTGTTTCTAGCTTCTTTTCATTACAATACATACGTAAGGATATATATGTTTTTTGCAGATTTTGAAAAAGCATTTGATACAATAAATAGGGAAGCATTAGCATATAAATTAAGCAAGAAAGGGGTAAGCAAAAACTTTATAAAAGAAATCAGAAAGATTTATAAAGATGTAAGATTCTGTATAAGATGTAAAAATAATGGAGTTACAGAATTGATGGAGCAAAAAATAGGATTAAGACAAGGGTGTAAATTGAGTCCTATACTACTTAATATATTCATAGATGACATATTAGAAAGAGTGAAAGGAAAAAATCTGCACTGCCCCATAATAGCAAATACAGAGATACCAGGTTTACTATATGCGGATGATCTTATGGTCGGGGCTATAACGGTAATTGGGTTACAGAAAGCAGTCAACGGAATACAAGAATACTGCGAAGAATGGGAAATAAAAGTAAATATAAATAAATCAAAAGTTATGGTATTTAAAAGAGGAAATAAACTAAAAAGAGAAGAGAAATGGCAGATGGGGGGTTTAAAATTAGAAGTTGTCAAGGAGATGGATTATTTGGGGGTGAGGTTGAGCAGTAATGGTGAATGGAGGGCGCATAGCAGGAAGGTTGTGGCTAAAGGAAAGGCAGCAATGACAGGAGTAAGGATGTGCAAATCTAAATTAGAAATGTCAACTAAGTGGCTAGAAAGAATGTATGAAACATTGGTGGAAACAAGAATGTTATATGCAGTAGAAATTTGGGGAAGATCTGAATTAAGCAGGAAAATAGACCAGAGCTACGGAATGTTCTGTAAAGAGCTATTGGGGCTAACAAGATCAGCACCAGGGGAAGTAGCATTAGTGGAATTAGGAAGAACAAGAAGAAAGGGAGTGATACTGGAAAGGATATTAAAATTTTGGTTTAGGTGCCTGAGAAAAGATAAAGAGGAAATTTTAAAGATATGCATGGAACAACAAAAGAGTATGAAAAATAAAAATAGCTGGTGGACAGGGGTAGAAAAAATTATGGAGAAGATAGGAATGGGAGATATTTGGAGAATAGGAGAAAGAAATAGCGATGGTTTTTGGATAGCAGTAAGAAACAGAGTGGAGGATATAGAAAGACAAGAGATTTGGGGAAGCTTAGAAAATAAAAAGTCACTAGGGTTCTATAGATTAGTAAAAAGGAAATGGGGAAGAGAAGGGTATGTAGATTATTGTAATTGAGCAGGAAAAGAAGCGTTTGCATGGATGAGAACAGGAGCAATGTATTTGAGAGGGTTAAGAAGTAAAAAAAAAATGGAATTTGTGAATTATGCAACGATAGCGAAAGCACAGAGCATTATATGTCAGAATGCAAAGAATTAGCAGAATGGAGACAAGAAGTATGGGAAGAAAAATGGGGAAAAAATGGATAGGAAAATAGTAGCAATTAAAATCCTAACGAGAAAAGAAGAAAAGCAAATTAAGAATATGGGGGAGTTCTTAAAGAAAGTAAAAGAGAAATGGAGTAGAAAAGTAAGAGAGATAAGAAAGGTAGAAAGGCAAATGGAGGAAGGAGAAGATGGGCAAATATGGATAAAAGGTAGTAAGGAAAGTTTAGAGGAGCCAGAAGGCCAGGGTGCCAGGCAAAAAGAGCAGCATAGCTGGCAAGGAAATTTGTACATATGTTAAGTTAGTTTATAAGTGGAACATTGTAAAAAGAAGTATGTAGGAAAATGTACAAATAAATTATCTTATCTAGTAAATCAAAAATTTCGAAAAATGTTCCATGTAAAGGATAGTTTAGGGTGTGGGGATTTTCTTGAAAATCTTTGTGTTGCATCTTTGGAAGGTGCTGTACCCAAATATCAAGTTTGGTATTTATCCGACTTTTGGTTTTTGAGTTATGCTAATCACAGACACTCACATGGACCTTTTTTGGGATTCAGGGGGCCTCAAAACATTTGTTTCTGATGAAATATTGGTATCGAATTTTGGGTGGAATGCAAATACCTTCTCTAGCTACCATGTATGTGGTAGAGTAAGTAAAAAATTGGAAGAGACTCGATAAGAATGATTACTTTTAAAAAAAAGAGAGTTGAAGGTTGTTACACTAAAATGTTCTTACTTGGGACAATGGTTTGCTCCCATCATCAGCATGTTTTCAACTGATTTCGCTCGTTATTGTCTGTGGAATGTGTGTGGCTAGTAGTGTTCTCTGGTGCTGGGCTGATGAACCTCCAAAGGCTGCTGGGTGGCGACAGTTTGAAATTCATTAGGTCATTCCTGTGTTTGACAATATGTATTTTTTCCCAGATGTCCAATTCATTGCTGCTGTAGATCGGTTTTAAGAGTTTTATGTTCGGAGTGATATCATGGTTTGAAGACCAGAAATGATGTGCTGCCGCTGATTTATCTGGTTGTTTCTTGTAAATGCATCTCATATGATCTTTAAGTCTTATTTCAAGATTTCTTTTGGTTCTTCCTATGTATACCAGGTTACATTCATTACAAACAATTTGATATATACCAGCTGATTTATCGTTGGGAATAGGATCTTTTGTTCTGTTACATAGTACTTTCTGTATATTGTGGTTATTCTGTGGAGACAGGGTGGTGATGTATTGCTTGAAAATCCTTTGAAATTTATGATGTATCCAAGGGTGATAAGTGAATTTCCTATATGCTTGTGGTTTTTGTTGTCTGAGTAAGGTAGTCATTTGTTGGATGAATTTCTGTCTTTCAAACTTTTTCATCTTCTTATCTATTGTTTTTTTTTCTGGTATCCATTCATAGTGGCTATGTTGATAATGTGTTGGTATTCTTTCTGGTATTGCTCTTTCTCCAAAGGTATATGTACTAACCTGTTTGTGGCTTGTAGGATTGTAGCTATTGTGTTTAATATAATTTTCTGTGTGAATTGATTTTCTGTAAATGCTGAATGTTAGTTTGTTGTGTGCTTTATTTCTGATGATCCTGATGTCTAGGTAAGGTAATTGGCCATTTTCTTCGTTTTCTATTGTGAATTTAATAGATCTTTTTTGTAAATTCAATAATTTCAAAGCATCTTCTAAAAGTTTTTTTGGAACAATAGCAAAAATATCATCTACGTACGTATACTAGGTTTTGAATAGATGTGGGAAAGATTTAGTAATATGGCATTTAAAATGGCTCATATATAGTTCTGCTAAAAATGGTGAAAGGGGGTTTCCCATAGTTAGGCCTGTGGTTTGTTTAAAGATTTTGTTATGGAATGAAAAGAAATTCTGGTCCAGACATAATTTTGTTAGTTTTAAGTAATCTTCTGTTTGTGCTCTAGGTGTGCCATTGTTTAATATCCAATTTTCTAGGAGTGGTAATAATTCTTCTTTTGGTATGCTTGGGAAGAGTGCAGTGACATCAAATGATACCATCATGTCTGTGGGTGATATATTTATATCTGAAAGGTGACTGGTTAATTCTAATGAATTTTTTATATTAGACTTTTGAACACAGGCATGGAGTTGAAGGTATTTGAAAGCCATTTTGGTAGTTTATATGTGGGAGAGTTTATATTATTCACTATGGGCCTCATTTTGTTGCCGAGTTTGTGTATTTTTGGTAGTACATATAACCTAGGTATGGTGGGAAAATCTGGTTTTATCCTGGATTTTTCGGCTTTTGTTAATGTTTTGGTTTCTATCAATCTGTTTTAGAGTGACTTGGTACATTCTTTTAATAGAGTTTTGTTGATTTCTATATACTTTGGGTTATGTAGTAATTGCATAACCCTAGATTCATAATCTTCTTGGTCTAATATCACTAATGTGTTTCCTTTGTCTGCTTTGGTGTATACTACAGGCTTTGACTTCAGAGATTTGATAATTTTTTGATGTGGTATGTAGTGGTATTTTTGGCCTTGTATCTGGTCCAATATTGGTTCACACTGTGATTTTATTATTCTTTTATCATTATCTGTTAGGTGATTGGAGGCTATTTCGATATCAGCAACTAAGTTTTATGTATTTTTGCTGAAGTTTATACAGGTTTTTAGGCCATTGTTCAAGACAGATAACTCAGTGCTGGTGAATGATTCTTTTGAGAGGTTAACTTCATATTGGCCTGTTGTAGGTTCAATGTTTTGGTTATGTTTATATGTTGCTTTCAGTTTTTGGTTATGTCCAGGGGATTTTTTCTGGTGTTCCAGGAAGTTTTTTTGTTTGAATATTAGGTTGTTTAGTTTCTTTTTTAGTTTCATTGTTTTGGCGCTCATTTTCTTGCTAGGTAGTGTAAGGAAATTTGACCGGAAATTTTCCCACAAGGGTTGTCCAAAAACTTTCGGTAACCATAAGTGTGATTCATAGATTCAAAGGTCCAAGTCCTGTAAATGTGCATAATGTTTGTTCTTTTACATTGTGATTAAATTTTACATATTTTCTAACGAAGTCTGGCGTAACTTTGTGTTTTAGGCAAAGATTTATGATTCTTATATTTGCAGCCATGTGTTTCTTTACGTGTGTGTCTTTGAAAACATGCTGAGGATGGGAGCAAACCGTCTTCCGAAACACGTTCAAGTAAGAACATTTTAGTGATGTAGTGTAACAAGCTTCAACTCTCTTTATTTTAAATTATGACACATCACTGTTACTAGCATCTAAATTTTTAAAATTAATTAAGAATGATTACCTTTCACTAAAAAAGTAATGTCACATCCACTGCGTCAGAGGTAAGCTCTAAAACATCCCTTTGTTTTCATGTGTAGTGCTCTTGGCATACTGGCACTTATAACTGTAACTTTAAGAAATAAACAAACGGGCCATATGTCTCCTATCTCAAATTACTAGTTTAAGACACCTTCACATTCTCTGACAGTATTTCGGTATAGTTCATTAACACCCTGTATAAGTGTCACCAGTATGCCATGTTCCACCCCTCTAACACAAACAGGGATATATACCATGTTGCTCAGCTCAACACAGAACAGGCTGAAAATAATCACCACTTTACACAAGTTGGACAAACCCAAATTTAACTACAATAAATTCTCCTTTCATTTAAAATTTTTTTGGAAATTTGAGAAAATTTTCAAGGAATTCAATATAAAATTAGCACCACAAAATAGATGTAGCACTAGGAACTTATTGAACTACCCACTCAAAAATAGCATGCCAAGAACCAAATTATCCAAAATCTACCAAACGGATTGCTAAAATTGTGGAAAAATCTTGTGTGTTACACTCACATGACTTTCTCTACTCTTGTACAAACTATGTTTACAAACGCTTATTCTCCATCTGCTTTATGTTAATCGAGATAAACATTTGCAGACTCTATCTTATTGCTAATTTTCTTGTAGCTGTAAGGGGAATATGGTAGGCTTTAAGCGATAGTCAAATATTTTAACGCTGGTTGCTATGTGGAGCATTCCATTCTCTTTGCATGTCCAGGACATAAAAAAATAAAGCATTTTTGGAAACATGTCCATGTGTATGTCTTGTGTGTCTGTCTGTGAACAGCCTAACTCAAAAACGAAAAGTCGGATAAACAACAAACTTGATATTTAGGTTTAATACGCTCCAGGAATGCAACATGAAAATCTTCAAAAACGGCTCTAACAATTTTGATTAAAGTATCATATGTTTTAAGACATTTTTATGGCAAATAAAATGTATATCTTGAATTTTGTGGGGATGTCCCCAAAAGTCCTCTTCATTCTCAACGACTTTTGCATAACTGGTAAACCGTAAGAGATAGACAAAGTTTTACTACATAAAAAATGTAGGTCTCATTAAAACACACAATAAATTTGTTTTGTAAAGTGAATCATTTTCGAGATATTGCTTGTTATTTCTTTGAATTTTCCAATACTTACACTTTTTCTCAACTCAGAATTCCTTGTTCTTGACTTGACATTTTACACATAGCGACCAATTCTAAAAATATTTGACTATCGCTTAAGACGTACTATGTTCCCCTTGTATTGTATTTGCACATACTTATCTCTTAATAGCTGGTTGCTAGGTGCAGCACCATTCCCTTTGCCACAGATTAATACTCTTTGCATATCCAAGACAAAAAAATGAATAACGAATTCCCATTTGAGAAAAAGTATAAGTATTGATAAATTTAAGGGAATAACAAGCAATATCTTGAAAACGGTTCACTCAACAAAACAAATGTATATGACATGAATTGTGTATTTTAACGCAATCTACATTTTTTGTGTAGTAAAATTTTGTCTATCTCTTATGGTTTACCAGTTATGCAAAAGTCATTCACAATGAAGAATGCTTTTGGAGACATTCCCAGAAGATTCAAGATATACATTTTATTTGTCATAAAAATGTCTTAAACATATGATACTTTAATCAAAATCATTAGAGCCGTTTTTGAGAAAATAAAAATTTTCAAAAAATGTTCCATGTAAAGGGTAATCTGGGGTGGGGGGATTTTCTTGAAAACCTTCGTGTCGCATCTTTGGAAGATACTGAACCTAAATACCAAGTTTGGTGTTTATCTGACTGTTCGTTTTTGAGTTATGCTGTTCACAGACACATGGACATGTTTCCAAAAATGCTTTTTTTGGATTCAGGGAGTCTCAAAACATGTATTTCTGGTGAAATCTCGGTATTGAATTTTTGGGTGGACTACAATACTTGCCCTACTTACTATACGTAGTAGAAATTTGGAGATAATGAAAGAACACTTCAAATATACGATAAGTATGCTGTAGCGTTGGTGTAAAATCACAACATAAAACGGAAGATAAAGAACCACATACATCTTTATCATCAACAACAAACTAAGTAAGGGAGGACATCCAATAAGTTAGTTTCCATATTTTATAAAAAACAATTTATCATGTTGAAGTAATTTTATTTACATTGTACAATCCTTCTGTTACTTTTCTATCTAGTCGCTATGTTTTTTCAAGCATGTTTGGTAAAGTGACACAAGTTTTTCCAAACCAAGTCAGATTCTGTGCTCACTTCTGATTTGACTTCATCAGTGCTTATCTCCAAGATGGCCTTTCAGTTGGGGGAATATGTGAACATTATTTTGGGCAAGACCTGGTGAACATGAAGGATGTGAGAAAACTTCCCAGTTGAATCTTGAGCTCCGCCCGAGTCATTTGAGCTGTGTAAGGTCGAGCATTGTCAGACAAAAGTCCAGGGTATTTTATTTTGACAGCATATACAGCATTATGCAGCGATTAAGTCTGCTTGAAAAAACATGGCATCTAGACAGAAAAGTAACAGAAGGATTTGAACCATAAATAAAATTATTTCAACATGATAAATTGTGTGTAATGGTTTTTTTCTAAAATAGGGAAACTTACTTATTGGATGTCCCTCATACATGTAAGTCGAGAAAAAGTTGTAGACTCATCCCACATTAGTTCTCCACTGTATAAAATAATACTTGATATCTTGTATGTTTTGTTACCAGCATTTAAATTAGTTAAAATACCAAGACAACACTTACATTCGTTAACCCTGAAGCAGAGATTACATTTCCATCTTTTATGATCCACAAAATATACAAAAGGGTTTATGTATGTCCTGCAGGAACGGCATCTGACAATCGTGCTGCACTGGATCACAGGCAAATGCTGAAACATATTGCATTACTTTTATTTGGCTATCAACACTTTTCAATATGAATTTATTATTTAAACTAATCAAATAATTTCAATTCTGATTCTACAACAGCACATATGAAGTATTCGGCTGATACTAAAATACATTATGGGTGGCGTGCACCAACTTAGATTATGGCTCTACTTCCGTAGTGAAACTACTACTGAAGTCTACACTCGGCGACTTCTATTAGAGAGTAGACTACTTCCAAAGTATTTTACTCTTTTCAGATACTCCCAGAGCAAATTGCTACTTGAATAAATGTTGGGGAACACCATCATGTAGTAAGTTACTACCAAAGTAAATAGAGCACAAACATAGGTTAGAATATACTCTCATGACTTGGTTGGAGTAACTCACCTGTCAACTGAACTACGATATTGTATCATATTCGGAAGAAGATATTTTGACGTGTTTATGGATTACACTGATGATCTTGATGAAGAAAGCAACAGGAATGTAATAGAGTGTAAAGTACGCATAAGGTGAGATCCATATGATACCTATACAGAGAGAGGAATATTTCGGTATTAGGGAAAAATCTTTTACATTCCTTTTGAACCTGCTTGGAGAGCATTTACAACAAAACTCACGACAGACTTCAGCTGTATCATCCAAACTGCAATTGTTATGCATCCTCTGAGTGTTTCACTACTTACAGGTGATCTTATAAACATTCACAGTACGCCTGCTGGTCATGTCTTTCATCACGTTGTTGGAGCGCTTTTGAGGTTAAGAACAGGGCACCTAAATGAATACACATGAGTGTTCAGAAAATAAAAGGCAATTCACTTTAGCAGATTTCCCACACATTATGGGTGCAATTGACTGAACACACATTCCTATTTTGTGTCCATTCAGTGAAAATGGTGAACTTTTCCGAAATTGGAAAGGATATTACTCCATTAACACACAGGTGATCTGCAATTAAAATATGAAGATTGCGAACATTGTTTCCAAACAATTATAAGCTGCTTTCCAGTACGTTTTATGTTGCTTGAAGCATTAAACTATCTTTCACAACTTTCCAGCATCTTTACATTATGTTTTTTGCACTCTAAATTGCTTAAACGCATTTTTATTATCTCTACCAACAAACGTTTTCAATCCTTTTCCTATTGCATATAACCTTATCCATGATCGCTTCAAGAAATCGTGCAAACAAAACCAATACTTTGGGAGTAATGAGCTCTTACTTCTGTAATTGTAACTAAAAAAGTTGTAATTGAGCTCTCCATTACTTCTGGAGTAAATTTTTCCCATAGTAACCTACTTCTGTAGTATGGAGTTCTTTAGTAAATGTTACTTCCAAAGCAATTTACTCCAACATAGTGCATACTGCCCTATATGCAGAAATGCAAAGAAACAGTGCCTTTGAAAAGGCTCTTCAGACTTAAAAGCATTATAAATATTTTAATATTTGAATTAGAAAAGAGATAAAAACAGCACTGTGTTAGGGGGCTTGGTACTTACTTGTTTCTAAAAGCATTTTGCACTTTTTATATTTAGGATTTTGTTTAATAAAACATTAATTATTTTTAAGTTGCAAGCTCAGGCTCTATCACTTGAAAGGGGATATATCATACATATTATACATTGTACATTTGAAAGGGGATATATCATACATATTATACATTGTACATATGAAAGGGGAACCATACACATAAGAATTGTATAGCAATAATTTAATTCACTGAATGTTAAAACATTCAACATGTAACTTTGTACAGAGCTATTTGTTAGCAACGGGCGCGCTAGCTAATTGAATGGGAATTCCTGGAACTCATAACGACCGTGCCTGGCACAGAGTGGTACGACGCTACATGATGGCGCTGAAGCGCAAGGTTCTGAAACCTCATATTTTCATACATGCTTGGGTAACGCGGCCTGAGGGCCAATGGGAAGCATTGTTACATTTTCAAACGTAGAGGACGGTGTGGGTAAGCTGCCCTATATAAGACCAGATTTTGCCGAGGGGGCACTCCTACTTATTAGCAGTTCAGCGCAACAAGAAGTCACGCCGAAGCAAGGTGCTATAGATGCACGTGGGTGCATATAAGGGTGGGGATGCATGTGAAGATAGATAGGCTCCTGATAAATATTCAAGTGGTGGGATAAAGTAAATGGGAAAAGCTAGCCGCCCACATTTATTTGAACAATGAAATAAACATCAGTTATAAAGGGAAAACTTGCAGTGTATTTTTAACTTGCCTCACCTATTAGAAGCTGAGATTAAAGAGACTTAGCAATTAGGTAGGAATGGAATACTCAACTACCGACGAGCATCACTAGCCAAGGAAGAAGAGCACGCTACACACTAAACATATTGGATACAGTTGCTATGACTCATTCTCTCAAGGTCTTTAACCCTTTATAGCCTGGTGTAACATATTAGTTATAAACATGCTATTTTTAGGTTTTAGGATTTTTTTTTCTAATTTCATAGTCTATTAACCTTCAACTATTTATAGTTGTTTTATATTGTAAAAATATTCATATTTTTCCAATAAAATTGTAGTTTTTTTATTAAATAATGAGTAAAACTGCAGTCAAATGTACCATTACCAGTTATTTTACTTGGGCCCTCCCCTTCCTTTACCACAGGTTTTCACAGGATGGCCAGTCCTCAGATCTCAATTTGGCCAACTTTTGGTTGGCGGCTTACCTAAGATCAGTTTTATTGGCACATTCAACAACCCTTTCCAAATGAAAGATATTATCTCAAGTATTCCAAAACAGTATCTGGAAAATGCTGTGTAGAGAGAGAGGGAGAGGGAGAGGGAGAGAAAGAAAGAAAGGTGTCTTAAAGAAGAGAGTTGTAGACATGTTATTTCCAGTGTTTTATAAACCCAAACCCCATTGTTTGCTCAACACAATGGTGTGTTTGCCTATTCCAATCTTAAACATTATAATACTTAAAGTTTGAAAGACTATATTTGCCTCCCGATTAAATAAGATTTGTATTAAAATTACAATAAAATTCATTGATAAGTAAGCATGGGCTTTCGGAGCTGGAGTCGTGCCAAACTGTAAGTTTCCTATCCAGAGGTTTCATCCACTACTGCAGTTAAGGAAGGTTCAGCCATAAAACATCAGACAGTATTACTCGCGCAAAACTTCTGGAATCGTGACCTTGATTGCCATCCCAGCTGCCGAGCCTAGGAATAGTTTATGTTTAGCTTTATCAACGAAAGCGATATAATACCTTTGCTTACTCACAGTGCGTAACACATACAGTCTGCATAGAAAGTGTCTGCATCTGGTTGTAATTTTAAAGAGAGCTGCAGTATCTAAATAGTACTTATTTTATATTTGTTATATTTATAACCATGGCTCCTATGTTTTCAAAGTTAAGTGGTAAGGTGTTACATAGTCAAAGTAGGGAAATAATTGCAAATGTCATCGACTTCATGAAGCAAGAAGCAGAGATGAAGGAAGAAATTATATCCGAGTTCCACAAAAGCCTTAAGAGAGTGAAAGAAAGAGTAGTCAAAGCAACTGGTGTTTCACCGAGTTCCGTTTCCAGAGTTCTCAAAGATAAGAGAAAAAAACATATGGATGAAAGAGTACCATTTGACACACCTGGGAAGAAACATAAGGTCCCTAAACGTATTACAGAAATAGACGATTTCGAATGCGCCATTTGGCGCACGATTCACAATTCCTATGTGGAAGAAAAAACTGTGCTAACAATAAGCAGATTGCTCATCCAGCTGAAAGACAGCAGAAACTTTCAAGGTGGTGCTACAAATCTCAGAAAAATTATTAAAGATTTAGGGTTGAAATGGAAGAAACTGAAATAAAATAGAAGAGTTCTAACAGAAAAACAAAATAAATAAATAAAATAAAAAAAATAATAAAAAAATAAAAATAAAAAGTAAATGTTGCCATGATAGCTTAGTCGGTTAGAGCAACGGCACGGAAAGCCTAAGATCCATGGTTCAAATCCCGGCTATGGCATTGAATTTTTCAGTCTGATTCTACCTTTCCAAATGACTATAATTTTATATGTACTTATATCAGTGTGTACTTATATCAGCATCAATTTTCAAGGTGGTGCTACAAATTTCAGAAAAATACTATAATGTATGAAGATGAGTCATACATACACAGCAGTCATACAGCATCTAAAAGTTGGAGTGACGATAGTGAATTAGGTTTGCAGGGACCTGTTGCCAAAGGGCAAATACTTATTATCGTTCGTGCTGTTGGAAAGATTGGCTTTGTTCTAAATGCCCTTCTTTTACAAGTCGCAACAAACAACAGGAGATTTTCATGAAGAAATGAATACAGAAAATTACATGAAGTGAATCAACGCCATGTTGATACCTAATATGCCTGCTGGGTCTGTTCTGGTCATCGACAATGCTTCACAATGCGTCAACACTCAAATTCACAAACCACCTACGTCAACTTCCTTGAAAGAAGAAATGAGAGCTTGGTTACTTAGACATAATAAAGCTTTAGATGAAAACATGAGTAAAACAAAGCTATATAACTTAATTAAAGCCAACAAACACCTTCAGAAGTCATACATGCTTGACCAGATAGTAATACAACATCGCCATAATGTACTTAGACTGTCATCGTATCGCCCAGATCTAAACCCAATCGAATTAATCTGGGCTGATATCAAAAAATGGGTGGCATGCAGAAATATCACTTTCAAATTAAAATATGTGGAGCAGTTATAACGCCAGCAATTTGCTGAAATTGGAAGGCCAAAATGGGAAAATGTATGGCGACATGCTGAATAAATTAAGAATCATTATTCCGAAAAATACGGAATTGCAGAAATTCAAATAGAAATAATTCTCATCCAGGATAATGGTGCAGAAAGTAGTGACAGGAGTGATGGCGGCAATAATGTGAGTGATTCCGCAGAAGAGGAAGGGTTGTTAGATGTGGAAGAATTGGACGCAATGATTGACAGCATTTTTTATATTAAGCGCTTTTTACAGCGTGGATTTTAATATACTGTATATAACTAAGTTTATCAGCGCAACACAGTGCATAACCGTTGTGGATATTTGACGATGACTGTCCCATGCACTCCTGCAGCATGCAGTCGACCGGTCACCACCTGATCTGGTAAGGAACTCGCATCATAGCTCTCATTAAGATTTTCACGTGTCTAGAACTGTTGCGCCGATTATAACACCCAATATCAGCACTAGGAAGGTTATGTGCATATTTTGGAAGAAAACAAGTATTCAGAGAAATAGTGTACATTTTGAGTTTAAAAAGTTAGGTATACATTAATTAGTATCACAAAAATGCATTTACATATTGTGCACATCCTTCTTTAATTGCTCTTAACATATGTGCACTGTCTGTAGCTTTAATACTGCTTGTCCCATCCTGGGTAGGGCATGTTTCAGCACTGGCTGACACGTGATTGGTTTAAACTGTCAGGAAGAACAGTAGAAATTTGCAGCATTCCCCTCTCCTGCCCTGATGCTAATAGTGGGGGTCTCAGTTCTTGCAGCAGAACAGAGAAGCTGAGTTGCATGTTAACATACACGATACAGTCCAGAGCACAATATCCCAGCAATTTAGTAAAACACCCATAACTCAAACAACTACCATTACATCACCCAACATTCAAATGAGTATTGGGTATTCTACTCAGAATAAACTGTTATGCAGTCAAGTGAGTTTGTATTTGAGATGAAGGAACAAAACACAGTGAAGCCTAACAAATTCTTACTGCTTCACTAAAGGACATGTTTCACAGACCACTATATCATTAGATTCTTGTTTAACTTCTCTCATGGTATCTATCCCAAGAATGTGCCCATTTATCTGTATGCTTACCGGAAATGGAGACATCTCCCAATCAATCACTTGTATATGCCACATCTTTTTTCTTCCGGAGAAACACTGTCTACTTTGTTCAATTTAAATTCCTGTTGCTGAATATGTTGTATGAGGCCAGTGGAACGTTATAATAATTGAAAATAGTTTGAAACCTTTTGTTTTAACTTAAGTCATATTCGATGGTGGATAAATGAAATGGTTGAAATGATGCTCAAATGGGGCTGGGAACACTAGAGCCTAGATTTATCTGACATTTGTCTTTTCACGATAAGAGAAAACCCCGTGAAAAACGTTATCCAGGTGAGTCCCACTAATTGAGATTCAGACTCAGGAACTCTTGAATGTGACACAAAAATTGAAACATATCCTCAAAATGTTGAGTAAGAGAAACAGTTATAAAGTAGCGGAATACTGTATAGTATTACAAACCATTGAAACATATCCTCAAAATGTTAAGTGAAGCAGTCATCTGTAACTGTGAAACAGTTATAAAGTAGCAGAATACTGCGTATAGCAATACAAACTATTGAAACATATCCTCAAAATGTTGAGTAAGTGAAACAGTTATCTGTAACTGTGAAACAGTTATAAAGTAGCAGAATACTGTGTATAGCAATACAAACTATTGAAACATATCCTCAAAATGTTAAGTGAAACAGTTATAAAGTAGCGGAATACTGTGTATAGTATTACAAACTATTGAAACATATCCTCAAAATGTTAAGTGAAGCAGTCATCTGTAACTGTGAAACAGTTATAAAGTAGCAGAATACTGTGTATAGCAATACAAACTATTGAAACATATCCTCAAAACGTTAAGTGAAGCAGTCATCTGTAACTGTGAAACAGTTATAAAGTAGCAGAATACTGTGTATAGCAATACAAACTATTGAAACATATCCTCAAAATGTTAAGTGAAACAGTTATAAAGTAGCAGAATATTGTGTATAGTAATACAAACTATTGAAACATATCCTCAAAATGTTGAGTAAGTGAAACAGTTATAAAGTAGCGGAATACTGTGTATAGTATTACAAACTATTGAAACATATCCTCAAAGTGTTAAGTGAAGCAGTCATCTGTAACTGTGAAACAGTTATAAAGTAGCAGAATACTGTGTATAGCAATACAAACTATTGAAACATATCCTCAAAATGTTGAGTAAGTGAAACAGTTATAAATAGCGGAATACTGTGTATAGTATTACAAACTATTGAAACATATCCTCAAAATGTTAAGTGAAGCAGTCATCTGTAACTGTGAAACAGTTATAAAGTAGCAGAATACTGTGTATAGCAATACAAACTATTGAAACATATCCTCAAAATGTTGAGTAAGTGAAACAGTTATAAAGTAGCGGAATACTGTGTATAGTAATACAAACTATTGAAACATATCCTCAAAATGTTGAGTAAGTGAAACAGTTATAAAGTAGCGGAATACTGTGTAAAGCAATACAAACTATTGAAACATATCCTCAAAATGTTGAATAAGTGAAACAGTTATAAAGTAGCAGAATACTGTGTATAGCAATACAAACTATTGAAACATATCCTCAAAATGTTGAGTAAGTGAAACAGTTATAAAGTAGCAGAATACTGTGTAAAGCAATACAAACTATTGAAACATATCCTCAAAATGTTGAATAAGTGAAACAGTTATAAAGTAGCAGAATACTGTGTATAGCAATACAAACTATTGAAACATATCCTCAAAATGTTGAGTAAGTGAAACAGTTATAAAATAGCGGAATACTGTGTATAGCAATACAAACTATTGAAACATATCATCAAAATGTTGAGTAAGTGAAACAGTTATAAAGTAGCGGAATACTGTGTATAGTAATACAAACTATTGAAACATATCCTCAAAATGTTGAGTAAGTGAAACACTTATAAAGTAGCGGAATACTGTGTAAAGCAATACAAACTATTGAAACATATCCTCAAAATGTTGAATAAGTGAAACAGTTATAAAGTAGCAGAATACTGTGTATAGCAATACAAACTATTGAAACATATCCTCAAAATGTTGAGTAAGTGAAACAGTTATAAAGTAGCGGAATACTGTGTATAGCAATACAAACTATTGAAACATATCCTCAAAATGTTGAGTAAGTGAAACAGTTATAAAGTAGCAGAATACTGTGTATAGCAATACAAACTATTGAAACATATCCTCAAAATGTTAAGTGAAACAGTTATAAAGTAGCAGAATATTGTGTATAGTAATACAAACTATTGAAACATATCCTCAAAATGTTGAGTAAGTGAAACAGTTATAAAGTAGCGGAATACTGTGTATAGTATTACAAACTATTGAAACATATCCTCAAAGTGTTAAGTGAAGCAGTCATCTGTAACTGTGAAACAGTTATAAAGTAGCAGAATACTGTGTATAGCAATACAAACTATTGAAACATATCCTCAAAATGTTGAGTAAGTGAAACAGTTATAAATAGCGGAATACTGTGTATAGTATTACAAACTATTGAAACATATCCTCAAAATGTTAAGTGAAGCAGTCATCTGTAACTGTGAAACAGTTATAAAGTAGCAGAATACTGTGTATAGTATTACAAACTATTGAAACATATCCTCAAAATGTTGAGTAAGTGAAACAGTTATAAAGTAGCGGAATACTGTGTATAGTAATACAAACTATTGAAACATATCCTCAAAATGTTAAGTGAAGCAGTCATCTGTAACTGTGAAACAGTTATAAAGTAGCAGAATACTGTGTATAGTATTACAAACTATTGAAACATATCCTCAAAATGTTAAATGAAGCAGTCATCTGTAACTGTGAAACAGTTATAAAGTAGCAGAATACTGTGTATAGCAATACAAACTATTGAAACATATCCTCAAAATGTTAAGTGAAACAGTTATAAAGTAGCAGAATACTGTGTATAGTAATACAAATTATTGAAACATATCCTCAAAATGTTAAGTGAAGCAGTCATCTGTAACTGTGAAACAGTTATAAAGTAGCAGAATACTGTGTATAGTATTACAAACTATTGAAACATATCCTCAAAATGTTAAGTGAGCAGTCATCTGTAACTGTGAAACAGTTATAAAGTAGCAGAATATTGTGTATAGCAATACAAACCATTGAAACATATCCTCAAAATGTTAAGTGAAGCAGTCATCTGTAACTGTGAAACAGTTATAAAGTAGCAGAATACTGTGTATAGTAATACAAACCATTGAAACATATCCTCAAAATGTTAAGTGAAGCAGTCATCTGTAACTGTGAAACAGTTATAAAGTAGCAGAATACTGTGTATAGCAATACAGACTATTGAAACATATCCTCAAAATGTTAAGTGAAACAGTTATAAAGTAGCGCAATACTGTGTATAGTAATACAAACTATTGAAACATATCCTCAAAATGTTAAGTGAAGCAGTCATCTGTAACTGTGAAACAGTTATAAAGTAGCAGAATACTGTCTATAGTAATACAAATTATTGAAACATATCCTCAAAATGTTGAGTAAGTGAAACAGTTATAAAGTAGCAGAATACTGTGTATAATATTACAAACTATTGAAACATATCCTCAAAATGTTAAGTGAAGCAGTCATCTGTAACTGTGAAACAGTTATAAAGTAGCAGAATACTGTGTATAGCAATACAAAGTATTAAAACATATCCTCAAAATGTTGAGTAAGTGAAACAGTTATAAAGTAGCAGAATACTGTGTATAGTAATACAAAGTATTGAAACATATCCTCAAAATATTAAGTGAAGCAGTCATCTGTAACTGTGAAACAGTTATAAAGTAGCAGAATACTGTGTATAGTGTCACGTATACAGTTGCAGGCAGCAAGATAATTAGTTATAGATTACATATTTTACTATATTGGCCAAACTCTTACATTTTAATACATTTGGTCATTTTTATATTTCATACATTTTCTTGACTTGGAATTCTAGTTAAAGTTAACTTATAACAGGAAACCGTGGTCTGCTACTTCCTTTGACATTTCAAAGGGATGTTACTGTAGCATCACTTCCTGAGGTGTACGTGACTTTTTGCAGACATTTAGCTGCACCTTAAACCACGATACGTCACATAGAATGTTCTAGAACATTGACGTATCGAGCCATGATTGGCCGATATATTTCAAACCTAGGGCGGTGGCACACCATATTTGGTAAGGCTCATGGCATAATTGTCAAGACCCCCCTAGGCAGTAACTCTCTTTATAAGGAGCTGCAGACCCTTGCTTAGCGTCGTTCTGATTCTGAACTTGTCAGCTGTCCATGCTGCTGGACCTGCAACTGCAATACCTGACAACTCTCGTAAGGTAAGATCCCATTAGGGAAGTTCACCATACTTTATTGAACACTTAAAGACTACACAAGAATCCAGCAATGTAATGAGTTGAGCCTTCAGCTAGTTTCAGTCTGAATGCTTAGTCCCTTCAGGACTACTTTTGTATATTTTATACAGGTCTCCTCTAGACCGAAATCTGGGGACTGAACCCCAGCATCACTTCATGTTCTCGCTAACACAATAAAATGGATCACCAAGAACCATTGTTGGTTATTTGTTTTTCTATCTACCTTTAGATTTAAGCTACGTTCCCCAGTCCCAACCCCTTAAGGTTGCGACATATGGTGGAGCCGCCGGCTTCTCTTAATCATTTTGAGAAGTATGGTTCGAATCCGTACCTCTCTATAAATTGCTATAATAGTTCTGTATCCGTGCATATGTTTGAGGCTAGGGCTTCTCCAAAGATAAGAAGTTTATTGCGATTCCTCACCTCACTTTGTTGGCTCTTGTGTGGTCCGTATTAGGTTAATTTTTTTTCTCTTCTTGTATATCTATCTCTTTTACTACCAGGGTTAACTATGCGATGGGATTTAATGACATTTGCTCTTCTTTTTTTATGTTGTATGACGCTAGGATGTCTTTGTTATCTAACCCTCCGTATAACCGGAATTATACAGGCTCCCAGTTGGTGCTCATATTATAGCCCTCATTTGTTGTAAATATATGGATTTGTTAGCACAGTACCCCAGTGACAGTCCCGTTAGTACTGAAATTCGTAACATTATCAGGGAATATATCCAATCTTTGGAAACTAATGTGCAAACATATGATTTCGCTGTAACAGGTGTTCAAGAAATTTCGTCTGATCTTGCCGCTTTATATAGGTCTATGTCTAAAATTAGTACCAGAAGTAGCCGTAGGATTCAAGGGCTAAAACCGGTGCATTATTTCCCGATTACACAGAGAAGCCTCAGTGTAGGTGATTTAACCAATATTGATTCTCTGCAATCCACACTTTCAACAAAATCCAGTTCTAGCTCTTCATTGGAAAATACTACAATGGCCAATGCAAGCACTCAAGTTGGCCCTTCAACCCTTGAGCACACAAATATGAAACCAGTTCTTACCCCTTCAGTACCTTTTGCTCGTCCGTTTATAGATCCGGGAATCTTTGAAGGCAAGCCAGGACAAGATGTCTCCACGTACTTATACAATTTTGAAACCATTGCGGCAGCAAATGGTTGGGACGAACACTGCAAAAAGCAGTATTTGCCGTGCTACCTCAGGGAAGCAGCGGCCAACTGGTTCAAAACGTTTGCCCCTAGACATACTCAGCATGGGTGGGTTGAGTTAAAAACTGCTTTACAAGCTGCATTCGTGCCAGCAGCGCACGAAGATGTTCTGGAGTGCCGACTGCGCCAACGGGTGCAAGACTTAAATGAACCAACGGAGCGATACATATACGATATCCTCGTACTATGCGACCAGGTAAATCCTGGAATGGCAGAACGTGAGCGCATACGTCACATTATGCGAGGATTGAAACCATCACTTCTGGAGCAGGTCCTCCCAGCGGACCCCCAGACAGTCAGTGACTTAACCAACTTTGTGCGTCGTATAGAAGCGGCCCGATACCTTGCTGGTCAGCGGGTAGACCTTCTGCAGGCACCCCGTTCTACTCCAGTGTCCATCGTAGGAAATGTAGTCCCGGTGGACCCAGTAGCAAGTTTAACCCAGGAGGTTCGTAGCCTTCAAAGACAACTGCAGAGAATGCAGTTGAGCCGCAACCAGACTAGTAACATGCCTCGTAATCAGGGACAGCAAAATTACCTGAGAGGACGTGGCGGTAACCGCGGTACCAGAGGCACTCGTGGAAATTTTATTTCATCAGGCAATTTTATTCCAAGAGGTGGTGCTAGCTCCCAGACCCGTGGAACATGGCGAGGGTCAAATATTGACGGCCGTACACGGGATGGGCGCCCCACTTGCTTTATATGTCAAAGACCAGGCCACGTAGCCTTAAACTGCCGACAAAAACAGGTTCCCCCAAACGGATCAGGAACGTCACGGGCATAAACCCCGTGACGCCCATTTTTACTCATATTCAGGAACCCACGACGTCGCTCATTCAACCGGTAAATACACTTACAACGAAGGGAATTTTGCTTAACAACGCACCTGTTGATGTCTTATTCGACACGGGTAGCGCTGTTAGTATAGTTCATGAAAGTTTTGTGTCCACCTCCACTTATCCCGCTCCCCAGAGCTTGACTTTGCGCACAGCAAACAATAATTTATTAGACGTCAGATATGCCACCAAACTTTCTTTTCAAATTGGCGGAATGAATTTTTCAGAAGACGTCTTAGTAGTCAAAGAATTTGGGCATTATCTTTTGTTAGGAATGTATTTCCTAAATCGCTATAAAGCCATAATTGATTTAGCTTCTTTCTCCATTACACTCCGCCTCCCTGATGGTCTTAAAACCACCCTTCGGTGCAATGAAAAGGTAGACTGTCCACTAGCGCAGAAAACCATTGAACCAGAGGATGACGAAGACAAAGAATATAAGGTTTCTTGCGCACAAGACGTTAGAATACCTGCTTTTACATCATTGAATGTTAAGGCTTATCTCCCACCTAGTGGGATGGGTAGAGTTCTTTTAGAACCCAGTGCCAGGCTGATGCAAAAGAAAAACATCGATATCACACCAGTATTTTGCAGGGCTAAACGAGAGTGTATCATTCCCGTACGTAATAATACGGCGGAACCAAAAGCAATTTTTGCTGGTACCACTCTTGCTACAGCATATGAGGTAGCCTTAGTACAGTCAGCAAACTGGTCGGTCGGAGATTCGAACCCAGTTGATGTTCATGGTGCAAAGTTCAATCTTAATTCACAACTTACGTCAGAAGAACGTTTGCAATTGCATTCCTTATTAGCAAAGTACCGCAATGTCTTTGCCACTCAGTTATGTGAGTTAGGTTCTACTGATATTGGGGAATTTCAAATTGAGGTTACAGATGAGACTCCCATAAGGCAAAGGCCTTACAGAGTCTCTCAGGCTCAACGAGAGGTCATTCAGTCCCAAGTAAGGGAAATGCAGCAGGCTGGAATCATTAGAGAATCCAGTAGCCCATGGGCCTCTCCAGTTGTTTTAGTCAAAAAGAAGGATAATTCCTTTAGATTTTGTGTGGACTACCGTAAGTTGAATGCTGTGACAGTCGCCTCTTCTTATCCTTTACCATTGATCGACGACTTATTAAGTTATTTAGGGAAGTCGCAATGGTATTGTACCTTGGACTTATTGAGTGCATACTTTCAAGTTCCCATTGCGGAAGAATCTAGAAAATATAGTTCTTTCGTCACTTCAGACTCTCAACTAGAATTCACTCGGATGCCATTTGGCCTCGTGAATGCCCCTAGGTTCTTTTCCAAAGCCGCTAGTGATCTGTTAGGAGACCTTAAATACAAAAAAGCGTTGGTATATCTTGATGATATAGTGGTGTTCGCGTCAACCTTTTCAGAATTGTTGAACAATTTGGAAGAAGTCTTTCTTAAATTGACAGAACATAACTTCAAATTGAAGCCCGAAAAATGTTTTTTTGGTATGTCGCGTATCAAACTTCTGGGCTTTGAAGTATCTGCGAAAGGCATCGAACCAGATCGGACAAAATTAAAGCCATCACCAATTTACCGATACCTAAGACAGTGCGAGATGTACGCAAAGTATTAGGACTATTCAGTTTTTATCGCCGATTCGTTATGAATTTTTCAACTATTGCTCAACCATTGCACGACCTCACGCGGAAAAACCAGAATTTTGAATGGTCGCAAGAGCATCAGAAATCTTTTGATGCATTGAAGCGCCTATTAACAACAGCACCTGTGTTAGCTCATTATCACCCTGGAGCTTATACTGAGCTCCACGTCGATGCCAGTACAGTAGGGGTTGGCAGCGCGTTATTACAAAGGATAAATGGAGAACTTCATCCAGTAGCTTATTGTTCCAGGTCGCTAAACAAACACGAAAAAAATTATAGTATCTCTGAGTTGGAATTGCTAGCCATAGTTTATGGCCTAACGCATTTCAGATCCTATATATATGGTTATCCTGTAAACATTGTTAGCGACCATCATGCGCTATGCTACCTACGTAATTTAAAGGACGTTACGGGTAGGTTGGCGAGATGGGCTTTGAAGTTACAGGAATATCAATACACAATTCTTTATAAATCTGGAGCAAAACATTTAGACGCTGATGTGCTATCACGGTATCCCGTAGATGAGCCTGAAACATCAGTAGTCGAACAAATGGATGACCTAATAACTTGTCTGCTCTCCCCGGTTGACGTAACGCGAAAGCAACGGGATGATCCTCAGTTGAAACCCATAATCCAGACATTGGAAGACCCGGGTGCAGGTCCCACTAAACTACGGCGACAAGCCGCTTCATATATCCTGAAATCAGGGGTACTTTACCGAAAGAACGCCGGAGCGACGGGACCACTACACTTATTAGTAATCCCAGAATCCTTGAAACAGGAAATTTTATTTTCCTGCCATGATGACCCATTATCTGGTCATTTGGGGTTCACTAAGACCTTCACTAGAATTAATGCTCGATATTACTGGTTAGGGATGCAGAAAGACATTGAAAGGTATGTCAAAGGTTGCCCCAGTTGTCAGTCCCGAAAAGGTCCCAAAAATATTAAGCCAGCGGGATTTCTTCAGCCCATTCCAGTTAATCGGATAGGTGAACGATGGGGAATAGATTTGGTTGGACCGCTTCGGAAATCCAAATTGGGTAATACCATGTTGATCGTCGGTACCGATTTTGCAAGTAGATGGGTAGAGGTAAAAGCAATCCCAAGGGGTTCCATTGAACACGTGGCTCACTTTGTTTTGGAAAATATAATATGCCGGCACGGAGCCCCTGCTAATGTTGCTATCAGATCGAGGTTCAGTATTCCTTAGCGAAGTTACTCGACATCTGCTAGCATCTATGGGTGTTAAATCTATGTTCACAACGGCCTATCATCCGGCCTGTAATGGTTTATGCGAAAGAGCTAACCAAACGATCGTTAATATGATCTCAAATTATACCTCAACCAAACAGGATGATTGGGATGTTGCAGTTCCGCACGTAGTGTTTGCATACAACACCAGTCGACAGGAATCGACAGGAATGTCGCCATTTTACTTGATCTATGGTCGTAACCCAACCTTACCCGGGGAGGTTGAATTGAAACACTCCACCGATAATATTTTCGTGAAGGAAACTCAAACTCGGATCCATCAGGCACGCGAACTTGCTAAGAATAACATTGCGCGTAGACAAGCTAAAGATAAAAGAATTTTTGATAGAAAAAGACGTGCACTCAAATTCGCCCTGGGCCAATTGGTGAAATTATTCACACCATTTCGAAAGAAAGGTAAAACCACCAAACTATTACACCGATTCCAAGGACCCTATGTAGTAGTTCAGCAGACGTCACCTGTAAATTATAGAGTGCGACAAGCAACTGGTCCTAAAGTGAAGGAAATGCTAGTGCATGTATCTCGCTTATACCCATATTATTTACCCTATAGGAGAAATTAGAATCATGTATGACATTCATGTATTCATATTGCTGCTATACACAGTCCCTTTAGCACCATAATTAATTCTAACATATTCACCTTAGGCTCGTCTGATGACGATTTCCTACCACCATGTTGGCATAATTAGCCTAGCTCTATTTTTATTATATACATACATCTACTATACATATTACATTCTTAATCTTAAGATCATCATCCAAAAAAAATACAAAGAATTACGTAGTCAATGAAAATAACCAATAATAATGATGTTGGTTGCAGCATAATCATTTTACTACGATGGGGTACAGGGTTTTAGAACCCCTGTTGAAATTTAGTAGAATTTTTTTCCCCTCTCTCTTACTCCATTTAAAACGTCGTATTTCTAAATAATGTTTTAGTCTGTCATTGACCTTTGGAACATTCAGGTTTACTTTCGTGTCTTATCATTGTATATTATAATACAATCAAATTTACAAATGCATCTCCCCTACGCGTCTCCCGATGCGTCGGCTTCAGGTAACAGATTTCTTTAAGTATTTATTTTCTGTATGTTGTACCTAATAATTTCCCTTTTTATTACCTTTTTTCTCAACAATTTTGGTATCACTTCTATTGGTATTTTGTTTTTTTCCTAGCACTCCCTCAGAATCAACGCTAAAGAATTTACCAGTCAATAACTATTACAAGAGGCTAATTGGTGCAGATACTGCTTTCTACATGCACTGGGTAAGGGTTAATTTTGACTTTCCTACCGTTATACGTTGACATCATAATGAGCCATATCATTATTACACTTTACTTGTCCCTTTGTTGTGTTTTAGCATTATTAGTTTCCGCATTTCACACCCCAAGACACAATGATGACGTGAAACCTACGTTTCAATTATCTAAACACTATTATCCGTATCTAACTACTTTTCTCCTGGTATACCAATTCGAACATCAGAACTACACAGTGGATTTCCATTTAAACACCGCTTTCATACCCCACACTTTTTATGAGAAACATACTTCAGGCAATAAATACATTAATATCACTACACTTAAATTCTGTCAGTTTTATGGAAAAATACGCGGTATAAGTCAATCATGGGCCGCAATATCCACCTGTGACAGTTTGCGAGGAATAATATATGATGGAACACAAGTATTACAATTACCAAAGCAATCCCAGTTCAGTGAGCAACTACATAAACTTCCAGGTTTCCTCGTTCTTCAAAATTCTACCACATTAACAACTCACCAGTATAATCGAACATGCGCCCATGCAGCATCATTTATACATAACCCACTTAGTTTATCCAAACAACTTCATGTTAACTTAAGATTTCAACGCGATACCACTGATATTAAAATACCTACTATATCCAACAATATGCCACGTATAGTGGAATTACTCTTTGTCGTGGACTACACCCTTTATAGAAAATTAACACTCGCCAAACGTAGTGTCAGTCAGCATTGTTTGCACTTAACTAATCTTCTTCATACCTTATATGCCCCTTTAAATATATCGATTGCACTTGTAGGTGTTATCGTTTGGTCAAATCGTAATCAGATATATATTAGTGATGATAGCCATCAGGTATTGGATGACTTTTTGCGTTATCGCAGAGAATTTTTGCTACAATCATTTCCCCATGATCATGCACAGTTACTTACCTCAATATCTTTTAAGTATGGTATTGTTGGTAAAGCATACCCATATTCCATGTGTACATATGAGCACTCCGGTGCAATAATAAATGATGACATACTTAATGAAGAGTTCACAGCAATAACTATTGCACACGAATTAGGTCATAGCCTTGGAATGGAACACGATATTGGTTGCTGTCAATGTGAAAACTGCTGTATAATGACCGCTTCATTAGGCGCTGGAATACCTAGCCAGTGGAGCCCGTGTAATATACACGAGCTAACTCATTCACTAAATCGTCACATTGATTTTTGTCTCCGCAATAAACCTATGAAGATATATTTAAGTCCAACTTGTGGTAATGGTTTTGTAGAACCTGGTGAAGAATGTGATATTAGCAATCGCTGCTGTAATTCTAATACCTGTTTCCTGCACACCAATGCCTCGTGTGCTACAGGTAAGTGTTGTAATATTGAAACCTGTTCTCCGAAAATTAAAGGCACAATGTGCCGCCCCGCCATTTCCGAATGTGATATTTCTGACTCCTGTGATGGCATCTCAGAATTTTGTCCTGACGATATTTATAAAATGGACGGTACTAGTTGCAAAAAGGGACGAGCATTTTGTTATCAAAACTCCTGTACCACTCACACCGATCAGTGTAAAATCTTATGGGGACATACTGCAAGAAATATGGATAAGCAATGCTATGAGAATAATGATCGCGGAAGTATTAATGGTAATTGCGGGTATGACTACCCTTCGGGTCGTTATATTCGGTGCGCCACGAAAGATTTGTATTGTGGAATATTGCAATGTAGTCATCAAAGTAATGAAATCATATTTGGTATGCACCTTTACTCCCGAATTGGCAATACGTTAAAGTATAGCACTTATGAGAAATACTCGACAGTTCTTGTTGATTTGGGATTGGAAGTCCCTCAACCAGGACTTGTACCAAATGGCGCAAAATGTGGCAAAAATAAATTATGTGTCAATCAGACTTGCGTTCCAGTCGCCACCATTGGAAATCAGACATGTCATTGTAACGGACATGGCATTTGTACTAACAAACACCAATGTCACTGTGATATAGGTTATGAACCACCATTTTGCACTAAAGTTATTAATAGTACTGCGAGGGATAACCCACCTACTGCAAATTCAGAAGTTTCTTCGAATATTCGCAGCACATTGAAAATATCCTTTTACGTAATATTTGGTGGAATATTTCCACTCATTTCTATTATGTGGATGATTCGAAATCATGTAACACGTAATCAATCTTCACGTTCTTGGGCTGCGTCTATCTTACAGATGGAGCAAAGTAACGGTGATAATTCCTATAATAATAGTTTCCCGTGTCCGGTTAGGCCGCCTCCTCCTCCTCCTCCTCCCCCTCTTCCAGCAAGACTGCCATAATTTTCATAATTTTCATGCTTCAACTTTTTTTTTACCGTTTATGATATAACAATCCTATATCTTATTGTTACATATTGGTATTATATCTCACGCAATCATACACTTTGTTAATTCATCACCTATCTTTAGTATACAATTTGTCATCTTCAATCTTTTCGTTCATCACATTCGGGTGCCATTCAAAATGCATATCTACATAATTATATTCAATTGCTACATTGAATGGATGCATTTACTAATAATATTTTAATTCAAAATTTATTTCTAACAATTGTTTTGTTATACGAGATTCTATATAGTTATAACTTATTACTGCGCGAATATTACTGTTTTATACATTTCTTGCATTCACGATATGTCTCTTCTGTTTATTTTAGGATTCCTATAATTTTTTTCACTTTCGCTAATGCATTGATTAACATGATAAATTATTAATTAATTATTTTCTCTTAATGCCACAGTATCAACAATTATATTTTTCACCTAGGAATACTATGTTTCTTTATCACTGCCCTATAGGAAGGTTTAGTTTGCCTGCACCGTGTTTGTAATTACTTTTCTATAATAATTCGTAAATGTAACTGCTAAACGTCTTAACTCACATTCCTTCCCATAATCCACTGATATACCATAAAACATATTCGTTTCTTAGTTACAATTCTGTACTTACGTCTTTGTTGACTGCTTCGCAGTACATGCTTGGCAATATATTTTAACAATACGCACTGAGAGTTAAATTTCGCTTGGACACCCACATTCTTGTTTTCTTAAACATTCGATTTAATTGTTTCTTCTGCCTATCACTTAAACTATTGCGTCGTCTTACAATACACAACAGGTACCCATATTATTTCAATTTCTGTTTACCACATTATCTTAAGTCGTTAAATACAAAGCGACGGTTCATACAATGTTATAGGTCATTCTAATACTGTTAGCATTTTGCTTCAAAATTTTATTATCGGTGGCTGTCTCGACTGTTAAGCGGATGCCTATCACTCCGTTTCCGCTGTAGTTTCCAGTTTGTTTCTGTCTAACAGAGAGGCAGGTTACGCGCCGGTCTTTACTTCCTAACACTATCTCTCTCTTCACTCGGTCTGTTCTTCTAAGCCATACTTAATTTCTAGCGTTAATACTGTTGTATTTTATTTCTTGTTCTTACACATCCCAGTTGATATTGTGTATATTTAATGTTTTTCTGCCGTTTATAATTTTGGTATTTAAAATTCACCGGAGATGCGCGTTTTAAAATCCTCGAGATCAACAGTATTATTTGTAAATACATTTGTTTGTATGTATGTGCGTGTGCATGTATACATGTGTATGGTGCATGTATATATGTGTATGCTTATGTTTCTGTGTGTGTCATTATATATTTTTCGTATATCCAGAATCGCGCATGTGTACTCCACAACTTTCACACTACAATTTATTTTATTTACTTTTAATTTTGGTTTATAGTATTTCTCTATTTCCCTCCTCCCCTTGCCTTGTCTTTAACATGAACAGTTCCTAAAGCTTTTATTTACGAATACGGGTATTTGTTTCTTCTCCCCCTTCCTTTCCTTTTCTTTAGGTTGACACGAATCGTGCATAAGGTCTTAATGTTCCAAGCATTGATTTTTTTTCTTTTGTTTTTTTGCTCATTTATTACCGGTTCCGGTTAATTTTCTCTCTCTCTCCCCCTGGACTATTTTACTCAATAGGGATATTATTTTCTTGGATGCTATTACTCCTAATTTATCTCAGAATGTTACAGGAAACCCTATAAATACTGGACACAGGAATACGTAACTTACGTTTCATGTCTTACCTTGAATTTTATTCCTTTAAGGCTGCCTTAAGCAGTCCCTGCGATGTCACTAATGGATGCCCTGTCGGCATCCTCAGAGGCCTCATCGTCGTGGTACCCGTCCGGCCCCTCATTGGCGACTATAGACGGACCCGTACCCAGGTAATCAGGTGGTGAGCTTACCTCACGGTTAAGCAGCCCCTAGAACTTAACCCCCCTATGATATGATTTTCCAATCGTCTGTACTTCCTTTGCAGGTGTATGTATATTGGCTAAAGTGCCTACTTACCCATGCACTATTCAAAATAGTTTGTGCGTCTGGATGCAAGGTGCTCCTAATATCTTGCAGCAGTTTAAGGGTATATAGGCCCCCGAGGAGCATCTGGACCGTTCCGGGAATGCACATTATATCGTCTAGCTTAGTAATAACACTACGAAAAGTTCAGGATACACTTGGTGTCTGGGTTTTCTTCCCGGTAACCACTTCCTGTTACTTAGAGTGATAAACGAAGACGCAAATCTGCATTGCCTTCGTTTTGTAGCATATTACATACTGCATTTTCTAATAAGAAATGGAATAGTATTTATTTACTTTATTGTTAGTTCTTTACTTGTTTCTGAATGTTGTAGATAACGCAGCGCTCAGCTATTATCCTCAAACACTCATTTTTGACCCGCTATGGTATATAATCTAATAAAGCTCCATTTATATACGTTTGAATATTCCTAAATGATATCTTATACGTAGCATATGTCATGCCACTTATTGTGGTGTGCATGAAACAAATATATATATATATATATATATAATTACTAAATAAATTAGTTAATAAGTTTACTCTGTCATATAAGAATTAAGTTATTCATTCTGTAATACCTTCTGTTTTTCTATTGGCATTATCGGCCCTTTACCGTTTCTTATGCACTTTTTCCAGATGTCCTATCTCCACGTGCATCTCCTTTTGCTAATGGCCCTTCTGCCAGCTATCACCACGGAGGAGATAAGCGACAGGCCTATACGCATAGCAACAGGGGCGGCTATGAGACGCCTGCCCAAAACTATAGCCTATCAGGCTTCTGTTCCGTTGACATTTAAGGTCCTACGAGAGAGGGTGGAGCGACAACAGCTGACTGCTCCAAGGCCAGCAGGCAGACGTTCACCCCCACAAATATTAATTCAATTGGAAGACGATATTAATTTTATTGGACAAACTCTTGACCGAGAACTGCGTAAGTTATCAGATGCTGTTTTTAATTTCACTAACATGGAGGATCATCGAACTAAACGTGGAATTGCTTTTTTCGGAGAAATACTTCATTTCTGTTGTGACGTCGCAACGTCAAATCAAATTAATGCTTTAGCGGCCACAGACCGACAATTACTAGATCATTATGCATCCATGGAACGTATTATTACCGAGGACCATGCTTGGTTTTCGGCTGCAAGAGACAAGTTGAATGACTATAGCGAACAATTGACTAGATCTTTTGATAAAATTAATGACCGACTAAAGATTGTAATGAGAGCCGCTAATTACACTTATAGCAGTATACGCAACGAATTAGATCAAATAACTGATCATCAATTTTTTTCCTTGTGGGAAATTTTGCAGAATACTCAGAGATCCGTACATACTGTACTGTTTTTAAAGCAGATGGATGCAATGCTCTTATGCCGTAATCACTTATTTCCACTTTCCGTAATCCCCTATGATGTTTTCGAACATGATTTGTTACAACTGAAACAAAGTCTGGTTAATACTAACTTTGAATTAGTTATTGACACAACCGAAATTCATCGTTATTTTGACCTCGAAATTACGTCATGTTCATTTAGCACAACCTATATTTTAGTCACTGTTAAAATTCCAGTAAGACAACGAGGTTCACAATGGGAACTTTTTCAATTTTTGAGCACACCCTTTGCATGGGGCTCTTCGACATGTACTATACTACACGATACAGCTTTTGTTGCTGTTAGTGGATCTCAGGTACGCCCTATCACTGGGGCGGCGATACAACAGTGTGATCCATTTAAAACTGGTTTATGTTACATTCCACGTTTTAGTGACGATTTGCTTTTTACACCATTGTGCGCGACTAAACTGCTTCATGGCATGACAGCTTCGGAAATGAATGAATTTTGTCCTTTCCAATGCCATACTGCCAATAAGATGTTAACAGAAACTGCGCGGGATGAATACGTCATTACTCACCCACTAGAACCTATTGAATTAATATGCAATAATCTTACTCGCTTGATCCCCAGTTTACCACCAAACTCCCCTGGTGCTTTACAACTTACGCTTCCCTGTTCCTGTGAGCTTAAATTGGGCCAGGTGGTACATATACCGAAGCGCTTTCCCTGCCTAGATTTTGCAGTACCTAAACCACAAACCCTTCACCTTATCCCGGCGGGTTGGTCGATATTAGGCTCCCTTAAAATTTCTCCGTGGGCCAGTTCTGAGCACTTAACCTTTACTAACCTTTCCCAATGCTTAAATACTAATTGGTCGATAGAAGTACCACACCTTAATTTATCGCATGTGCCCTACGCAAATTCTATAGTGGAACCCGGTTTGATGACACACCGTTCCTCTATTCAAACCCATTTGTTGTTCATATGGACTACATTTTTAACTATTGTGATAACAGTCATATTATTTCGGCGCCCGGAGCTTTTAATTACGGCAAGACTGCCGGGTGCACTTGCTTCCGGAACAGTTTCAAACGTTTTTTATGATGGTTTCGTAATATTTTTTGGTATATTACTTTTGGTATTTATTGGTGCAGCGGCTTATCGATCCTTTAAGTTGTGTTGGCAGGTAATTCGCCTACATTGGGCTGTACGTAGACCAACGCCTAATACGACTCCTGAACAACCTACAGGAAGTATACTCTTGCTTACAACACCACCAGCGGCACCCAGGGGGAAGCCACTCACACAACTGGATCCAATACCGGAAGCAGGACCAAATCCAACACATTAACTACATTGGTAATATCAATTGGTTTATTCTTTCTTTTCTCTCTCTCTCTCTTATGTTCATATTCAGTCAGATTCTAAGTGGCGCTGTAAATACGTATTACTGGGACTTTTTATAGGAAGTGGTGACTACTCCGCTTCCTGTTATTCTTCTTAGAACTTTCCAGCCTTTACCTACAGTATGTTAACGTCATTATTTAACAAGTACTTTATTATTTCATATTTTCTGTAAATACTTAGGAATTGTCAGGTTGTTAATAATGTTTTCCTTTCCTTTGCTTCTGTTTACAAGGAAGTGACCCCGTACACTCTCAGAGGACGTCGTGAGACCCTCTTGGTTGTGACGGATGATTATTAAGCCAGTAGATAAGTTATTTGTGTTCGCAGATATATCGCAAGATCCTGTGAGCTTTTCCGTATTAAGGAAGGTCCATTTAAGAACCAGAGTGTCTCAATCCGCAGAGTACCGCGAGGCCCTGCTGGATTGATCTCTGATAAGTTTGAAATTCTATGAAAATATATGTTGTGCACAATGAATATTCTAACGCGTTTTAATTGTTTTTGGTTGTTGGACGCGCGGGTCGCTCCATGAAACCACATTTCTTTTGAAGATTTATTGTATTATTAATGTCCTAGGACCAAGTAAAACAGTGAATAAGTTACGGTGAGAAGAGTTGTTTATGAACATGACTTCTGAACTGGCTACCGCAAGCATGTTCTTCTACTTTGTTTTAACCCTGACAACCCCTAATGTATGTGGAGGACTTCATGAACCTTCACCTATAGAGGTAACGGCTGGTGGTGATTTCTATTCACTCCCAAATTTGACGTTATATGAAAATTCAGTTCAGTATTGTTCTTTGCTTCACAATGTGAAGTAAACACGCCCATATCACCATATTGTAAATTGAACGCCAGTACTTCTGCATTCTGCGATTGGCTGTTATCTAAGTTTAAAACTGTGCAAGAGGAATATGCTTCCCTTTTTCGGTCGAATGAAAATCCGCTACGAGGTGATGGATCCATTTTTGGATCGCAATTTTTGCTTGCTGATAAGCAGCATGTAGAAAATATGTATGTTTCTGATAATGCCATACGCGGTATATTGCAGAAAGTGCGGCGATTCAATCATTTTGTCACATTATTTAATACATCTTTCTGTGACAGAGTCTTTAATCTTCAGGATGCTCTAACATTACATCCTTCGGGTGCTGGACCCTTATTTGAACTGTTACACCAGGTGGGCCGTACTGATCGTTTGTACAGATCATGTGTAACTCGTCATTTGCATCCCTCAGTGATATCCCCTTCTCTTTTAAATGAAGCATTGGACGCTGTGTTACGTAAAAACATGGGTTTTCGGCTAGTCTGGGGTAAGGATGTTATTGGTAAATATTATACTGCGCCAATAGTAGATTGTCTTTTTTCCACGCAATTCATTATGTTGGGCCTACACATTCCTTTGCTACAGGCGGACGTACAAGAGGCGGTGGGACGTTATTTTACGCCCACGCCCTTTGCATTTTTTGAAAAAACATGCATGATCGACTTAGAGGGACGCGCGGTTGCAATCCTAAACACCCGTAGTGGTTTTCGGATTTTAATACCACAATGCGATACTTCTAGGTCTAGTATGTGTCTGGTCACACCAGCTTATGGAGTTTCGGCATTATTCACGGCTTGTACAGCCGCCATCTTGCATGGAAGCTCAGCTTTTAACTTGTCTAATGTATGCCCAATGTCTTGCATTAATAACCGTAAACCTATGGTTTCTCTTTATGATACATTTACGTTTACTCTTACTCACGTGCCTGAGTTTCAGGTACAGTGCCCTGCCTCGCAGCGGACTATTCACTTACATAGTGATATTGGCGCGTATCGGGTCCGCATTCCATGTCAATGCAACGCCACTGCGGCCCATTATTTGCTCTTACCACCTAGACAATGTGTTGCCATGGCCCAACCTTCAGTCGAAATTCATAGGTTAATACCAGCACCCTGGTCGTCCATTGCTACTACTATACTGCCGCCTTATCATGCAGCAGCTTACCCCACTTATACGTCATTGGACGAGTGTTACAATTCTAACTGGCATTCTAAAGATTATTCGACAATCACTACTATGTCTCTGATTGGAATATTATTTGGCATCAATGCACTACTAATTGCCTATTTACTTTGGTTAGCCATAACCAACGGACTGTATCCTATTTGTGGGCGGAACGTTAGACCTTGGTCTGCCGATTTTCCTTCCCGTAGCCCTCCGTCATCCCTAGCTTCACGGTCTCGGCATGGTTATGACGAAGTCGCTCCTCCTGCACCAGCTCCTTTACCACTCACCCCTGTTACTCCTGCTCCTGCCTTACCTTTATATGAAATTCCTCGAACGGGAGAGACTGCCTATACGTTCCCAAGGCCTGCGCCTCTAACGTATGTCCGGCCTCGGCCGGCAGGTATGCCTTACACTGCTGTTGCCGCATCACAGGTGTAACTGTTTGTCAAGTGTATCTGTAATCTCTTTATTGACCCTTTAGGTTTCTCTCGCTCAATCAGTATATATATTCTGTTTGTTTGTGTTTATTTCTATATAAGAGAAAAGGCATTGGTGATGCGCAGAGGTTGTTGCGTGCCGCATTTGACTTTGCATTTTTTTTCTCTCCCCGTTCACTTTGCCACACGAATGTCTCTTCTCCCCTTTATGATTTTTAATTCATTATATACATACCACATATATATTCATTTTCCAGTTTCTGTATTAGTATTAGATATTACATATTTGTTATTGGTAGCACCTATTTCCAGTTACTTGTTTTCCTTTTCTTTGTATACTGTCCCTATGCCCTTCTCCTTTGATAACTTCTTCCAGTAGCAGTGCCTCTCCAGCACCTTCCCTTTTCTTTTCCGTTGTGTACTTCCTTCTCATTTTCTACCCATTTTATAATTCCTCTGTTTGTTTGCTATGTTACACGAATGGACCTTTACTGCCAGCATACCTGGAGCGCATCGCACCCTGCTAAGTATGATGGACGTTGCCCACGCACCTTCTCATCCAATGTAGCTGGGAAATCCTACTGCGTCGGGGCAGTTTGCCTTTCTACATGTTGAACTGAAGGGTAGTGCACTATACAATTCTACATGATGGACTTGATCTTTGCCCTCCTCAGTTTTGGACCTCATCAATGCCGGCACTGTGTGATAGGGTTGAGATGGACCTTTTAATCTCTCCCGAACATTCTCTTCCACTTTGCCGATCGGATTTCCCAGTGGTTGTGCCTTTAGTGCACTCTTCATGCTGTGAAGAACTATAAATTCTATGCTCTCTACATTCTTCAGGGCTGTGTTTGAGTGTATATGCGTGTTGGGTGCGTTCGCCCTCTGCGAACTTACTGAACCTGCTGGTGCGCTCGGTGTGTCTGGACTGTTGTGTGCCGTTACCATTTACTAGATCCTTGTTGTCTAGTCCTGCCGCATCCTTCTTTTCTCATAGCCTTTTTCCTCCGTTTTTTTTTCTTCCTTTCCACCCTTGTCCGTACAGTTGGGCAGTTCTTTCAGCTCTCTCTCTCTCTCCTTTTCCGGGTTTTTTTTTCAGGTGTTATCAAAACCTTTCAAATGATTTTTATTCTTTATATATATTGTGATCCATTATGTGTGTAATGCTTTCATTGTATACTTTTGTTTGATGATTTCTGTATCCCATAGTATTAGTTCCTGTATTTTATCTTTAATGCCACTTCATGGTTTTTATGTTTGTTTCCATTGGACTCGGAAGGAGATCCACTTGTAAAACTTTGTATATGTCTGTTTTATGCTTTAATCCTTCGGGATTCACCTGCAGCCCATCTTGGTTATGCCTTTGTGCTGCAGGAGTATTTACATTATCGCCGAGGGCGGCGATATTTTTAGCCGACGGGGATGTGTCACGTATACAGTTGCAGGCAGCAAGATAATTAGTTATAGATTAGATATTTTACTATATTGGCCAAACTCTTACATTTTAATACATTTGGTCATTTTTATATTTCATACATTTTCTTGACTTGGAATTCTAGTTAAAGTTAACTTATAACAGGAAACCGTGGTCTGCTACTTCCTTTGACATTTCAAAGGGATGTTACTGTAGCATCACTTCCTGAGGTGTACGTGACTTTTTGCAGACATTTAGCTGCACCTTAAACCACGATACGTCACATAGAATGTTCTAGAACATTGACGTATCGAGCCATGATTGGCCGATATATTTCAAACCTAGGGCGGTGGCACACCATATTTGGTAAGGCTCATGGCATAATTGTCAAGACCCCCCTAGGCAGTAACTCTCTTTATAAGGAGCTGCAGACCCTTGCTTAGCGTCGTTCTGATTCTGAACTTGTCAGCTGTCCATGCTGCTGGACCTGCAACTGCAATACCTGACAACTCTCGTAAGGTAAGATCCCATTAGGGAAGTTCACCATACTTTATTGAACACTTAAGGACTACACAAGAATCCAGCAATGTAATGAGTTGAGCCTTCAGCTAGTTTCAGTCTGAATGCTTAGTCCCTTCAGGACTACTTTTGTATATTTTATACAGGTCTCCTCTAGACCGAAATCTGGGGACTGAACCCCAGCATCACTTCATGTTCTCGCTAACACAATAAAATGGATCACCAAGAACCATTGTTGGTTATTTGTTTTTCTATCTACCTTTAGATTTAAGCTACGTTCCCCAGTCCCAACCCCTTAAGGTTGCGACAATAGCAATACTAACTAATGAAACATATCCTCAAAATGTTAAGTGAGGCAGTCATCTGTAACTGTGAAACAGTTATAAAGTAGCAGAATACTGTGTATAGTAATACAAACCATTGAAACATATCCTCAAAATGTTAAGTGAAGCAGTCATCTGTAACTGTGAAACAGTTATAAAGTAGCAGAATACTGTGTATAGCAATACAAACTATTGAAACATATCCTCAAAATGTTAAGTGAAACAGTTATAAAGTAGCGGAATACTGTGTATAGTAATACAAACTATTGAAACATATCCTCAAAATGTTGAGTAAGTGAAACAGTTATAAAGTAGCGGAATACTGTGTATAGCAATACAAACTATTGAAACATATCCTCAAAATGTTAAGTGAAGCAGTCATCTGTAACTGTGAAACAGTTATAAAGTAGCAGAATACTGTGTATAGCAATACAAACTATTGAAACATATCCTCAAAATGTTAAGTGAAACAGTTATAAAGTAGCAGAATACTGTGTATAGTAATACAAACTATTGAAACATATCCTCAAAATGTTAAGTGAAACAGTTATAAAGTAGCGGAATACTGTGTATAGCAATACAAACTATTGAAACATATCCTCAAAATGTTAAGTGAAGCAGTCATCTGTAACTGTGAAACAGTTATAAAGTAGCAGAATACTGTGTATAGTAATACAAACCATTGAAACATATCCTCAAAATGTTAAGTGAAGCAGTCATCTGTAACTGTGAAACAGTTATAAAGTAGCAGAATACTGTGTATAGTAATACAAACCATTGAAACATATCCTCAAAATGTTAAGTGAAGCAGTCATCTGTAACTGTGAAACAGTTATAAAGTAGCAGAATACTGTGTATAGCAATACAAACTATTGAAACATATCCTCAAAATGTAAGTGAAGCAGTCATCTGTAACGTGAAACAGTTATAAAGTAGCAGAATACTGTGTATAGCAATACAAACTATTGAAACATATCCTCAAAATGTAAGTGAAGCAGTCATCTGTAACGTGAAACAGTTATAAAGTAGCAGAATACTGTGTATAGCAATACAAACTATTGAAACATATCCTCAAAATGTAAGTGAAGCAGTCATCTGTAACTGTGAAACAGTTATAAAGTAGCAGAATACTGTGTATAGTAATACAAACCATTGAAACATATCCTCAAAATGTTAAGTGAAGCAGTCATCTGTAACTGTGAAACAGTTATAAAGTAGCAGAATACTGTGTATAGTAATACAAACCATTGAAACATATCCTCAAAATGTTAAGTGAAGCAGTCATCTGTAACTGTGAAACAGTTATAAAGTAGCAGAATACTGTGTATAGCAATACAAACTATTGAAACATATCCTCAAAATGTAAGTGAAGCAGTCATCTGTAACGTGAAACAGTTATAAAGTAGCAGAATACTGTGTATAGCAATACAAACTATTGAAACTGATGCAGTAATCTGTATCACAAATTACTTAAATGTAAATAATGATTGTAATATGAATATGCATTTTTATGTGACATTGATTTGAGATGTTTATTGATTGTAATTATTGTTGAAAAGAAGTTTATACCGCCTAACTGAAACTGACAATAATAGCGTGCAATAATGCAGCGAAGGGGTGAGCTGTTTATCATTATTGGAAACGAGGAAGTTACGTAATGTTGGCGCGTTTAGAATATTCTGGAACGTTTCCCTAGAGCATATGTATTCATAATTTTCATTGGATATAAAAATAGACGCTAATATTGGCGCGTTTTATTAGCCAATTGCAGCTCAGTTATAATCTTTAGGCATATCTGGGTGAAGGAGTATAAAAAGAGTAGGTTAGAGGTAGATCGCGGACAGTTCATCAAAATTCTTTGTACACTACACGTCGCCTTCAGTCAGTCAGTTCATCAAAAATCTCAATACATTACACGTCGCCTTCAGTCGGCCAGTTCATCAAAATTCTTTGTACACTACACGTCGCATTCCCATCAGTTCGTCGAAAGTATTTGTATGGCACACTTCGGATATCAATTTGCAGGTTACGTGTAACAGAGTTATGAAAATTCTCAAGTATGGTAAAGTTAATTATACAAAAGGTTGAAGTACGTGGATTAAAAGTGATTAGTAAGAAGTTGTTATAACAGTTTCAGTTTGGCGAGTGTTAAGATCAATGTATAAATGTGATAGTTAACGTGTTCGACAATAAAAGTGTAAAACAAATTTCTTCATCAGTGTTATATTTGGATAAAAGATTCCTTTCCGTTTACACAACCTGTATAAAGAGAAGTACTCGACCCAAAATAAGATAATAGCTAGCCGGAGGACAGTGAAACAGAATTAAATAAAAAAAATAAAAGTAAAATTCTTTCAAACAAAAACTAATACTGCCGCAAATTGCTAACACCAGATGGAGCTACAAACCGAACAAATGAATGACGTCACAAGATGGCTTCAACGCGAGAAGTAAACACAAATACACAAACATTATAAGTAATACCGTTACAAATTGGCGCCCAGAACGTGGGGCAGAGTGACCAGGAAAGGAACACGATGACCAGGAAAGGATCAGAATAACCAGGAAGGGGCAGAATTAACCAGGAAGAAGTGAGATGACCAGGAAGGGGCGAATGGAGAAGTGAACTGAACTACAAGACGCAGATTCCAGAAACAACAAAAGGGACACAGACTACGCGGATGATTGGACATCGTAATTCCGAGATTAAAAGGCAACAGGGGAATTCAAATACGGAACACCAAAACGACGTAGATTCATCGTAATACAACGCAGAAGTGACATATAATCTAGGAGAGAGGGGCAGAAAGCTGGACATCAAAGCTACATCAGCAGATAGCATCAGAAAGGTTAGAAAAGTGTTGTTAATTCTAAAAAAAAAAGGGTAAAAAAATTTAAATGTACCTTAGGAGCGGTAGGATAAAGAAAACAATGTCCACTAATAATACAGAAGAAATAATTATGGAGGGGGATAGTGTAACAGTTAGCTGTAATTCAATACAGGTTACAGAAAATAGCTCAAACAATGTAGTATTGGAGGGAGGAAATGTTAGTGCAGGAAGTGAGAATAAAACAGCAGGAAATATTAATTCTGATACTAGTATGATTATGGAAATGTTGAGAAAATTTGGTGAAAAATTAGATCAAAACAGGGAAGATATGAAAAAGAATAGTAGGGAATTGAGGGAAGATATGCAAAAGAATAATGAGAAATTAGAAAAGAAAATAGATCAAAACAGGGAAGATATGCAAAAGAGTCATAGGGAATTAAGGGAAGATATTGGTAAAAGCTTAGAACAAAACAGGGAAGAAATTGAAAAGAAATTCATGGAGCTAGATAGTAGTATGATGAGAATGAGAAATGAAAATCAGGAAATGATAGCAAATGAAATAGGTGAAGTTTCAAAGAAAATGTCAGAAATGAGCAGGGAAATATCAAACCAATAAAGTGAGGTTAATAATAAAATCGAACATGTTGATGTAAAATGTACACAATTAGGTAGCCGAATGAGTAGCATTTCAAATGAGTTAAGAGAGATGATGGAGGCTACAAATGCAGATTTAATTCAGGTGCAAGTTAATTTCAGAGGGGAAATATATGAAATTCAGAAGGAGTCAGAAACACAGAGAAATAAATTGTCTGAAGAAGTTAAAGATTTGTCTAAAGATTTGAATCAAAAGCTAACTTCTGAAATTAACAAACACCAAGCTGTTCAAAATGAGAATAATAAAAAATTGGAACAGACAATAGAAAATCTGCAAGGTACTGTAAATAGGTTAGAATTGAATTCAAGGGCAAATATATGTGATGTGAATGTATCAGATGTACAAAATAATGATAGAGGTAGTTCCTCAGGTATGACAAATAATGTGAGTGATGCGGCAGCTTCATCTATAGCTAATGCTGAAACTCAGAGTGCACAAGTAACACTAGAGAATTTAAATATGGGAGTAGGGAATTTGCAAAATTATAATCATATCTTAAGTGATTTTCCACTTCCAAAATTTAATGAAAACTTCAGTCCAGTACAGTTTATTGCAGACTTAACAGAGTATTTTCAAATTAAAAAGATACCTGAAGAATTGAAAATGACAGTTGTTAAAAGATGTGTTGTTCAAGAAACTGTAGATTGTTTTCAAATGTTATCATGGGATGAAATTTCATATGAATACAAGAGGTTATTCATGAATAAATTTTTGAAGGTTAGGATACGGCTACGAGTAATGCTTAGCCACACACAATTTGATCCAGGAGGGTAAATAGCAATGAGATGTAAAGTAAATGCTGGATAGTTAAAGATGACTTGCAGAGAAATGTATTGGAATGTAAGAGGGTTAACTATATATATATCATGAGAAAACAGAAATAAAATCAGAACAAAACAATAAAAAAAAATAAATAAATAAATTCAGAACAACAAAAATGGGTTAAAAGTAATTAAAACAAATATTTATGTAGCAAACAGAACATGTGAAACAGTGCCTAGATTTAAGAGATGTAAATATATTTGTATAAAGGGTGAATATTTTGGTAAATATGTGAAATAATTACAAAATTCTTAAATGCACAAATTTTTGTTAACAACTTAAGAAAGTAAGCAATTTTGTAACAGTAATTAAATAATTCAGGGTACAGTATTGGCTATAAAAAAAAATTGTAATGTTAGATTAATGTCTAAACACATTAAACCAGAGCCAGTAAGTAGTGGCGAGATAAAAAAAAAAAAAAAAATCTGATGTGTTACACTCACATGACTTTCTCTACTCTTGTACAATCTATTTTTACAAACGCCTATTCTCCATATGACCTATGTTAATTGAGATATCGAGATGTCAATCTTATTGGTAATTTTCTTGTAGATGCAAGGGGAATATGGTAGCTTTTAAGCGATGGTCAAATATTTTAACGCTGGTTGCTATGCGGCGCATTCCATTCTCTTTGCAAGTCCAGGACATAAAAAAATGAATAACGAATTTGAGAAAAAGTATAAGTATTGGAAAATTTAAGGGAATAACAAGCAATATCTCGAAAACGGTTCACTCAACAAAAGAAATGTATATGACATAAGTTGTGTATTTTAACGAGATCTACATTTTTTGTGTAGTAAAATTTTGTCTATCTCTTATGGTTTACCAGTTATGCAAAAGTCGTTAACAATGAAGAATACTTTTGGAGACATTCCCAGAAAATTCGAGATATACATTTCATTTCTCATGACATTATCTTAAACATATGACATTTTAATCAAAATCGTTAGAGCCATTTTTGAGAAAATTAAAATTTTCAAAAAATGTTCCATGTAAAGGGTAGTCTGGGGTGGGGGCATTTTCTTGAAAACCTTCGTGTCGCATCTCTGGAAGATACTGAACCTAAATACCAAGTTTGGTGTTTATCCGACTGTTCGTTTTTGAGTTATGCTGTTCACAGACACACACACACACACAGACACACACACGGACATGTTTCCAAAAATGATTTTTTGGATTCAGGAGGTCTCAAAACATGTATTTCCGGTGAAATCTCGGTATCGAATTTTTGGGTGGAATGCAATACTTCCCCTACTTACTATACGTAATAGAGAAAGTAACAAAACAAAAAAAAAACAAAAAACCCTATGTCGTGTGTTAAATACCTGTGAAGTGTTAAGTGAAAGTGATAGCGTGTGTTCCAAGATTTAGGAGACTAAAAACCCAATTATAAAATTTTCAAACAAGTTGTAAATATTTATAATTATGTATGTATTGTAATGAAAAGAAGCTAGAAACAGTGATGTGTATTGAATTTATTTAAAGGTGAGTCGAAATTGTTACACTAACATCACTTAAGTTTACTCACTTAACATGTTTCGGGAAACCGTTGTTCCCATCCTCAGAAGGTTAACTCGTCGACTGGCCCGTGTTGTTGGTGTTTCCGTTTTTTGGACTGGATCCTGTGGTGGCATCTTGTGGTGGAGAAATGTACTTCCAGAGAGGATTTGGTGGCGGCAAATCAAAATTCATTAGATGTGTGTTGTGTTTTAGAATGGTGATCTTCTCCCATGCATCTAATTCGGCTGCAAATTTGGCTGGTTTGACTAATGTAATATTGGGTTTGATGTTGTGATTAGTGATCCAAAAATGGTGTGAAACTGCAGATTTGTCCATTTGTTTGTATTTAATACATCTCATGTGCTCCTTTAGCCTAGTTTCTAAGTTTCTTTTTGTCTTACCAATGTATACTTTATTGCAATCTGAACAATTGATTTTATAGATTCCAGCTTTTTTGTCTTGTGGAATGGGGTCTTTTAACTTGTTACAAAGTAATTTCTCTATGTTAAATTTGTTCTGTGGAGCTAGGCTAATGTTATGTTTCATGAAAATCTTCTTAAATTTGTGAAATGTTCTTGGGTGGTATGTGAATTTCTTGAACTTTAGTCCTTTATCTTGCTGGCTGAGATTAGTTGTGTTTCTGATGTGCATCTGTCGTTTGAATTTTGCAATTTTTTTGTCAATAGTTGCTTTGTTGTACCCATTATGTATTGCTGTGTCTACTATATGCTGGTATTCTAACTGGTATTCTTTTTTATTTAAGGGGGTATATACAAGTCTATGTGTTAGGCTGTTTAGTACTGCATGTTTGTGTGTGGTTGGATTGAAACTCTTATTTTTTATGTAATTAGTAGAGTGTGTTGGCTTCCTGTATATGCCAAAGGTTAGGTTCTTTTGTTCTCTGATGATTTTTAGGTCTAAAAATGGTAGCATGCCTTCGTTTTCTATTTCTATGGTGAATTTTATTGATTGGTTCTGTAGGTTTAGTAAGGCTAAGGAGTCTTGTATGAACCTATTAGGGACAACAGCGAAGATGTCGTCAACATATCTGTGCCAAACTTTAAACATGTATGGAAAGGAAGTTGTTATGTGTATTTCTAAGTAGCTCATAAATAAATCTGCCAAGAAGGGTGAAAGTGGGTTGCCCATGGTTAGACCAGTTGGTTGTTGATAGAACTTCTTATTGAAACTAAAACAATTTTGTCCAATGCATAAATTGGTAAGTTGTATGAGGTCTTCTATTTCTTCTTCAAGTAGGTTAGTCTGCTGTAGCCATTTCTTTAATTGACGCAGGAGTTGATCTGTAGGGACACTTGGCTAAAGGAGCACATGAGATGTATTAAATACAAACAAATGGACAAATCTGCAGTTTCACACCATTTTTGGATCACTAATCACAACATCAAACCCAATATTACATTAGTCAAACCAGCCAAATTTGCAGCCGAATTAGATGCATGGGAGAAGATCACCATTCTAAAACACAACACACATCTAATGAATTTTGATTTGCCGCCACCAAATCCTCTCTGGAAGTACATTTCTCCACCACAAGATGCCACCACAGGATCCAGTCCAAAAAACGGAAACACCAACAACACGGGCCAGTCGACGAGTTAACCTTCTGAGGATGGGAACAACGGTTTCCCGAAACATGTTAAGTGAGTAAACTTAAGTGATGTTAGTGTAACAATTTCGACTCACCTTTAAATAAATTTATAATTATGTTTCTAGTGGGGCATATGATGCAGTAATTTGTATCACAAATTACTTAAATGTAAATAATGATTGTAATATGAATATGCATTTTTATGTGACATTGATTTGAGATGTTTATTGATTGTAATTATTGTTGAAAAGAAGTTTATACCGCCTAACTGAAACTGACAATAATAGTGTGCAATAATGCAGTGAAGGGGTGAGCTGTTTATCATTACTGGAAACGAGGAAGTTACGTAATGTTGGCGCGTTTAGAATATTCTGGAACGTTTCCCTAGAGCATATGTATTCATAATTTTCATTGGATATAAAAATAGACACTAATGTTGGCGCGTTTTATTAGCCAATTGCAGCTCAGTTATAATCTTTAGGCATATCTGGGTGAAGGAGTATAAAAAGAGTAGGTTAGAGGTAGATCGCGGACAGATGATCAAAATTCTTTGTACACTACACGTCGCCTTCAGTCAGTCAGTTCATCGAAAATCTCAATACATTACACGTCGCCTTCAGTCGGCCAGTTCATCAAAATTCTTTGTACACTACACGTCGCATTCCCATCAGTTCGTCGAAAGTATTTGTACGGCACACTTCGGATATCAAGTTGCAGGTTACGCGTAACAGAGTTATGAAAATTCTCAAGTATGGTAAAGTTAATTATACAAAAGGTTGAAGTACGTGGATTAAAAGTGATTAGTAAGAAGTTGTTATAACAGTTTCAGTTTGGCGAGTGTTAAGATCAATGTATAAATGTGATAGTTAACGTGTTCGACAATAAAAGTGTAAAACAAATATCTTCATCAGTGTTATATTTGGATAAAAGATTCCTTTCCGTTTACACAACCTGTATAAAGAGAAGTACTCGACCTAAAATAAGATAATAGCTAGCCGGAGGACAGTGAAACAGAATTAAATAAAAAAAATTAAAGTAAAATTCTTTCAAACAAAAACTAATACTGCCGCAAATTGCTAACACCAGATGGAGCTATAAACCGAACAAATGAATGACGTCACAAGATGGCTTCAACACGAGAAGTAAACACAAATACACAAACATTATAAGTAATACCGTTACAAAACATATCCTCAAAATGTTAAGTGAAGCAGTCATCTGTAACTGTGAAACAGTTATAAAGTAGCAGAATACTGTGTATAGCAATACAAACTATTGAAACATATCCTCAAAATGTTAAGTGAAGCAGTCATCTGTAACTGTGAAACAGTTATAAAGTAGCAGAATACTGTGTATAGCAATACAAACTATTGAAACATATCCTCAAAATGTTGAGTGAAACAGTTATAAAGTAGCAGAATACTGTGTATAGTAATACAAACTATTGAAACATATCCTCAAAATGTTGAGTAAGTGAAACAGTTATAAAGTAGCAGAATACTGTGTATACCAATACAAACTATTGAAACATATCCTCAAAATGTTAAGTGAAGCAGTCATCTGTAACTGTGAAACAGTTATAAAGTAGCGGAATACTGTGTATAGTAATACAAACTATTGAAACATATCCTCAAAATGTTAAGTGAAACAGTTATAAAGTAGCAAAATACTGTGTATAGCAATACAAACTATTGAAACATACCCTCAAAATGTTAAGTGAAACAGTTATAAATTAGCGGAATACTGTGTATAGCAATATAAACTATTGAAACATATCCTCAAAATGTTGAGTAAGTGAAACAGTTATAAAGTAGCGGAATACCGTATAGTAATACAAACTATTGAAACATATCCTCAAAATGTTGAGTAAGTGAAACAGTTATAAAGTAGCGGAATACTGTATAGTATTACAAACAATTGAAACATATCCTCAAAATGTTGAGTAAGTGAAACAGTTATAAAGTAGCACAATACTGTATAGTATTACAAACTATTGAAACATATCCTCAAAATGTTGAGTAAGTGAAACAGTTATAAAGTAGCAGAATACTGTGTATAGTATTAAAAACTATTGAAACATATCCTCAAAATGTTGAGTAAGTGAAACAGTTATAAAGTAGCAGAATACTGTATAGTATTACAAACTATTGAAACATATCCTCAAAATGTTGAGTAAGTGAAACAGTTATAAAGTAGCAGAATACTGTATAGTAATACAAACTATTGAAACATATCCTCAAAATGTTGAGTAAGTGAAACAGTTATAAAGTAGCAGAATACTGTATAGTAATACAAACTATTGAAACATATCCTCAAAATGTTGAGTAAGTTAACAGTTATAAAGTAGCGGAATACTGTATAGTATTACAAACTATTGAAACATATCCTCAAAACGTTAAGTGAAGCAGTCATCTGTAACTGTGAAACAGTTATAAAGTAGCAGAATACTGTATAGTAATACAAACTATTGAAACATATCCTCAAAACGTTAAGTGAAGCAGTCATCTGTAACTGTGAAACAGTTATAAAGTAGCAGAATACTGTATAGTAATACAAACTATTGAAACATATCCTCAAAACGTTAAGTGAAGCAGTCATCTGTAACTGTGAAACAGTTATAAAGTAGCAGAATACTGTATAGTAATACAAACTATTGAAACATATCCTCAAAATGTTGAGTAAGTGAAACAGTTATAAAGTAGCAGAATGCTGTATAGTAATACAAACTATTGAAACATATCCTCAAAATGTTGAGTAAGTGAAACAGTTATAAAGTAGCGGAATACTGTATAGTAATACAAACTATTGAAACATATCCTCAAAATGTTGAGTAAGTGAAACAGTTATAAAGTAGCGGAATACTGTATAGTAATACAAACTATTGAAACATATCCTCAAAATGTTAAGTAAAGCAGTCATCTGTAACTGTGAAACAGTTATAAAGTAGCAGAATACTGTATAGTAATACAAACTATTGAAACATATCCTCAAAACGTTAAGTGAAGCAGTCACCTGTAACTGTGAAACAGTTATAAAGTAGCAGAATACTGTATAGTAATACAAACTATTGAAACATATCCTCAAAACGTTAAGTGAAGCAGTCATCTGTAACTGTGAAACAGTTATAAAGTAGCAGAATACTGTATAGTAATACAAACTATTGAAACATATCCTCAAAATGTTGAGTAAGTGAAACTGTTATAAAGTAGCAGAATACTGTATAGTAATACAAACTATTGAAACATATCCTCAAAATGTTGAGTAAGTGAAACAGTTATAAAGTAGCGGAATACTGTATAGTATTACAAACTATTGAAACATATCCTCAAAACGTTAAGTGAAGCAGTCATCTGTAACTGTGAAACAGTTATAAAGTAGCAGAATACTGTATAGTAATACAAACTATTGAAACATATCCTCAAAACGTTAAGTGAAGCAGTCATCTGTAACTGTGAAACAGTTATAAAGTAGCAGAATACTGTATAGTAATACAAACTATTGAAACATATCCTCAAAACGTTGAGTAAGTGAAACAGTTATAAAGTAGCAGAATGCTGTATAGTAATACAAACTATTGAAACATATCCTCAAAATGTTGAGTAAGTGAAACAGTTATAAAGTAGCGGAATACTGTATAGTAATACAAACTATTGAAACATATCCTCAAAATGTTGAGTAAGTGAAACAGTTATAAAGTAGCAGAATACTGTATAGTAATACAAACTATTGAAACATATCCTCAAAATGTTGAGTAAGTGAAACAGTTATAAAGTAGCAGAATTTTGTATAGTAATACAAACTATTGAAACATATCCTCAAAATGTTGAGTAAGTGAAACAGTTATAAAGTAGCAGAATACTGTATAGTAATACAAACTAGTGAAACATATCCTCAAAATGTTGAGTAAGTGAAACAGTTGTAAAGTAGCGGAATACTGTATAGCATTACAAACTATTGAAACATATCCTCAAAATGTTAAGTGACGCAGTCATCTGTAACTGTGAAACAGTTATAAAGTAGCACAATACTGTATAGTAATACAAACTATTGAAACATATCCTCAAAATGTTAAGTGAAGCAGTCATCTGTAACTGTGAAACAGTTATAAAGTAGCAGAATACTGTATAGTAATACAAACTATTGAAACATATCCTCAAAATGTTAAGTGAAGTAGTCATCTGTAACTGTGAAACAGTTATAAAGTAGCGGAATACTGTATAGTAATACAAACTATTGAAACATATCCTCAAAATGTTAGTAAGTGAAACAGTTATAAAGTAGCAGAATACTGTGTATAGTAATACAAACTATTGAAACATATCCTCAAAATGTTAAGTGAAGCAGTCATCTGTAACTGTGAAACAGTTATAAAGTAGCAGAATACTGTATAGTAATACAAACTATTGAAACATATCCTCAAAACGTTAAGTGAAGCAGTCATCTGTAACTGTGAAACTGTTATAAAGTAGCAGAATACTGTATAGTAATACAAACTATTGAAACATATCCTCAAAACGTTAAGTGAAGCAGTCATCTGTAACTGTGAAACAGTTATAAAGTAGCAGAATACTGTATAGTATTACAAACTATTGAAACATATCCTCAAAATGTTGAGTAAGTGAAACAGTTATAAAGTAGCGGAATACCGTATAGTAATACAAACTATTGAAACATATCCTCAAAATGTTGAGTAAGTGAAACAGTTATAAAGTAGCGGAATACTGTATAGTATTACAAACAATTGAAACATATCCTCAAAATGTTGAGTAAGTGAAACAGTTATAAAGTAGCACAATACTGTATAGTATTACAAACTATTGAAACATATCCTCAAAATGTTGAGTAAGTGAAACAGTTATAAAGTAGCAGAATACTGTGTATAGTATTAAAAACTATTGAAACATATCCTCAAAATGTTGAGTAAGTGAAACAGTTATAAAGTAGCAGAATACTGTATAGTATTACAAACTATTGAAACATATCCTCAAAATGTTGAGTAAGTGAAACAGTTATAAAGTAGCAGAATACTGTATAGTAATACAAACTATTGAAACATATCCTCAAAATGTTGAGTAAGTGAAACAGTTATAAAGTAGCAGAATACTGTATAGTAATACAAACTATTGAAACATATCCTCAAAATGTTGAGTAAGTTAACAGTTATAAAGTAGCGGAATACTGTATAGTATTACAAACTATTGAAACATATCCTCAAAACGTTAAGTGAAGCAGTCATCTGTAACTGTGAAACAGTTATAAAGTAGCAGAATACTGTATAGTAATACAAACTATTGAAACATATCCTCAAAACGTTAAGTGAAGCAGTCATCTGTAACTGTGAAACAGTTATAAAGTAGCAGAATACTGTATAGTAATACAAACTATTGAAACATATCCTCAAAACGTTAAGTGAAGCAGTCATCTGTAACTGTGAAACAGTTATAAAGTAGCAGAATACTGTATAGTAATACAAACTATTGAAACATATCCTCAAAATGTTGAGTAAGTGAAACAGTTATAAAGTAGCAGAATGCTGTATAGTAATACAAACTATTGAAACATATCCTCAAAATGTTGAGTAAGTGAAACAGTTATAAAGTAGCGGAATACTGTATAGTAATACAAACTATTGAAACATATCCTCAAAATGTTGAGTAAGTGAAACAGTTATAAAGTAGCAGAATACTGTATAGTAATACAAACTATTGAAACATATCCTCAAAATGTTAAGTAAAGCAGTCATCTGTAACTGTGAAACAGTTATAAAGTAGCAGAATACTGTATAGTAATACAAACTATTGAAACATATCCTCAAAACGTTAAGTGAAGCAGTCACCTGTAACTGTGAAACAGTTATAAAGTAGCAGAATACTGTATAGTAATACAAACTATTGAAACATATCCTCAAAACGTTAAGTGAAGCAGTCATCTGTAACTGTGAAACAGTTATAAAGTAGCAGAATACTGTATAGTAATACAAACTATTGAAACATATCCTCAAAATGTTGAGTAAGTGAAACAGTTATAAAGTAGCAGAATACTGTATAGTAATACAAACTATTGAAACATATCCTCAAAATGTTGAGTAAGTGAAACAGTTATAAAGTAGCGGAATACTGTATAGTATTACAAACTATTGAAACATATCCTCAAAACGTTAAGTGAAGCAGTCATCTGTAACTGTGAAACAGTTATAAAGTAGCAGAATACTGTATAGTAATACAAACTATTGAAACATATCCTCAAAACGTTAAGTGAAGCAGTCATCTGTAACTGTGAAACAGTTATAAAGTAGCAGAATACTGTATAGTAATACAAACTATTGAAACATATCCTCAAAACGTTAAGTGAAGCAGTCATCTGTAACTGTGAAACAGTTATAAAGTAGCAGAATACTGTATAGTAATACAAACTATTGAAACATATCCTCAAAATGTTGAGTAAGTGAAACAGTTATAAAGTAGCAGAATGCTGTATAGTAATACAAACTATTGAAACATATCCTCAAAATGTTGAGTAAGTGAAACAGTTATAAAGTAGCGGAATACTGTATAGTAATACAAACTATTGAAACATATCCTCAAAATGTTGAGTAAGTGAAACAGTTATAAAGTAGCAGAATACTGTATAGTAATACAAACTATTGAAACATATCCTCAAAATGTTGAGTAAGTGAAACAGTTATAAAGTAGCAGAATTTTGTATAGTAATACAAACTATTGAAACATATCCTCAAAATGTTGAGTAAGTGAAACAGTTATAAAGTAGCAGAATACTGTATAGTAATACAAACTAGTGAAACATATCCTCAAAATGTTGAGTAAGTGAAACAGTTGTAAAGTAGCGGAATACTGTATAGCATTACAAACTATTGAAACATATCCTCAAAATGTTAAGTGACGCAGTCATCTGTAACTGTGAAACAGTTATAAAGTAGCACAATACTGTATAGTAATACAAACTATTGAAACATATCCTCAAAATGTTAAGTGAAGCAGTCATCTGTAACTGTGAAACAGTTATAAAGTAGCAGAATACTGTATAGTAATACAAACTATTGAAACATATCCTCAAAATGTTAAGTGAAGTAGTCATCTGTAACTGTGAAACAGTTATAAAGTAGCGGAATACTGTATAGTAATACAAACTATTGAAACATATCCTCAAAATGTTAGTAAGTGAAACAGTTATAAAGTAGCAGAATACTGTGTATAGTAATACAAACTATTGAAACATATCCTCAAAATGTTAAGTGAAGCAGTCATCTGTAACTGTGAAACAGTTATAAAGTAGCAGAATACTGTATAGTAATACAAACTATTGAAACATATCCTCAAAACGTTAAGTGAAGCAGTCATCTGTAACTGTGAAACTGTTATAAAGTAGCAGAATACTGTATAGTAATACAAACTATTGAAACATATCCTCAAAACGTTAAGTGAAGCAGTCATCTGTAACTGTGAAACAGTTATAAAGTAGCAGAATACTGTATAGTATTACAAACTATTGAAACATATCCTCAAAATGTTAAGTGAAGCAGTCATCTGTAACTGTGAAACAGTTATAAAGTAGCAGAATACTGTGTATAGCAATACAAACTATTGAAACATATCCTCAAAATGTTAAGTGAAGCAGTCATCTGTAACTGTGAAACAGTTATAAAGTAGCAGAATACTGTGTATAGCAATACAAACTATTGAAACATATCCTCAAAATGTTAAGTGAAGCAGTCATCTGTAACTGTGAAACAGTTATAAAGTAGCAGAATACTGTGTATAGCAATACAAACTATTGAAACATATCCTCAAAATGTTAAGTGAAGCAGTCATCCGTAACTGTGAAACAGTTATAAAGTAGCAGAATACTGTGTATAGCAATACAAACTATGAAACATATCCTCAAAATGTTAAGTGAAGCAGTCATCTGTAACTGTGAAACAGTTATAAAGTAGCAGAATACTGTGTATAGCAATACAAACTATTGAAACATATCCTCAAAATGTTAAGTGAAGCAGTCATCTGTAACTGTGAAACAGTTATAAAGTAGCAGAATACTGTGTATAGCAATACAAACTATTGAAACATATCCTCAAAATGTTAAGTGAAGCAGTCATCCGTAACTGTGAAACAGTTATAAAGTAGCAGAATACTGTGTATAGCAATACAAACTATGAAACATATCCTCAAAATGTTAAGTGAAGCAGTCATCTGTAACTGTGAAACAGTTATAAAGTAGCAGAATACTGTGTATAGCAATACAAACTATTGAAACATATCCTCAAAATGTTAAGTGAAGCAGTCATCCGTAACTGTGAAACAGTTATAAAGTAGCAGAATACTGTGTATAGTAATACAAACTATTGAAACATATCCTCAAAATGTTAAGTGAAGCAGTCATCCGTAACTGTGAAACAGTTATAAAGTAGCAGAATACTGTGTATAGTAATACAAACTATTGAAACATATCCTCAAAATGTTAAGTGAAGCAGTCATCCGTAACTGTGAAACAGTTATAAAGTAGCAGAATACTGTGTATAGTAATACAAACTATTGAAACATATCCTCAAAACGTTAAGTGAAGCAGTCATCTGTAACTGTGAAACAGTTATAAAGTAGCAGAATACTGTGTATAGCAATACAAACTATTGAAACATATCCTCAAAATGTTAAGTGAAGCAGTCATCTGTAACTGTGAAACAGTTATAAAGTAGCAGAATACTGTGTATAGCAATACAAACTATTGAAACATATCCTCAAAATGTTAAGTGAAGCAGTCATCCGTAACTGTGAAACAGTTATAAAGTAGCAGAATACTGTGTATAGTAATACAAACTATTGAAACATATCCTCAAAACGTTAAGTGAAGCAGTCATCTGTAACTGTGAAACAGTTATAAAGTAGCAGAATACTGTGTATAGCAATACAAACTATTGAAACATATCCTCAAAATGTTAAGTGAAGCAGTCATCTGTAACTGTGAAACAGTTATAAAGTAGCAGAATACTGTGTATAGCAATACAAACTATTGAAACATATCCTCAAAATGTTAAGTGAAGCAGTCATCCGTAACTGTGAAACAGTTATAAAGTAGCAGAATACTGTGTATAGCAATACAAACTATGAAACATATCCTCAAAATGTTAAGTGAAGCAGTCATCTGTAACTGTGAAACAGTTATAAAGTAGCAGAATACTGTGTATAGCAATACAAACTATTGAAACATATCCTCAAAATGTTAAGTGAAGCAGTCATCCGTAACTGTGAAACAGTTATAAAGTAGCAGAATACTGTGTATAGTAATACAAACTATTGAAACATATCCTCAAAATGTTAAGTGAAGCAGTCATCCGTAACTGTGAAACAGTTATAAAGTAGCAGAATATTGTGTATGGTAATACAAACTATTGGAAAAAAACATCAATCACATTACTTCCCAATTATTTGAGTGCTTGCGACAATTTTACTTACGTTTAAATCCTTAAACGGATGTATTAAAATTCCTAATGGCAGCCTTGATTTCTGTAGTAGAGAGTTATTTTCAGGAATTTTGGTTAACGTACATCTGAAAATGCTGAAATAGAGAAGTTAGATTATAAATGTTTGTACAGAAATTTTACATATTCCGACATAAAGATAGTCATCGATTTGCACTTACTCTGGACTACAATTGACACTGTCCAGAAATTCTTGGTGCAATCTTACTTTGGGAGGTTGAACCTTCTCCGCTGGCAAGACATTCCTGTACTGAAGCAGATCAACACTGTCCATACCCTGCAACATGATAAGATTTAATACAGTTTGAAGCATCTGATGGTTGCAAAACTTCAACAATCAACACCACAACTAAATGGCTGTAAACTCTGATTAATAAAAAAAAATAAGCAGAGCTAAAAGATCAAACACCAATTTGAGAAGCATAGGACTGGATCACTAACTAATGCATAATAGTTTTTATAAAAGAAATTGAAACCTGGAAAACGTTTTCTTCCACAGCAAAGTGTAATAATTTTGCAATGACATGAAATTTAGAGTGTAAAATGTTCATTACAGTATACAGAAACTCCATATGAAACAATTGGGAAAACCTGCTAGTACTGCTTCTTGCTGAAATTCTTCCTGGTACCACTATAAACACACATTAAAGCAAAGTACACCACTTCCTAGGTTATACACAGATTTCTAGTCAATATTTACATAAACTATGGACAAAAACTCTCACAAAACACAAAATTTATATCCCACAGCCACAGAATACAAATAAGATAAACCTTCTATCTGATGGAGTTGCCTTTACAATTAATGTCATCCACTACTGAATGTTAATGGTGGTTACTAGAGGTGCAATAAACTTTTAAATCCATGTGCTATGCTTTTGTTGCAGCCCAGTGAAGGGGGACCATGATCATGATGAAGGATAGACACACAGATAAGCTCTGGTCTATCATAACACTGTATACCATTTACTAGAGGTCACTAGTGCTGCTATGCTTTTGTTGCAGCCCAGTGAAGGGGGACTGTGATCATGATGAAGGATAGACACACAGATAAGCTCTGGTCTATCATAACACTGTATACCATTTACTAGAGGTCACTAGTGCTGCTATGCTTTTGTTGCAGCCCAGTGAAGGGGGACCATGATCATGATGAAGGATAGACACACAGATAAGCTCTGGTCTATCATAACACTGTATACCATTTACTAGAGGTCACTAGTGCTGCTATGCTTTTGTTGCAGCCCAGTGAAGGGGGACTGTGATCATGATGAAGGATAGACACACAGATAAGCTCTGGTCTATCATAACACTGTATACCATTTACTAGAGGTCACTAGTGCTGCTATGCTTTTGTTGCAGCCCAGTGAAGGGGGACCATGATCATGATGAAGGATAGACACACAGATAAGCTCTGGTCTATCATAACACTGTATACCATTTACTAGAGGTCACTAGTGCTGCTATGCTTTTGTTGCAGCCCAGTGAAGGGGGACTGTGATCATGATGAAGGATAGACACACAGATAAGCTCTGGTCTATCATAACACTGTATACCATTTACTAGAGGTCACTAGTGCTGCTATGCTTTTGTTGCAGCCCAGTGAAGGGGGACCATGATCATGATGAAGGATAGACACACAGATAAGCTCTGGTCTATCATAACACTGTATACCATTTACTAGAGGTCACTAGTGCTGCTATGCTTTTGTTGCAGCCCAGTGAAGGGGGACTGTGATCATGATGAAGGATAGACACACAGATAAGCTCTGGTCTATCATAACACTGTATACCATTTACTAGAGGTCACTAGTGCTGCTATGCTTTTGTTGCAGCCCAGTGAAGGGGGACCATGATCATGATGAAGGATAGACACACAGATAAGCTCTGGTCTATCATAACACTGTATACCATTTACTAGAGGTCACTAGTGCTGCTATGCTTTTGTTGCAGCCCAGTGAAGGGGGACTGTGATCATGATGAAGGATAGACACACAGATAAGCTCTGGTCTATCATAACACTGTATACCATTTACTAGAGGTCACTAGTGCTGCTATGCTTTTGTTGCAGCCCAGTGAAGGGGGACCATGATCATGATGAAGGATAGACACACAGATAAGCTCTGGTCTATCATAACACTGTATACCATTTACTAGAGGTCACTAGTGCTGCTATGCTTTTGTTGCAGCCCAGTGAAGGGGGACCATGATCATGATGAAGGATAGACACACAGATAAGCTCTGGTCTATCATAACACTGTATACCATTTACTAGAGGTCACTAGTGCTGCTATGCTTTTGTTGCAGCCCAGTGAAGGGGGACTATGATCATGATGAAGGATAGACACACAGATAAGCTCTGGTCTATCATAGCTCTGTATACCATTTACTAGAGGTCACTAGTGGTGCTATGCTTTTGTTGCAGCCCAGTGAAGGGGGACCATGATCATGATGAAGGATAGACACACAGATAAGCTCTGGTCTATCATAGCACTTTATACCATTTACTAGAGGTCACTAGTGCTGCTATGCTTTTGTTGCAGCCCAGTGAAGGGGGACTATGATCATGATGACCTCCCCTAGGAGCCACAGGACCTTGTAGTTGGTGGGGAGGCTTCCGTGTACCAGTGATTTACTAAGCTGTGCTGGTAGAGCTACTCATGCCAGAGAGGTTCGTAATGAGGTACCAGACTAAGAAGTGGCTCAACAGAAAATCCATCCCAAAAGGGTCTCCCGGTTGGAGAACCTTGAGGGACTCCCAGCTGGAGGACCTTTCAGGGGCTCTGGTCCACCCAATCCAAGGTGGGAATGCATCGTGCCGAGGGATGAATGGCACTGGGGTGGTAAAAAATGCAGTGTCGTGAACGATCTCTTCAGGGCACCAGGCGACACCCTGAAGTAATTAGCCTTCCCAATATATACAGGGCTCTGTATTGGGTGACTTTTATTTCCCTGGTACTCGTGGGACCAATATGGACCAAGATAAAATAAATAACACCAAGGCGGGTGAGAGAGACTCTCCAGTTGAGAGAAATCTCTCACCTGACAAAGAAAAGTCAAGTGACAGAGACTCTCCAGTAGAGAGAAATCTGTCACTAGATAAACAAATGGGTGCAACAGCATCTGGAATTAATAGAATGCACCTGGACACTAAGAAGTTGTCAGGGGCAGCTAGAAGAAAAATAAAAAAAGCTAAGAAAATGAGTGAGGGAACAGGCAATGTAAACCCACAGAGTAAAGGGGCGGAGGTCCGTACTGATCCAGGGACTTCTAAAAGAACCAGGACAAGTGTGGATACTCCTCCTTCGGATAAAGCCAAACCTGTTAAGAGGCCTAGGGGCACTGAACCTGGTGTCACTTACAGGGAAGCTTTGGCCGCTTTCAAGATGGCAATTGTGGAAGAGTCCTATCCTGAGAGAAAGCTGATTGGGGAGGACATTCGACCCATTCAGGCTGAGATTCTGAGGAAGATAGATGAGGCGCCAACCAGTGAATCTCTACCTAAACTCAGGTCCTTTTCTCTACAGGATGGGGCTCTGATATACTATTGTGATGATGAGCAGTCATGTCATTGGCTCCAAAATCATATTCAGGGAGCTAAAATCAAGGAGAGATTAGTTCTCAAAGTAGTAGATCCAAAAGATCTACCTAAGCCAGTCAAGGTGGCCCTTAAGACTCGGGACATTACAACTGATGATCCTAAGGTGCTGCTAAGACGCATTCAAAGATTAAACCAGGAGCTGAATATAGAGCACTGGAAAATCATTGATAAGCAGGCAGACTCCTCTGGTCAACGCCTAATCCTAATGGTGGACCAAGAGTCTGCTACGAAGATAAAAGAGCTTGGCATGTCGGCCTATACCGGGGTGGACAGGGCTCTTTTTAAGATCCTGTCTGACCCGGAGGGGAAGGCAGTAGCAGACAAAGCAAAGAAGGCAGGCAGCGATGGCGGAGACAGTCCGGAGACGAAGATAGGGGACTCTGGAGGATCCGCATCGGGTACTGCTTAAGGTAAGTGTTGTGGGTTAATGCAATTATGAAAATAGTTCAAATTAACTTGCAGCACTGTAAGGCAGCTTCAGCCATTCTAAGTAAGAGACTTGTTGAAGACAATGTTGATATTGCTCTCATACAGGAACCTTGGCTCTTCAGAGGTTCAATTAGAGGGATCAGTTGTACTAAGGGCACTATATATAGACCTAGTAATAATAATCCAAGATCTTGTATTTATGCTAAGAATTGGATAAACGCATTGCTTCTTACTGAGCACTGTTCTAGGGATGTAACTACAATCCAAACAATAGCGGAGGAGGCAGGAGAGAGAAGAGTTTTAATACTCTCTTCCGTCTACCTCCCTTACGAAGACTCTGATCCACCATCGATAGCAGTGAGGGACCTTGTGACCCACTGCGGAGAGAATGGAAAGGAGTTAATCCTGGGGGTTGATGCCAATGCACACCACACACTGTGGGGGAGCACTGATATCAATCACAGAGGAGAAAAGTTAATGGAGTACTTGGTGAGTACAAACCTTAATATTCTAAATCGAGGTAATGAACCAACCTTTGTAACTTTGGGAAGGGAGGAAGTCATTGACATAACGTTAGGGACTAATATTATTGAGAACCTAATTTCAAGTTGGCATGTATCATCGGAGATCACTCTCTCTGATCATAGATGCATATGCTTCAATATTAAAGCACAAGTCACTCTACCAGTGATTTACAGAAATCCGAGGAAAACTGACTGGGACGGTTATAGACGAGATCTATCAGCATTGACATCGGGTTTCTCAAGGAACATTCGTTCGATATTGGATGTGGAGTTTGCCGTTGATGAAATACAACGGTCAATTCTCCTATCCTATTATCAAAATTGTCAGCCTAAGGTAGCTTACTCGCCAAGGCTGGTGCCTTGGTGGACTAAAGAGTTAAGCAGACTTAGGAAGAAAGCAAGGAAGTTATTTAGACTTGCAAAAAGAACTGGTGATTGGGATTCATATAGACAAGCCCTCACCAATTATAACAAAGAAATACGTAAAGCCAAAAGGAATTCGTGGAGGGAGTACTGCCAGGGGATGGAGAACGTTCCCAGCAGTGCAAGATTCATGAAACATATGGCAAAGGGTGTTAAAAAAATTGTGAGCACTATTAAACTGCCTGATGGCACGTACACACAGTCTGGTTCTGAGACGCTCCTGCAACTTGCGAGGGCTCACTTTCCAGACTTTAAGGTAGACAATGACAGCAATTCTGTGAAGGGGCAACCAAATCTGGACCATCTTTCTTTGGACAGAGAGGATTGGAACCTAATCAGGAGCGTAGTCAATGTCACTAAAATACGATGGGCTGTCAAGTCGTTCGGACCATACAAATCGGCAGGCCCTGATTTAATCATCCCTGCATTTCTACAATATGGTATTGACTCACTTCAATCCCTACTTTGTGGCATATTTAGAGTTTGTCTAGCTTATGGATATATACCCATGGCTTGGAGACAAACAAAGGTGGTGTTTATACCTAAACCAGGGCGTCCTAGTTACGCCCAGGCTAAGGCTTATCGCCCTATTAATCTCTCCTCTTTTATGCTTAAAACTTTGGAGAGGTTAGTGGATAGGCACATTAGGGATTACGTTTTAATGGAACATCCATTAAACAAGTACCAATTTGCCTATCAAACAGGGAAATCAACGGAAGCAGCACTTCATCAAGTGGTCTCGACTATTGAGAAGGCGCTTAATACCAGAGAAATAGCCATTGGTGCCTTTCTTGATATTGAAGGTGCGTTTGACACGACGTCTTGTGACGTCGTGACGAACGCCCTCTATGGACACGATGTACCTTCACTTCTTTGTGAGTGGATACGTTTTGTCTTACAACATAGGAAGATAACCATGAATCTATGTGGGGAGACGCTGGATGTGTCCACGGAGAGGGGCTGCCCGCAGGGGGGTGTTTTATCACCCCTGCTATGGAACCTTGTAGTGGACACACTTCTTTGCGCACTCAATAGTGATGGTTACTTCACAGTAGGTTTTGCAGATGACATTGCAATAATCATAAGAGGTAAATTTCCTCACACAGTTTCTCAAGTGCTACAAATGGCGCTTGAGAAAGTGGAAGCTTGGTGCAAGATGAATAATCTAACTGTTAATCCAAGCAAAACAGTAGTGGTACCCTTCACCAGGAGAAGGGGGCCTGATTTAACCAGACTCTCTCTCTTTGGTGAGGTAGTGCCCTATTCAACACAAGTTAAATATCTTGGGCTTGTTTTAGACAAGAAATTAACTTGGAAACATCATATGGAATTATGTATTACCAAAGCCTACAGAGTCTTTTGGACATGTAGGGGTATGCTTGGTAAGACATGGGGTCTGAAACCTAGCATAGTGTATTGGATATACACTGCTATGGTGAGACCTATATTCTCTTATGCCGCACTGATGTGGTGGCCTAGAGTTAATTTAAAGGTGTGCAGAAAGGAACTCTGTAAATTACAGAGGACCTTCTGCATTTCAATTATGGGAGCTTTCAAAACTACTCCAACTGCGGCTATGGAGATGCTGATTGGGCTCACACCTCTCCACCTGTGGATGAAGGCAGAAGCCATGATCGCGTATCACCGTATTTGTCGCCAAACCAAAGTGTCTAATACTGGACATATTAATCATCTCAAGCTTCCTTGGGATAAGAATGTACAACAGATACTCAACATGGGGACTGACATTCTTGAAACAAGATTTAAGTTTGATTTGAAATTTACGGTATCCTATCCACAGCGGAGTGAATGGGAAAGACTGGTAAAACCTCATAATAACAAAGGCCCAATCTGGTATACTGATGGTTCTAGAACCAAATCGGGAACGGGGGCTGGGCTTTACGGTAACAATACCAAGATTTCTTATAGTCTTGGTACCTTAGCTACAGTTTTCCAGGCTGAGGTTTATGCAATCCTAGCCAGTGTCATGGAAAGCATTAAAAGGAGATATAAGAACAGAAGTGTTCTTATTCTCTCAGACAGTCAAGCTGCTCTTAAAGCACTTGAATCACCATCAACAAAATCAAAGCTTGTCTCAGAATGCCGGGAATCCTTAATGGCACTGGCTGAACACAATAAGGTTCAACTTATGTGGGTGCCAGGACATATAGGTATACCAGGCAATGAGAAAGCAGATGAAGCAGCCAAGATTGGCAGTGAAATCCCATTTTTTGGTCCGGAGCCTGTACTGGGAGTGTCCTACAGACCAGTGAAACAGGCTATTAAGTGCTGGGCTCAAGCAGAACACAAGAACTACTGGAACTCCATTGAGGGTTGCAGACATTCCAAGTTGTTCATTACAGACCTGGATAACAGCCGGGCAAAATACTTGCGCGGTCTTAGCAGAAGAAGACTTGCATGGGCAACAGGATTCATTACAGGACACTGTGCCCTAAAGTTTAATCTATACAGAATGGGAGTGGTTCACAACCCTATCTGTAATAGATGTCTAGAAGGAGATGAGACTGTTACTCATCTACTATGTGATTGCCCTGCTCTTGCGAGTCAAAGAGCAAGTATTTTTGGCAGTCACTTTCCAAAGATAGATGAACTATCGAAAGCCTCAGTTAGCAGTCTGGTTAAGTTCATATCGAGCAACAGACTACTTAACTGATGATAGGGGGGATGCGCAATAGATCTTAAGGTCGCAGTGCTTGGGCATAAAACCCACCCCTTTTCAAAATAGAAATAGAAATAGAAATAGATCATGATGAAGGATAGACACACAGATAAGCTCTGGTCTATCATAGTACTTTATACCATTTACTAGAGGTCACTAGTGCTGCTATGCTTTTGTTGCAGCCCAGTGAAGGGGGACCATGATCATGATGAAGGATAGACACACAGATAAGCTCTGGTCTATCATAGCTCTGTATACCATTTACTAGAGGTCACTAGTGCTGCTATGCTTTTGTTGCAGCCCAGTGAAGGGGGACCATGATCATGATGAAGGATAGACACACAGATAAGCTCTGGTCTATCATAGCACTGTATACCATTTACTAGAGGTCACTAGTGCTGCTATGCTTTTGTTGCAGCCCAGTGAAGGGGGACCATGATCATGATGAAGGATAGACACACAGATAAGCTCTGGTCTATCATAGCTCTGTATACCATTTACTAGAGGTCACTAGTGGTGCTATACATTTTGTTGCAGCCCAGTGAAGAGGGACCATGATCATGATGAAGGATAGACACACAGATAAGCTCTGGTCTATCATAGCACTGTATACCATTTACTAGAGGTCACTAGTGGTGCTATACATTTTGTTGCAGCCCAGTGAAGAGGGACCATGATCATGATGAAGGATACACACACAGATAAGCTCTGGTCTATCATAGCACTTTATACCATTTACTGGAGGTAACTAGTGGTGCTATACATTTTGTTGCAGCCCAGTGAAGAGGGACCATGATCATAATGATGGATACATACACAGATAAGCTCTGGTCTATCATAGCTCTGTATACCATTTACTAGAGGTCACTAGTGCTGCTATGCTTTTGTTGCAGCCCAGTGAAGGGGGACCATGATCATGATGGATAGATACACAGATAAGCTCCGGTCTATCATAGCACTTTATACCATTTACTAGAGGTCACTAGTGGTGCTATACATTTTGTTGCAGCCCAGTGAAGGGGGACCATGATCATGATGAAGGATAGACACACAGATAACTCTGGTCTATCATAGCACTTTATACCATTTACTAGAGGTCACTAGTGGTGCTATACATTTTGTTGCAGCCCAGTGAAGAGGGACCATGATCATGTTGAAGGATAGACACACAGATAAGCTCTGGTCTATCATAGCACTTTATACCATTTACTAGAGGTCACTAGTGGTGCTATACATTTTGTTGCAGCCCAGTGAAGAGGGACCATGATCATGATGAAGGATACACACACAGATAAGCTCTGGTCTATCATAGCACTTTATACCATTTACTAGAGGTCACTAGTGGTGCTATACATTTTGTTGCAGCCCAGTGAAGAGGGACCATGATCATGATGAAGGATACACACACAGATAAGCTCTGGTCTATCATAGCACTTTATACCATTTACTAGAGGTCACTAGTGCTGCTATGCTTTTGTTGCAGCCCAGTGAAGGGAGACCATGATCATGATGAAGGATAGACACACAGATAAGCTCTGGTCTATCATAGCTCTGTATACCATTTACTAGAGGTCACTAGTGGTGCTATACATTTTGTTGCAGCCCAGTGAAGAGGGACCATGATCATGATGAAGGATAGACACACAGATAAGCCCTGGTCTATCATAGCACTGTATACCATTTACTAGAGGTCACTAGTGGTGCTATACATTTTGTTGCAGCCCAGTGAAGGGGGACCATGATCATGATGAAGGATAGACACACAGATAAGCTCTGATCTATCATAGCACTGTATACCATTTACTAGAGGTCACTAGTGGTGCTATACATTTTGTTGCAGCCCAGTGAAGAGGGACCATGATCATGATGAAGGATAGACACACAGATAAGCTCTGGTCTATCATAGCACTGTATACCATTTACTAGAGGTCACTAGTGGTGCTATACATTTTGTTGCAGCCCAGTGAAGGGGGACCATGATCATGATGAAGGATACACACACAGATAAGCTCTGGTCTATCATAGCACTTTATACCATTTACTAGAGGTCACTAGTGGTGCTATACATTTTGTTGCAGCCCAGTGAAGGGGGACCATGATCATGATGAAGGATAGACACACAGATAAGCTCTGGTCTATCATAGCACTTTATACCATTTACTAGAGGTCACTAGTGGTGCTATACATTTTGTTGCAGCCCAGTGAAGAGGGACCATGATCATGTTGAAGGATAGACACACAGATAAGCTCTGGTCTATCATAGCACTTTATACCATTTACTAGAGGTCACTAGTGGTGCTATACATTTTGTTGCAGCCCAGTGAAGAGGGACCATGATCATGATGAAGGATACACACACAGATAAGCTCTGGTCTATCATAGCACTTTATACCATTTACTAGAGGTCACTAGTGGTGCTATACATTTTGTTGCAGCCCAGTGAAGAGGGACCATGATCATGAGTCCGAGTCCGAGTGCATCTGGTAGGTTCGTGGTGAACCTAAGTGGATTTTTCCATGTACCTACCCTTTGAAAGGCTTAACCATAGGTAGAAAGGAAATTTTTTTTTAGGGTGGCGGTTTGGTTTTGATGTAGAAGGTGTAATGGGAGGTAGCGCTAAGTTTTTATAGGCTCCTCATTGGCTGCCTTTTCAGGTACAGAGCCCAATACCCTGCTCCGCTGTTGTTTGTTTTTGTTTTAAAATTTGTTTGATGATGAAATTTTGATGACCTCTCCCGTAGGAGGGAGGGGGGGGGAGTACTTGTTGTCAGCATATTCTTGCTGTTGGCTGGTTTAAAGCCTTCGTTACCGGGGATGCCCGCATGCCATGCGAGGAACCCGGTAACTTCTGAACTGGCGTTCTTGAGGTACGTAGTCCCCCAGATATCTGACAAGGGCGTTCTCATGGTAAGTCAACTTTCCGTAAAATTTAGTTGCCCGGTGTTTAATCACCTCCTCCACATATGGTATGGCCGAGGCCTCGTGCAGTAGTCTGATCGGAAAGGCAATACCGACAGAATAGATGGACCGAAGTCCCCTATTCTGTATTCGCTGGAGCCAGAGAAGCCAGCTATCCGCTGCCATGCCCCACACCTCACAGGCGTAGAGCATCAGAGGTAGTATAAGCGCCTTGTAAAGGCGTAACTTTAGGTGAACCGGCATATTGGAAGCCAGAACCGGGTATAAGGCGGCTACCGCCCCCTTAGCCCTGTTCGTTGTTCCCTGCACGTGTTCACGAAAAGTTAGGCCCTTGTCTAGAGTGACACCTAAATAGCGGATAGAATTTCCCCACTCTATCTGTTGGCCTCGATAGGTGAAGTGTGGTCTGTTTGCGGGAATTCTTCTCTTGGTGAGCAGGACAGCTTGACTTTTGCCCGGATTAACGGACATCCGCCACTGCCTGCACCAGAGTTCAATGAGACGGAGGTGTTGTTGTATGGGGTTGAAGGCTCTGAGAATGTGTCTGTTGGATGTGTATAACAGGACGTCATCAGCATACTGGGCCATTTTGACGTCCTGTGCCACTGGAAAGTCTGCCATGTACAGACTGAACAGTGTGGGGGATAATACAGAGCCTTCGGGGACTCCGCCTCGTAGTGGGTGTTTTGTGGATGTTTTACCCGCAACTGCTACAATGAATGTACGTTGGTGTAGGAAGCTGTGTATAATGTGGATAATCTGATTGTGTAGACCAAGTTGAATGAGTTTAAAAAGGAGTCCCTCATGCCAGGTCGTAGAGAAGGCCTTCTCCACGTCCAGAGACACCGCAGGAGTGAAAGCCCTGTCCTGGAAGCCCAGGGCAGCGGCTTCCACTACCCGCAGCAGCTGTTGGGCGGTGGAGTGCCCAGGACGAAAACCGAACTGATGGGTTGGGATTGCTTGAATGTCAGCCAGGAGTGGTGACAAGCGGCGTAGTATGAGCCTCTCAAAAACTTTTGAGAGGATGGGTAGGAGGCTAATGGAACGGTAACTGGAGGGAAGAGCCGGATCCTTACCAGGCTTCGGGATGCACACCACCCGGGCCACCCTCCACTCACGCGGAAAGTGTCCCAAGGTGATGCACATATTAAAAACCTTCGTGAGGAAAAGTACAGCTCTGAAGGGAAGGTTGTGGAGCATGGCGGGGGTCAAACCGTCTTGTCCACAAGCCTTTTTCTTGTCGAGACGCCGGAGTGCGCCTTGGACCTCACTCGGGCGGATGACTGGGAGGGGATTCTCCGCTCCATCAGGAGGTAACCGCAAATAATGATCCACCTCCTGATGGACGCGGGCAGTAAAGTCGGCGTCCTGAGGGTCATCTCTGGGCCTGCAGGTGTTCTCAATATGGTCAGCGAGCACATTTGCTTTTGCTAAGGGTTCGTAAACAAGGCCTTGGTTACCTTGAAGCGGGGAGTGGTATTGATTGCGTTGGCGATGGAGGTTTTTAGCTATCCGCCAAACGTCTCCACCATCGAGATTCTGACGAGCAATCGTGGCCTCCCACGCTTGCACTCTGTGCTCGCGCAGTCGGTCACGAACCTCTCGGCGGAGTTGCCGCAGGAGCTCTCGATTGTGGGGCGTTCGGCGGCGCTGGTATAGCCTTCGGGCTGCCCAGGAGCGGCGGATGAGCAGTTCTAGGTCCAGTGGTAGGACGTCAGGGTGAGGTGGGGGTGGTGATAAGATGGTGAGGTTATGAACCGTTCGTACCACTGTGGATGTGAAGGATTTGACTGCTGTCTCTAGGGATGGGATGTCTGTAATCCTGGGGTTAGGCGGGATTGTTGCGTGGAGGCAACCCTTTACGCAGTTCCAATCAATTTCTCTGGTGTGTCCAGAAAAATCGTTACTGGCAACCCTTGTGTTGATCTCCGTCAACACGGGGTTGTGGTCGGAATGAAGCGCTGAGAGTGATGTGAGCGTGAGATGAAAGGGGTAATGCTTGATGATCGCAAAGTCGATGACAGAGGGTCGTCCTCGACCTTGCGGATGGTGGGTGGGTTGCCAGGGACCCATAGCTCGAAGTTGAGGGTCACTATCTATCATGCGAATCAGTGCGTTGCCTCTTGCATCCGCTCGAGGGCCTGAATGCCAACGCTGATGTTTGGCATTGAAGTCCCCCGCGAGGATCACGCAAGGATGAAGGGCTAATATGGATTGGTAGTCAGCTGGTATGAACAGTCTAGCAGGTGGGTGGTAAATGGAAGCTATTATAACCTCCGTGCCGCCCAGTTCAACACACACCGCCGTCGCTTCAAGGGTTTGCAGGGGTGGGAGAGGGATGGGTTTATGGACTACGTTTTGCCTCACAAGCACCGCGGTACCGCCTCCTGGGCCAGGTACTCGGTCACTGCGGTGGCAAACGTAGCCAGGTAGACGGAAAGGGATGTCGGGACGCAAATGTGTCTCGGAGACCAAAATGAGGTCCAAAGCATAGAGGTTGGCAAAGCGATGGAGCTCATCCCTATGATTCCCCACGCCATTTGCGTTCCAAAAGACGAAACGGAAGGAGGTACGAGACCTAGTTCCGTCCGCCATTCTGGGGCAATGGTGCAAGGGAGAGCAAAAAGGTGAGTCCCTCAAAGAGGATCATCGCCTTGCTGGATGGGTCTGTGGCCTGAAGGAACTTGGTGATGAGCTCCTGCACCCGACGACCGTGGTCCTGCAGTAATAGCTGCAGCCACCGGGCCAGGCCCATGAGATCAACACCAGAGGTGGTTGGTGTGGTTGGGTTTGGAGCTGGTACAGGGGATGGAAGAGGCGATGGACGAACCCCATCCTCCTCGGCCCCGGAGGCGCATGATGGCTGAGGTGCAGGACCTGCAGCCACAGGCTCCCCCCGGTCCGAGTCGGTCCCAGGATTCGGCCTTCTCCTCTTCTGACTGGGTGGAGGTTTCTGTTTTGGTGGTTGGTCTTGTGTTGTATTGTTGGGGGTGTTCTGTGTGGTACCCCGACCAGAGACCTTCTGCGCGTATGAGACGCCCCTAGGTGCTGGTGTTGGTGGAGGCGCTGGTCTTGGCGCCTGTCGTGCTGTTGATCTGGATGGTTGCTGGGTAGCCGTGGTTGCCTCCCTATGTTGAGTCTCCACCCTCCTGGGTTGTGGTACTGTGCGCTCTCTCGGTGCCTGGTCAGGCTGCCCACACGTCGAGCGCATGGAGGCCATCACCTTGAGGCGTGTTGAGCATCCTCCATAGCAAGCGATGTGGTCACCCTTGCAGTTTGCGCAGGTGGGCACATCTGTGAGGGACCTAGGGCAGACGTCTTTAGGGTGCATGCCACCGCACCTAAGGCAGCGCAGTAGACGGTGGCAGTAGTTGCTTGAATGATTGAACCCCAAGCAACGATGGCATTGTGCAGGGCCGTCAGGGCGTCGGGAGGCTTCTACTGTTACCCGGAGATAACAGATCGAAGTGACTCGATCAATCTTAATCTCCGGGTCATTTGCCCGCTCCACCACTACTAAAAAGAGGGGGATGGGGATTCTGTTGGGCTGCTGCCCGGTTGGAGCGGGTTTTGTGAGCTGCTTCACAAGGCGGGGCTTAATGCCCTGACGGGTGAGGTCATACTCTATGTCCCCCACTGGTGTGTCCACAGGTAGGCCTCTGATAACACGCTTTAGGTCTCTGGTCTTGTCGAGGCCAAAGGTGAAGTGAGGGATATTCTGCTTCTTTAGGGCACTCAGTAAGAACGCGTAGTCCTCTGAGGTCCTAGGCTGGAAGACGTAGCGGCTCTTCCTGCGAGTCACCGTACACTCCTGGCAAAGAGCAGGCATGACTTCTCTGAGGAAGCCCACCACTCCCTGGAAGGAGTCCACAATGACTGGAGGAATATGGCGCCGTTGCTGTCCGCTCGCAGCAGGTTTGTCAGATACCTGGTGGCTCTGACTGGCTGTAGGCATTGGCCTTCCCCTCTTGCCCACTACACGAAAGCCGTCGCCACTGCTCCCCGGGGGGGCAGTGGGACCATCCTCGTCGCCTCCCATAATGGAGGAGTGTACGGAAAAGACCGAAGCCTTATCCGAATATGCCGAATAGCTTGTGACGTCACTGTCACATTCCGAGTCCTCAGACTCGACACTTTTGCCTAATCTCAGCGGCGAACGCTCGCGTGAGATGCCGTTGTCAGACTCTTCAGATGATGAATGGGTGAGGTCCCCTTGACCGCTTGCGCGTTTTCGGGATCTCCTGGGATTTCTAGCCTTTCCCGACCCCGAGGCCCAGGAAGAGGCGTTGGTTACACCAGTGCTGGTGCTGGGTGTTGGCTCCTGCTCCTTCAAGGCAGGGCCGCTGGTAGCCTCGCTACTGGGAGCGGGTTTCATAGTGTAGGAAGGGAGAAAGCAAGGGTAGGTACAAGTGCACTGCACATTAGTGTGCAGTGCACTCCTATCTCACTTAGTTACCACTTACCTACAGGCAGCGGGGGCCCACGGCGTGACAACAGCGGGCCGGACACTTAAACTTTAAGTGCGCCGTACCTTACCTTGCGGCAAGATGGCTGTGGCCTTGTTGTTCGCCCGCTACTTGTTATTTCAGCTGGCTGAGATGTATTAAAATTGCTCACTGCTTTAATAAAAGCAGTGAAAGTGGTGTGTACTGCTCAAAATTTCAGAAGAAATGAAGCACAAGACCCCGGCAGAGTGACGGACCGCGTAGGAAATCTCCGGCGGTCTGGCGAAGCTGCTGCCGAAAAAGTGGCGGACCTCGTAGAAATCTCGAAGCTGGAGCTGATGTTTCCTGTATGCCATCTAAGGCCGGAATATGATCATGATGAAGGACACACACACAGATAAGCTCTGGTCTATCATAGCACTTTATACCATTTACTAGAGGTCACTAGTGGTGCTATACATTTTGTTGCAGCCCAGTGAAGAGGGACCATGATCATGATGAAGGATACACACACAGATAAGCTCTGGTCTATCATAGCACTTTATACCATTTACTAGAGGTCACTAGTGGTGCTATACATTTTGTTGCAGCCCAGTGAAGAGGGACCATGATCATGATGAAGGATACACACACAGATAAGCTCTGGTCTATCATAGCACTTTATACCATTTACTAGAGGTCACTAGTGGTGCTATACATTTTGTTGCAGCCCAGTGAAGGGGGACCATGATCATGATGAAGGATAGACACACAGATAAGCTCTGGTCTATCATAGCACTGTATACCATTTACTAGAGGTCACTAGTGCTGCTATGCTTTTGTTGCAGCCCAGTGAAGGGGGACCATGATCATGATGGATAGATACACAGATAAGCTCTGGTCTATCATAGCACTTTATACCATTTACTAGAGGTCACTAGTGGTGCTATACATTTTGTTGCAGCCCAGTGAAGAGGGACCATGATCATGTTGAAGGATAGACACACAGATAAGCTCTGGTCTATCATAGCACTGTATACCATTTACTAGAGGTCACTAGTGCTGCTATGCTTTTGTTGCAGCCCAGTGAAGGGGGACCATGATCATGATGAAGGATAGACACACAGATAAGCTCTGGTCTATCATAGCACTGTATACCATTTACTAGAGGTCACTAGTGCTGCTATGCTTTTGTTGCAGCCCAGTGAAGGGGGACCATGATCATGATGAAGGATAGACACACAGATAAGCTCTGGTCTATCATAGCACTGTATACCATTTACTAGAGGTCACTAGTGCTGCTATGCTTTTGTTGCAGCCCAGTGAAGGGGGACCATGATCATGATGGATAGATACACAGATAAGCTCCGGTCTATCATAGCACTTTATACCATTTACTAGAGGTCACTAGTGCTGCTATGCTTTTGTTGCAGCCCAGTGAAGGGGGACCATGATCATGTTGAAGGATAGACAGACAGATAAGCTCCGGTCTATCATAGCACTTTATACCATTTACTGGAGGTAACTAGTGGTGCTATACATTTTGTTGCAGCCCAGTGAAGAGGGACCATGATCATAATGATGGATACATACACAGATAAGCTCTGGTCTATCATAGCTCTGTATACCATTTACTAGAGGTCACTAGTGCTGCTATGCTTTTGTTGCAGCCCAGTGAAGGGGGACCATGATCATGATGGATAGATACACAGATAAGCTCCGGTCTATCATAGCACTTTATACCATTTACTGGAGGTAACTAGTGGTGCTATACATTTTGTTGCAGCCCAGTGAAGAGGGACCATGATCATAATGATGGATAGATACACAGATAAGCTCTGGTCTATCATAGCACTGTATACTATTTACTAGAGGTCACTAGTGGTGCTATACGTTTTGTTGCAGCCTAGTGAAGGGGGACCATGATCATGTTGAAGGATAGACACACAGATAAGCTCTGATCTATCATAGCACTGTATACCATTTACTAGAGGTCACTAGTGGTGCTATACATTTTGTTGCAGCCCAGTGAAGAGGGACCATGATCATGATGGATACACACACAGATAAGCTCTGATCTATCATAGCACTGTATACCATTTACTAGAGGTCACTAGTGATGCTATACATTTTGTTGTAGCCCAGTGAAGAGGGACCATAATCATGTTGAAGGTTAGACAGACAGATAAGCTCTGATCTATCATAGCACTGTATACCATTTACCAGAGGTTACTAGTGGTGCTATACGTTTTGTTGCAGCCTAGTGAAGAGGGACCATGATCATGTTGAAGGATAGACAGACAGATAAGCTCTGATCTATCATAGCACTGTATACCATTTACTAGAGGTCACTAGTGCTGCTATGCTTTTGTTGCAGCCCAGTGAAGAGGGACCATGATCATGATGGATAGACACACAGATAAGCTCTGGTCTATCATAGCTCTGTATACCATTTACTAGAGGTCACTAGTGCTGCTATGCTTTTGCTGCAGCCCAGTGAAGGGGGACCATGATCATGATGGATAGATACACAGATAAGCTCCGGTCTATCATAGCACTTTATACCATTTACTGGAGGTAACTAGTGGTGCTATAAATTTTGTTGCAGCCCAGTGAAGAGGGACCATGATCATAATGATGGATACATACACAGATAAGCTCTGGTCTATCATAGCTCTGTATACCATTTACTAGAGGTCACTAGTGCTGCTATGCTTTTGTTGCAGCCCAGTGAAGGGGGACCATGATCATGATAAAGGTTAGACACACAGATAAGCTCTGGTCTATCATAGCTCTGTATACCATTTACTAGAGGTCACTAGTGCTGCTATGCTTTTGTTGCAGCCCAGTGAAGGGGGACCATGATCATGATGGATAGATACACAGATAAGCTCCGGTCTATCATAGCACTTTATACCATTTACTGGAGGTAACTAGTGGTGCTATACATTTTGTTGCAGCCCAGTGAAGAGGGACCATGATCATGATGATGGGTAGATACACAGATAAGCTCTGGTCTATCATAGCACTGTATACGATTTACTAGAGGTCACTAGTGGTGCTATACGTTTTGTTGCAGCCTAGTCAAGGGGGACCATGATCATGTTGAAGGATAGACACACAGATAAGCTCTGATCTATCATAGCACTGTATACCATTTACTAGAGGTCACTAGTGGTGCTATACATTTTGTTGCAGCCCAGTGAAGAGGGATGATCATGATGGATACACACACAGATAAGCTCTGATCTATCATAGCACTGTATACCATTTACTAGATGTCACTAGTGGTGCTATACATTTTGTTGCAGCCCAGCGAAGAGGGACCATGATCATGTTGAAGGATAGACACACAGATAAGCTCTGATCTATCATAGCACTGTATACCATTTACCAGAGGTTACTAGTGGTGCTATACATTTTGTTGCAGCCTAGTGAAGAGGGACCATGATCATGTTGAAGGATAGACAGACAGATAAGCTCCGATCTATCATAGCACTGTATACCATTTACTAGAGGTCACTAGTGGTGCTATACATTTTGTTGCAGCCCAGTGAAGAGGGACCATGATCATGATGAAGGATACACACACAGATAAGCTCTGGTCTATCATAGCACTTTATACCATTTACTAGAGGTCACTAGTGGTGCTATACATTTTGTTGCAGCCCAGTGAAGAGGGACCATGATCATGATGAAGGATACACACACAGATAAGCTCTGGTCTATCATAGCACTTTATACCATTTACTAGAGGTCACTAGTGGTGCTATACATTTTGTTGCAGCCCAGTGAAGGGGGACCATGATCATGATGAAGGATAGACACACAGATAAGCTCTGGTCTATCATAGCACTGTATACCATTTACTAGAGGTCACTAGTGCTGCTATGCTTTTGTTGCAGCCCAGTGAAGGGGGACCATGATCATGATGGATAGATACACAGATAAGCTCTGGTCTATCATAGCACTTTATACCATTTACTAGAGGTCACTAGTGGTGCTATACATTTTGTTGCAGCCCAGTGAAGAGGGACCATGATCATGTTGAAGGATAGACACACAGATAAGCTCTGGTCTATCATAGCACTGTATACCATTTACTAGAGGTCACTAGTGCTGCTATGCTTTTGTTGCAGCCCAGTGAAGGGGGACCATGATCATGATGAAGGATAGACACACAGATAAGCTCTGGTCTATCATAGCACTGTATACCATTTACTAGAGGTCACTAGTGCTGCTATGCTTTTGTTGCAGCCCAGTGAAGGGGGACCATGATCATGATGAAGGATAGACACACAGATAAGCTCTGGTCTATCATAGCACTGTATACCATTTACTAGAGGTCACTAGTGCTGCTATGCTTTTGTTGCAGCCCAGTGAAGGGGGACCATGATCATGATGGATAGATACACAGATAAGCTCCGGTCTATCATAGCACTTTATACCATTTACTAGAGGTCACTAGTGCTGCTATGCTTTTGTTGCAGCCCAGTGAAGGGGGACCATGATCATGTTGAAGGATAGACAGACAGATAAGCTCCGGTCTATCATAGCACTTTATACCATTTACTGGAGGTAACTAGTGGTGCTATACATTTTGTTGCAGCCCAGTGAAGAGGGACCATGATCATAATGATGGATACATACACAGATAAGCTCTGGTCTATCATAGCTCTGTATACCATTTACTAGAGGTCACTAGTGCTGCTATGCTTTTGTTGCAGCCCAGTGAAGGGGGACCATGATCATGATGGATAGATACACAGATAAGCTCCGGTCTATCATAGCACTTTATACCATTTACTGGAGGTAACTAGTGGTGCTATACATTTTGTTGCAGCCCAGTGAAGAGGGACCATGATCATAATGATGGATAGATACACAGATAAGCTCTGGTCTATCATAGCACTGTATACTATTTACTAGAGGTCACTAGTGGTGCTATACGTTTTGTTGCAGCCTAGTGAAGGGGGACCATGATCATGTTGAAGGATAGACACACAGATAAGCTCTGATCTATCATAGCACTGTATACCATTTACTAGAGGTCACTAGTGGTGCTATACATTTTGTTGCAGCCCAGTGAAGAGGGACCATGATCATGATGGATACACACACAGATAAGCTCTGATCTATCATAGCACTGTATACCATTTACTAGAGGTCACTAGTGATGCTATACATTTTGTTGTAGCCCAGTGAAGAGGGACCATAATCATGTTGAAGGTTAGACAGACAGATAAGCTCTGATCTATCATAGCACTGTATACCATTTACCAGAGGTTACTAGTGGTGCTATACGTTTTGTTGCAGCCTAGTGAAGAGGGACCATGATCATGTTGAAGGATAGACAGACAGATAAGCTCTGATCTATCATAGCACTGTATACCATTTACTAGAGGTCACTAGTGCTGCTATGCTTTTGTTGCAGCCCAGTGAAGAGGGACCATGATCATGATGGATAGACACACAGATAAGCTCTGGTCTATCATAGCTCTGTATACCATTTACTAGAGGTCACTAGTGCTGCTATGCTTTTGCTGCAGCCCAGTGAAGGGGGACCATGATCATGATGGATAGATACACAGATAAGCTCCGGTCTATCATAGCACTTTATACCATTTACTGGAGGTAACTAGTGGTGCTATAAATTTTGTTGCAGCCCAGTGAAGAGGGACCATGATCATAATGATGGATACATACACAGATAAGCTCTGGTCTATCATAGCTCTGTATACCATTTACTAGAGGTCACTAGTGCTGCTATGCTTTTGTTGCAGCCCAGTGAAGGGGGACCATGATCATGATAAAGGTTAGACACACAGATAAGCTCTGGTCTATCATAGCTCTGTATACCATTTACTAGAGGTCACTAGTGCTGCTATGCTTTTGTTGCAGCCCAGTGAAGGGGGACCATGATCATGATGGATAGATACACAGATAAGCTCCGGTCTATCATAGCACTTTATACCATTTACTGGAGGTAACTAGTGGTGCTATACATTTTGTTGCAGCCCAGTGAAGAGGGACCATGATCATGATGATGGGTAGATACACAGATAAGCTCTGGTCTATCATAGCACTGTATACGATTTACTAGAGGTCACTAGTGGTGCTATACGTTTTGTTGCAGCCTAGTCAAGGGGGACCATGATCATGTTGAAGGATAGACACACAGATAAGCTCTGATCTATCATAGCACTGTATACCATTTACTAGAGGTCACTAGTGGTGCTATACATTTTGTTGCAGCCCAGTGAAGAGGGATGATCATGATGGATACACACACAGATAAGCTCTGATCTATCATAGCACTGTATACCATTTACTAGATGTCACTAGTGGTGCTATACATTTTGTTGCAGCCCAGCGAAGAGGGACCATGATCATGTTGAAGGATAGACACACAGATAAGCTCTGATCTATCATAGCACTGTATACCATTTACCAGAGGTTACTAGTGGTGCTATACATTTTGTTGCAGCCTAGTGAAGAGGGACCATGATCATGTTGAAGGATAGACAGACAGATAAGCTCCGATCTATCATAGCACTGTATACCATTTACTAGAGGTCACTAGTGGTGCTATACATTTTGTTGCAGCCCAGTGAAGAGGGACCATGAACATGATGGATACACACACAGATAAGCTCTGATCTATCATAGCACTGTATACCATTTACTAGAGGTCACTAGTGGTGCTTTACATTTTGTTGCAGCCCAGTGAAGAGGGACCATGATCATGTTGTAGGATACACACAGATAAGCTCTGATCTATCATAGCACTGTATACCATTTACCAGAGGTTACTAGTGGTGCTATACGTTTTGTTGCAGCCTAGTGAAGAGGGACCATGAATATGTTGAAGGATAGACAGACAGATAAGCTCTGATCTATCATAGCACTGTATACCATTTACTAGAGGTCACTAGTGGTGCTATACATTTTGTTGCAGCCCAGTGAAGAGGGACCATGATCATGATGGATACACACACAGATAAGCTCTGATCTATCATAGCACTGTATACCATTTACTAGAGGTCACTAGTGGTGCTATACATTTTGTTGCAGCCCAGTGAAGAGGGACCATGATCATGTTGAAGGATAGACACACAGATAAGCTCTGATCTATCACAGCACTGTATACCATTTACCAGAGGTTACTAGTGGTGCTATACGTTTTGTTGCAGCCTAGTGAAGAGGGACCATGATCATGTTGAAGGATAGACATACAGATAAGCTCTGATCTATCATAGCACTGTATACCATTTACTAGAGGTCACTAGTGGTGCTATACATTTTGTTGCAGCCCAGTGAAGAGGGACCATGATCATGTTGAAGGATAGACACACAGATAAGCTCTGATCTATCATAGCACTGTATACCATTTACCAGAGGTCACTAGTGGTGCTATACATTTTGTTGTAGCCCAGTGAAGAGGGACCATAATCATGTTGAAGGATAGACACACAGATAAGCTCTGATCTATCATAGCACTGTATACCATTTACTAGAGGTCACTAGTGGTGCTATACATTTTGTTGCAGCCCAGTGAAGAGGGACCATGATCATGATGGATACACACACAGATAAGCTCTGATCTATCATAGCACTGTATACCATTTACTAGAGGTCACTAGTGGTGCTATACGTTTTGTTGCAACCCAGTGAAGAGGGACCATGATCATGTTGAAGGACAGACACACAGATAAGCTCTGATCTATCATAGCACTGTATAGCATTTACCAGAGTTCACTAGTGGTGCTATACATTTTGTTGTAGCCCAGTGAAGGTGGACCATGATCATGTTGAAGGATAGACACACAGATAAGCTCTGATCTATCATAGCACTGTACACCATTTACTAGAGGTTACTAGTGGTGCTATACATTCTGTTGCAGCCCAGTGAAGGGGAATCATGATTGTGATAATGGATAGACACAGATCAATTCTGGCCTGACATACCACTGTATTCTATTCAGTCTGTAATCTTAAGCTAGAATATAATGCAACAGAACTTAATGTTTTGTCATATCTGGTAAAAATCTAACACTTTGAATCTTTCTGCAAAGTTGTATAAAGGCCCCTAATCCTGTAGCAGACCATAAAAGTTGGCAAGTATGTGTTAGCCTTATTTTCAACCCCTAACACACAAATCAACAAACTTTGGTTTACCTTGACAAAACTTTGTACATTATAGCATTGGACCCAACCCTAAAAAAGCTACCCATACCACATTTTCAACCCTTTGAATAGTAATTTGCACCATTTCAGCTATCTGGACGAAATTTGGGTACCTAGAAGTGAAAATTGTATGCTTATTATTAGTTTCAAAAGCTTACCTACAGAAGGCATTGATGCAAAGCTGGGTAAGGAAACCAGCATATTTGTTTAAGTTTATATATTGCAAAATTTGTATTTCCATTTGGTTTTCCCCATCCAGATCCTTGTGAACTAACAAGATTCAACAAAGCTGTGCTCACCCAGATTTTGTTGAAGCCAGTGCGTGCTACAGACATATTTGAAAACTGCGACGCTAATGTATCTGCTGCACCAAATTGCTGATAATTCTGTAACAAATTAAAATGTTGACAGTAAACACTTTACAACCACCTCAGAAATATCTGTTGCAAATCAACTTAGACCAACCTGTTTGTGATCTTGTGCAATAGAACCAGTTTGCGATGGGACACCAGGATACTGGCTAGGTCTTGTAGGGGGCATGTCCCCTTGTTGGCTAGCCATATAACCAATTGATGGTCCAGGTGGAGGTCCTGCAGTGTACGGAGGAGCCATGCTTCTGGGCAAAGGTCCTGAAACATTTGAGTGAATAATGTTCAACAGAATGTCAACAATGATGCTTTGAGAAGACCTGCAGCAGTTGAATTACTCCTACCTGTAGCAGGTCCTGCAAAACTGGAGCTCTCCATGCTTGTTGGTGACCACACACCTGCTCTAGGCCCAAACGGTGAAGGTCTACCCATGCTAGTTGCAGGACCCATTTGTGGAGGCCCTGCAAGGTTTGACATTTGTGGCCCCATTATGCGGGGTGCTGAGAGGTTTAATGCTCCCATACTTGTTGGCGGCCCCATTTGATTAGGTGCTGAGAGGTTTGATGCTCCCATACTTGTTGGGGGCCCCATTTGATGAGGTGCTGAGAGGTTTGATGCTCCCATACTTGTTGGCGGCCCCATTTGATTAGGTGCTGAGAGGTTTGATGCTCCCATACTTGTTGGGGGCCCCATTTGATGAGGTGCTGAGAGGTTTGATGCTCCCATACTTGTTGGGGGCCCCATTTGATGAGGTCCTGAGAGGTTTGATGCTCCCATACTTGTTGGCAGCCCCATTTGATCAGGTCCTGAGAGGTTTGATGCTCCCATACTTGTTGGCGGCCCCATTTGATTAGGTGCTGAGAGGTTTGATGCTCCCATACTTGTTGGGGGCCCCATTTGATGAGGTGCTGAGAGGTTTGATGCTCCCATACTTGTTGGCAGCCCCATTTGATGAGGTCCTGAGAGGTTTGATGCTCCCATACTTGTTGGCGGCCCCATTTGATTAGGTGCTGAGAGGTTTGATGCTCCCATAGTTGTTGGAGGCCCCATTTGATGAGGTCCTGAGAGGTTTGATGCTCCCATACTTGTTGGGGGCCCCATTTGGTGAGGTCCTGATACGTTTGTTGCTCCCATACTTGTTGGGGGCCCCATCCGGTGAGGTCCTGATACGTTTGTTGCTCCCATACTTATTGAGGGCCCCATTTGGTGAGCTCCTGAAAGGTTTGATGCTCCCATACTTGTTGGGGGCCCCATTTGATGAGGTCCTGATAAGTTTGATGCTCCCATGTTTGTTGAGGGACCCATCTTGTGAGGTCGTGAAATATTTAAGGCTCCTACACTCATTGGGGGCCCCATTTGATGAGGTCCTGAAAGATTTGATGCTCCTATACTTGTTGGGGGCCCCATTTGGTGAGGCCCTGAAAGATTTGATGCTACTATACTTGTTGGGGGCCCCATCTGTGGAGGTCCTGAAACATTTGATGCTCCCATACTTGTTGGGGGCCCCATTTGGTGAGGTCCTGAAATATTTAAGGGTCCTATACTCGTTGGGGGCCCCATTTGTGGAGGTCCTGAAAGATTTGATGCTCCTATACTTGTTGGGGGGCCTGTTTGTGAAGATCCTGAAAGATTTGAGGCTTCCATACTTATTGGGAGTCCCAATTGCGGAGGACCATAAAAATTTGAGCCTCTCAGACTTGTTGGAGGCCCTGAAAGATTTAAACCTTCTGTACTTGTTGGGATGGCCATTTGGAAAGGTCCTGTTAGATTTGAGGCTGCCATACTTGTTGGAGGACCTAATGGTGGGGGTCTTGAAACACTTGGGCCCCCGATGCCTGTTGGATGTCCTATTTGTGACAGTGCTGAAAAACTTGAGGCTGCCATTCTTGTTGGGGCCCCCATTTGAAGTGGTCTGGAAAGATTTGAGGCTGCCATACTTGTTGGGGGGCCCCTTTGTGGAGGCCCATAAAGATTTGAACCTCCCATGTTTGTTAAAGGCCTTATTTGTGGAGGTCCAGAAAGATTTGAGACTCCCAAACTTGTTGGAGGCCCCATTTGCTGAGGTACATAAGGATTTGAACCTTCCATACTTGTTGAGAGCCCCATCTGTGGAAGTCCTGAAAGATTTGATGTTCCTACATTTGTTGGGGGCCCCATTTGTGGAGGTCCTGAAAGATTTGATACTCCTATTCTTGTTGGGAGGCCTATTTGTTGAGGTCCTGAAAGGTTTGATGTTCCTACATTTGTTGGGGGGCCCATTTGTGGAGGTCCTGAAAGGTTTGATGTTCCTACATTTGTTGAGAGCCCCATTTGTGGAGGTCCTGAAAGATTTGATACTCCTATTCTTGTTGGGAGGCCTATTTGTTGAGGTCCTGAAAGGTTTGATGTTCCTACATTTGTTGGGGGGCCCATTTGTGGAGGTCCTGAAAGGTTTGATGTTCCTACACTTGTTGGGGGTCCCATTTGTGGAGGTCCTGAAATATTTAATGTACCTACACTTAATGGGGGTCCCATTTGTTGAGGTCCTGAAAGATTTGATGTTCCTACACTTGTTGAGAGCCCCATTTGTGGAGGTTCTGAAATATTTAGCATACCTACACTTGCCGGGGGTCCCATTTGTGAAGGTCCTGAAAGATTTGATGTTTCTACACTTGTTGGGGGCCCCATTTGTGGAGATCCTGAAAGATTTGATGTTCCTACACTTGTTGGGGACCCTATTTGTGGAGGTGCTGAAATATTTAATGTACCTACACTTATTGGAGGTCCCATTTGTGGAGGTCCTGAAAGATTTGATGTTCCTACACTTATGGGAGGCCCCATTTGTGGAGATGCTGAAATATTTGATGCTCCTGTATTTGTTGGTGGCCCAGTCTGTGGAGGTCCTGAAAGTCTTGAAGTTCCCATATTCGTTGGGGGCCCAATTTGTTGATGTCCTGAGATATTTGATAATCCTATACTTGTTGGAGTTCCCACTTGTAGAGGTCCTGAAATATTTGGTACTCCTACACTTGAAGTTCCCACTTGTGGAGGTCCTGAAATAATTGATAATTCTATACTTGTTGGAAGCTCCAAATGTGAAAGTTCTGAAAGATTTGAGGCTCCCATTTTCATTGGGGGCTTCATTTGTTGATGTTCTGAAAGATTTGATGTTCCTGCTTTTGTTGCAGTTCCTGATATTCCTAAACTTGGAGACTCCGCTTGCGGAGGTCCTGAAAAATGTGATGTTTCTACACTTATTGCAAGTACTGATGTTCCTAAACTTGGATGCCCCTTTTCTGGAGGTCCTGTAATATTTAAGCTACCCATGTTGGCTGGAGGTGCTGTGTAATTTGAGCCACTATTTAAAGGTCTGTAACTAGGATCACCTGTAGAAAGATGTCTTGTTGCACTGTCCAATAAAGAATAGGCACTCGTACTAGAATGAGACATTGCCTGGCCATCAGGTTCTGAAGGCGAAAGATCTGGGTTTGAGTAGCTGCTGGCACTGGTAGATGAACTGTGACTAGAAGGAGGCACTGAACCTTGCACACTTGCTACCTGTGGTCCATTCACTATATCTGGGCTCTGTCTGACTAGGGTAATGTGGGAGGGTTGTTGTACATCCGGTGGTGATCGCACCACTTCACCAGATGCTGGAATGGGTGAGGGGTCTCTTGAAGACTGCGAGGACAGGCTTCCTGTAACACACAATCTCACTTCTTTATGTAATGCACTGAGAAGCAACTGTAAAGATACTAAATTTAAATGCTTCATACACAAGAACATTTAACACAACATAAATCTGCTGTATTGCATTCAAACAACTTTCTCTACTTATTCTTCTATCTCTTTCTTGTAAATCCAGATAAACTTTCAATATACATTTTGTTGTATGACACAGTATTTAAAAGCATGTCACTATGTAATGCTCTTTGCATGACCACAACAAATAGTAATTTACTAGTTGAGAAAAGTATTAAGCATCTGAAAATTAAAGTCAATATAAGGAGTATTTCAGAAACAGCTAACTCCACAAAAAATTGTTATTTGATGTAAACTGTGTGCTTGAATGAGATGTACAGTTTGTGTGTAGAGCTCTCCCAAGTTATTAAGACTGGTTCCCAATAACACGGCAACTTTTTCGTTGTGGAACAAGAATGGCAATATCATATGCACAGCAAAGTGGAAAGTCAATTTTGTGCACTGGTATGTAACTGACCAATGATATCTTTTCACCTGCTTGCAAGTTAGCCAATGTCAATATTCGATACAGTAAAATTTTCTAAACACAGATCCACTACTAATTTCAATTGTTCTAGTTGTACCAAACATCATTCCTTCATTAATAGCATACATTAAACTTATTTGTGATTCGTTCTTTATTCATCTTTGTTAATTTTTACTATTTTGATTTATGCAATAGCCAATTTTCAGTTGCACAGAACCTAGAAAAACCAGCACTCAATTGATCTGAGGGAGTTAGGATGCACATTTTCCCAGCCTACAATTAGAGAGTGCTCTGTTACATCTCACAGCTGCCTTCAATAATTTCTACATTGAAAAGTCTAAAGGCAGGTCTCCACAGCTCCAAAAATCAACAAATTATGTTAATTCAACATGCTGAGCTCAACATGTCAGTGTTAAACAAGTGTCTCCACTGCCTCAACAATCACAAATTATGTTGATTCAACATGCTGAGCTCAACATGTCAGTGTTAAACAAGTGTCTCCACTGCTTCAACAATCAACAAATTATGTTGATTCAACATGCTGAGCTCAACATGTCAGTGTTAAACAAGTGTCTCCACTGCTTCAACAATCACAAATCATGTTGATTCAACATGCTGAGCTCAACATGTCAGTGTTAAACAAATGTCTCCACTGCTTCAACAATCAACAAATTATGTTAATTCAACATGCTGAGTTCAACATGTCAGTGTTAAACAAATGTCTCCACTGCTTCAACAATCAACAAATTATGTTAATTCAACATGCTGAGCTCAACATGTCAGTGTTAAACAAGTGTCTCCACTGCCTCAACAATCACAAATGATGTGATTCAACATGCTGAGCTCAACATGTCAGTGTTAAACAAGTGTCTCCACTGCTTCATCAGAAATCATGTTGATTCAACATGGCAGTGTTAAACAAGTGTCTCCACTGCCTCAACAATCACAAATCATGTTGATTCAACATGCTGAGCTCAACATGTCAGTGTTAAACGAGTGTCTCCACTGCTTCAACAATCACAAATCATGTTGATTCAACATGCTGAGCTCAACATGTCAGTGTTAAACAAGTGTCTCCACTGCTTCAACAATCACAAATCATGTTGATTCAACATGGCAGTGTTAAACAAGTGTCTCCACTGCCTCAACAATCACAAATCATGTTGATTCAACATGCTGAGCTCAACATGTCAGTGTTAAACAAGTGCCTCCACTGCTTCAACAATCACAAATCATGTTGATTCAACATGGCAGTGTTAAACAAGTGTCTCCAGTGCCTCAACAATCACAAATCATGTTGATTCAACATGCTGAGCTCAACATGTCAGTGTTAAATGAGTGTATCCACTGCTTCAACAATCACAAATCATGTTGATTCAACATGGCAGTGTTAAACAAGTGTCTCCACTGCCTCAACAATCACAAATCATGTTGATTCAGCATGCTGAGCTCAACATGTCAGTGTTAAACAAGTGTCTCCACTGCTTCAACAATCACAAATCATGTTGATTCAACATGGCAGTGTTAAACAAGTGTCTCCACTTCCTCAACAATCACAAATCATGTTGATTCAACATGCTGAGCTCAACATGTCAGTGTTAAACGAGTGTCTCCACTGCCTCAACAATCACAAATTATGTTGATTCAACATGTCAGTGTTAAACAAGTGTCTCCACTGCTTCAACAATCACAAATCATGTTGATTCAACATGCTGAGCTCAACATGGCAGTGTTAAACAAGTGTCTCCACTGCTTCAACAATCACAAATCATGTTGATTCAACATGTCAGTGTTAAACAAGTGTCTCCACTGCTTCAACAATCACAAATCATGTTGATTCAACATGGCAGTGTTAAACAAGTGTCTCCACTGCCTCAACAATCACAAATCATGTTGATTCAACATGCTGAGCTCAACATGTCAGTGTTAAACGAGTGTCTCCACTGCCTCAACAATCACAAATTATGTTGATTCAACATGCTGAGCTCAACATGTCAGTGTTAAACGAGTGTCTCCACTGCCTCAACAATCACAAATTATGTTGATTCAACATGCTGAGCTCAACATGGCAGTGTTAAACGAGTGTCTCCACTGCCTCAACAATCACAAATTATGTTGATTCAACATGCTGAGCTCAACATGTCAGTGTTAAACGAGTGTCTCCACTGCTTCAACAATCACAAATCATGTTGATTCAACATGTCAGTGTTAAACGAGTGTCTCCACTGCTTCAACAATCACAAATCATGTTGATTCAACATGCTGAGCTCAACATGTCAGTGTTAAACGAGTGTCTTCACTGCTTCAACAATCACAAATCATGTTGATTCAACATGCTGAGCTCAACATGTCAGTGTTAAACGAGTGTCTCCACTGCTTCAACAATCACAAATCATGTTGATTCAACATGCTGAGCTCAACATGTCAGTGTTAAACGAGTGTCTCCACTGCTTCAACAATCACAAATCATGTTGATTCAACATGTCAGTGTTAAACGAGTGTCTCCACTGCTTCAACAATCACAAATCATGTTGATTCAACATGTCAGTGTTAAACGAGTGTCTCCACTGCCTCAACAATCACAAATCATGTTGATTCAACATGTCAGTGTTAAACGAGTGTCTCCACTGCTTCAACAATCACAAATCATGTTGATTCAACATGTCAGTGTTAAACGAGTGTCTCCACTGCTTCAACAATCACAAATCATGTTGATTCAACATGTCAGTGTTAAACGAGTGTCTCCACTGCTTCAACAATCACAAATCATGTTGATTCAACATGTCAGTGTTAAACGAGTGTCTCCACTGCTTCAACAATCACAAATCATGTTGATTCAACATGTCAGTGTTAAACGAGTGTTTCCACTGCCTCAACAATCACAAATCATGTTGATAAACGAGTGTCTCCACTGCTTCAACAATCACAAATCATGTTGATAAACGAGTGTCTCCACTGCTTCAACAATCACAAATCATGTTGATTCAACATGTCAGTGTTAAACGAGTGTCTCCACTGCTTCAACAATCACAAATCATGTTGATAAACGAGTGTCTCCACTGCTTCAACAATCACAAATCATGTTGATTCAACATGTCAGTGTTAAACGAGTGTCTCCACTGCCTCAACAATCACAAATCATGTTGATAAACGAGTGTCTCCACTGCTTCAACAATCACAAATCATGTTGATAAACGAGTGTCTCCACTGCTTCAACAATCACAAATCATGTTGATTCAACATGTCAGTGTTAAACGAGTGTCTCCACTGCCTCAACAATCACAAATCATGTTGATAAACGAGTGTCTCCACTGCTTCAACAATCACAAATCATGTTGATAAACGAGTGTCTCCACTGCTTCAACAATCACAAATCATGTTGATTCAACATGTCAGTGTTAAACGAGTGTCTCCACTGCTTCAACAATCACAAATCATGTTGATTCAACATGTCAGTGTTAAACGAGTGTCTCCACTGCTTCAACAATCACAAATCATGTTGATTCAACATGTCAGTGTTAAACGAGTGTCTCCACTGCCTCAACAATCACAAATCATGTTGATAAACGAGTGTCTCCACTGCTTCAACAATCACAAATCATGTTGATAAACGAGTGTCTCCACTGCTTCAACAATCACAAATCATGTTGATTCAACATGTCAGTGTTAAACGAGTGTCTCCACTGCCTCAACAATCACAAATCATGTTGATAAACGAGTGTCTGCATTGACCAATAAGTCTTGCGTAACACACAACTGTCCAATGCATATTATTCATTGTTTACCAGCAAGGAAGATGAGATTTATGGAAGACCCATCATCTGGGATATATCCCTAGAAAATGCAGTGTTTAAGTGAACTCACCCATATTTTTGGGCAAAAAAAGAAAAAAAAGAGTTTAAACCTAATCTCAATTCAGCTAATATGGCTTATAGTCAGTAAAAAATTGAAATCTATCCTCCTCAAGTTTCAGTTCAGACCACAAGCTTAATCAGAGTCCATGTGATTAACAAATTGCCTCAATTGTTAATACAGTGGCAATTTCAACTACACATATGACTCAACATGTTTTTACAGCTTAATATGCACAACCGGAACAACTGAACAACAAAGTTCACTTAATTTTCTTTCCTGTTCCTAAGACCCGTTAACTTTGTCATTCTCGTTACCATTCTAACCAGTAGATTCTTAATGAAACATTTCATTCATTCACTGTTTATCCTCACTTTATGTAGGACTTACACACCCCCCTCCCAGGACTTACAGGCAGGTGCCTGGGGTCAGAGGCCCGTCAGGGAGCAGACAGAATCTCCAGGATGGGTGATTAGCCCGATGCCTGGTATGGGATGAAGGAAGTAGATGAAACGAAATGACGGTGAAATGGATGAAAGGAAAGGTGATGATGGAGCAATGGTGGAATGAATGGCGGGGGAAACACAGACGCCACTTCGTCCACCACAAATCCCACATGCGGTAATAAAACATTTCAAGATTGCAAACTTGGTGTCTGTGAAGTGAAGGTAAATAAAAACAACGTTGTAAAGGAGAATTCAATGCAATAGCCAGCATCTTCCCAGCTACTTTACACTTATCTTGTGTGAAAGAGCAATTACCTTTTTCTGAATTCTTATAGTAATGTTAATCATGGGTCAGAGCATTTTTAAATATTTAAGCAGTGCGGGGAAGAAGATCACCACACCTCGGGGTGGATATATTTCCTGACTATTGAGAAACTTTCATATTTTTAATATGGTACAGTAAATTGTTTTCAAATATCCTTAAATACAGGGTGGAAGTGAAATAGTCCTGCGGACTGCGGAAGGTGGGAAAGTGGATGTAGATGAACAAAACCTCCAATTAAATGCACTGTTAACTAGATAATCACATTTAAAACGAGGAGTAAATGGCAACATGGCGCAACTTGTTGATTGAGTAGTCTGCTTTTATCAGCGGTGCCTTGAACTACTCCAACAATCTATAAAATCATTTAAGTAACATTGGCCATGTATCAAATTCAGATGTTTTGTTGCTGGCGCGCAAGACACCACAAGAATTCTGGGAATAAGTCAGGTTATTGTATGTAAACATTACCTCAAATTCTACATTCCCACATAGTTACAAATATTTTATTTGATATGTTTAACCCTTTGCTGCGCATAGAGTATTAGCTAGTTGTTCTCCAAGCAGAATTGTGTCCATTTAAATTCTGAGCTGCTACTACAGATGTTAAACTAAAAGTGGCCTATATACATGCCTAATTATATGTTTTACTAGCTAAATGAAATTGATTAATCAATAACTCATTTAAAATTGGTTTGAAGTAAATAAGATTAAATATTATTTCAATAATTTAAAACTGCAAACATCAACCCCTTCGTAGACAAACGACACTTATATACATGCACCCCTTTGCAATCCATCTTTATAACTCCGCAATATTAATGGTAATGGAATTCGTTACTTTAGGATATTAAAAACCGGAATAAAACCTGCTATACTTAAGTAAAATAAATACAATAATTTCTGCAAAATTATTATGGTACTCACCCTTAAAATGTTTACATCCCTGCCACCATTGCAGCGAAGATATTGCAGCATATCCTTAACATGTTAGCTAGACTACTCTCTTGCACCATACAAATGTTATATATACACTTAAGATTATTAATGGTTGCGTATGTACACCCTTGTATTAGTTTTGAATTTCCACCCCCTTTGCCTCATGATAATTGAGGAAGCACCCAATTCAACACAACACAATGTCACACTGTTTGCACTTGTGTTGTGACTGTACGCCACGACCTGATGGTGTTTTCCTTTTCTTCACTACGCACTGAGCACACGATTTCACCCGGCCTTGAATTTTTACGAGGGTGTGAAGAGAACTTGGTGCAGAAGTAGCAGAAGGTAGGCTACGCTGAAATCCCACTCGCTTACGCGACGTGAAGTCTGCGATTAACTGTTGCACTAAGTTTTGCCTGTAGTAAAAGCCTATTGCCATGAGCCGTAGAAGTAGGTCTGTTCGAAATGTCGTATATAATAAAACTATTAACGATAGCAACATTCACTACAAAATTGAACAGATATTTCCACCCTTTTTTTTTAGAGTCGGCCGACACCGTAATACTCCCTCCTTTGGTCTGCCAGATCAATCCCTGCCTTATTACGAGTTTGTAGATAATAAAAGAACGTCCCTGTTATCATGCCAAACAACTGCAGTTATGCCTTCATGTTGCAGTTTGCGAGATTCAATTTCAATTGTTTTGGCTTTGAAAATTGTTTTGGCCAGTCTTTCCTTCCAGCACGAGTTGTACCACACGCATACATTTTACTGTCCAAAAGTAATTTCATTAGCCGCGTCGAAGTAAAAAAATTATCAAAATATACGTGATGCCAAAACCCTGTATATTTTTAACAAACAACCTGTTCCCCAAGTAGAAGATCACTGTTTCTTGCCTCCTTTTTTCCCAGATAGATTTTACATTTCAATAAATACCCACTTTTACTGTCTGCAATACCCCATGCCTTTATCCTCCATTTTGTAGGTTTAGCAGGCATATATTGTTTTAGAAAGACGCGTCGTTTGAAGCCTATCATCGCTTCGTCAACAGAAAGTTCACGATTTGGTTTGTAGACACTCGCAAACTTTTTGATTATGTCTAAAGCAGGTCATACTTTATACAGATAATCGCAAGAATATACCCCTAATCGTGGCCTTGCAGATTCGTCATTCAGGTGAAGGTACTGCGATATCTTTTGAAAGCGGAGCAACGTCATTGCTTGTCTTACAATTGGACAAATGCAAAAATCCCCCCAAAAGTAATCTCTGGTTTCAGGTAAATACATCATCCCCATATATATCAAAATACCTAAATAAACCTGTATCTCCCTTGAATTTGTAACTTCCCATTTTAGAACCGCCTTTTTAGCTTGAATCTTGAGCTGCATATCTGTTGGTTTCCTCCGCGATTTTTCCGCAAAAGTTGGAATCTATAAAAAGTTCAAGATAATCTATTTCTGGACTTCCTGTAGGAATAGAATGATTTGCACCTGTAGGGGATGAAAATGTTTCTAACTTATTGAAAGTCAGATTAGAGGTCCACTGCTTTAGTTTTAATTTGTCTTTCACTAGCTTTAGCCCCCTGTTCTGCTGCCTGTCTCTCAGCACTCTCACTGTCACTTTGTTCCTTATCACTGTCTTCCACTAACTCACCAAACCAAGATTCGTCGGAGCTACCTTCGCGATCTAATTCCTCGTAAACTGCTGCAAGTATTTGCTCATCTATTACCAATACCTTTTCACTACAGCGTTTTCTAGACCGTGATGAACTTGGAACAGCCTACATGGTACTGATATGGCTATAAATGCACCAGGAAACTGCTTACTTACACAACTGCACCCTGCTGTAAACAGTGCTATTTATGGTTTGGTATTACATTCTGGCTTGCGAAATCGCTGGAGCAATGCAGCAAGAGTACGTTTACATCGACACAGCTCCTAAAAGCTGAGGTCAGCATAAGCAGAACCTATATGAAATGATAAACACATTTACTACGTTCTACTACGCTATGCGCAGCAGGGCGTTTATCATTTCACTACGCTTTACTACGCTATGCGTCGCAAAGGGTTAAAGGCCTGAATATCTGATCTATTCTGTCTGAGAGACCTATGGCATGGTAAGGTAAACTCACGTGGAATTGTTGCTGATATTAAACCGTTTAAGGTCTGTGTACACATAATACCTATTTATGTAGTTTAAAAGGTACATTGTAATTATTACATAATGCCATACTGCACTGATATTTATGTGACATTGCAATGCTTTACTTGAAATGAAAATAAGCATTCCAAAGGTTATAGCACTCTTATGTGAAACACCTCTTACATTATTAACACCATTATTCTGTGTTGAATTTAACAATGTAGTACTAATAATTGCTAAACATTTAGAAAAGCATAATTCATAATGTGAATTTAATGTAATGTGCTTAAAGGAAATTTTTGTGCAATTGTTTATGGTTTTGGCCAACCAGCAAGTGTACGCTGATGCAGTAATTTGTATCACAAATTACTTAAATGTAAATAATGATTGTAATATGAATATGCATTTTTATGTGACATTGATTTCAGATGTTTATTAATTGTAAATATTGTTGATAAGTAAGTTTATACGACCTTACTGAAACTGTCAATAATAGCGCGCAATAATGCAGAGAGGGGGGTGAGCTGTTTATCATTATTGGAAACGAGGAAGTTACGTAATGTTGGCGCGTTTTTCCGTTTAGAACCTTCTGGAATATTTTCTCCCTAAAGCATATGTATTCATAATATTAATTGGATATTAAAATAGACACTAATGTTGGCGCGTTTTATTAGCCAATTGCAGTTCAGTTATAATCTTTAGGCGTATCTGGATGAAGGAGTATAAATAGGGTAGGTTAGAGGTAGCTTGAGGCCAGTTCATCGAAAATCTCAATACATTACACGTCGCCTTCAGTTGCTCAGTTCATCGAAAATCTCAATACATTACACGTCGCCTTCAGTTGCTCAGTTCATCAAAATTCTTTGTGCACTACACGTCGTCTTCAGTTCGTCAGTTCGTCAAAATATTTGTATGAGATACGTCGGCTATAGATTCACAAGTTACGAAAATCTAAAGTATTATAAAGTTAATTATACACAAAGTTGAAGTACGTGAATTAAGAGTGATTAGTAATGAAGTTATTATAACAGTTTCAGTTTGGCGAGTGTTAAGATCAATGTATAAATGTGATAGTTAACGTGTTTGACAATAAATGTGTAAAACAAATTTCTTCATCAGTGTTATATTTGGATAAAAGATTCCTTTCCGTTTACACACTCTGATTCAAGAGACATGTTCGACTGAGAGATAATAGCTAGCCGGAGGACAGTAAACAAAACTTATAATTCTTTCAAACATTAATACTACCACAAATTGCTAACACTAGATGGAGCTACAAACCGAACAAATGAATGACGTCACAAGATGGCTTCAACGCGTGATGTAAACAAACATTATAAGTAATACCGCAACATATTGGCTCCCAAACGTGGGGCTACAATTAATGTTAAATAAACGTAAACATTAAAACACTTACAACGCTTCTATTTAATTTTTAATATGCCCGTTTTAAAATGGGACTAATGTGCTTCACGTCAGCACGTACATCTAATTACCGGTCTAAATAAAGAAATCTGTATGACATGATGCACAAGCATGCTTTTTAGAAGCAATTTCACCGACGGTTACTCCAATATGATTTAACAATAAGCTTATGAGTGCAAAAAACTCGAGTTAGTGAAATTTGCAACACTAACATTACTGATAAGATGATTTGTGTGCATATGGTGACAGAAATCAAAATATTTAAAAAATTGTAAGTAAACAAAATTGACACTGCCCTTCATGCCTAATGAATTCGACAATCACGGACTACCATTATTTACTTGGTAGCTTTAGAAACAAAAAATGACCATAACCTTAATCACTAGCATTTGTTAGCATTCACGAGTATGTGAAAACATTTGGATTAATTTAAAATATCTGAACTTGTCTCCAGGATGTAAATTTGAAATAAGAGTTTAAAGGAAGTGTTCCATATGCCCTCAAATAGGACAACTCGAAATTACACCCGCTGGCAAACGGCAACAAATGTGTCTGCACTTGGCACGATCCTGTTAGGAAATCGTTCAACATAGAACTGTTGAGCAGATGGAGAATTGTACTGCATTTCTCCATAAATTAAGATCATGTCCAGATATCTGGACGTTGAAAATCACGGCATTGTTCTTTTCTGTCCTTTGTTTGTTTTTTTATCCATGCCTGCTTTAACTGCTCTGATCTGAACTTGTGGCTTTGACATAAAACAATTGCATGCGATTAAGTAAACGTTCCCTGCGATCTACACTGATTCCGGAAGAAAATAAATGCAGCTGATGCAATGTTGCCAGTTCTAACAGAACGAAGGAGACAACAAATTATGGACTTTTTAAATTTAATTTACACAAAAACCGTTCATTCTATTGAAATATGGCAAAGGAAAAAGTTGTCGTTTATTCAATTTTCTAAGAATAAATTTAGAACCTTTAATCAACAGTAATCCAGCGAGGTGATAAATTTTTTGGATAAAAGGATTTTTTTTTTTCCGAAAATGGTGCATTTAATTACAAAGAAGTATTGGAGATTTTTGTTCATCTACATGCACTCTCCCACCTCCCCCAGTCCGCAGGAATATTTCACTTCCATCCTGTATATTGAAATCACAAGTTGATAACTTTTAAGTTTAAAGGAAATAACTAATTGATAGTAAGCAATTTTGTTTCACTGATTTTTCTCTACTCTGCATAGTAAATAAGTAGGGGAAATATTGTATTCAAGTTCGAGATTTCACTGGAAATATAGTTTACAAGGTCCCCTTAATCAACAAGAGCATTTTTAAAAAATAGTTTGTGAGTGAGTGAGCGAGCGTGCATGTGTAGCATAACTCAAAAATGAAAAGTTAGGTAAGTGCTAAACTTGGTATTTAAATTAGTATCTTCCAAGGATGCAACATGAAATTTTCAAGAAAATCCCTCAACCCCAGCTACCCTCACATGAAAGATATTTCAAAAATTTTGGTTTTCTAAAGAATGGCTAACAATTTTGATTAGAATACCATATATTAAAAATATTTACATGGCAAATAGAATGTATATCTTGAATGTTCTGGGAGTAGTCAGAAAGTCTTCATTTGGAAGGAATTTGATATAATCCTGTACAACTTATAAATGTTAAGCGATAGATGAAAATGCACCACACAAAAAATGTAGATCTCTTTAAAAGACGCAATTTACTTACAAGTTTTTTGTGGCATTAGCCATTTCTGAGATATCCGTTATTAAAAGTTTGAATTGTTCGATACTTGTAATTTGTTTTAAAGTCCCATAAATTTTCAGTTCTTTCTCGCGATGTCATGGAAACAGTATGGAATTTTAAGGCCAGCATATAGCGTCCAGTTGTTAAACATTTGACTATCGCTGTTCTCTTTGTATCTATAACGTGTACATGTGTAATGTAGCTGTTTTTAGAAAGGTTTATTTGGATTAAGTGTAGCAGATGTAAAACTAAGCTTTACTTTACTTTATTTGTACATTTTTCTACATAATTCTTTTTACAATGTTCCATTTATAAACTAACTTAACATATGTACAAATTTCCTTGCCAGCTATGCTGCTCTTTTTGCCTAGCACCCTGGCCTTCTGGCTCCTCTAAGCATCCCTTACTACCTTTTATCCCTATTGCCTATCTTCTTCCTCCATTTGCCTTTCTACCTTTCTTATCTCTCTTACTTTTCTAATCCATTTCTCTTTTACTTTCTTTAAGAACTCCCCCATATTCTTAATTTGCTTTTCTTCCTTTTCTCGTTAGCATTTTAATTGCTACTATTTTCCTATCCATCTTTTTTTTTCATTTTTCTTCCCATACTTGTCTCCACTCTGCTAATCCTTTGCATTCTGTCATATAAAAGCTTTAGTAAGAATAGTTTGTATACTCACTAATAAAGAGAGGGAGTAGAGAAAGTCATGTGAACATATCACATCAGATTTTTTAATCGGCCTCCATGGCCATCTAACACTCTCCTTGTTTATTGACAAAACCTCACATATTAACATAACAAATTAAGAATAAACGCTTTAATTGTGTCCTAGCTACATAAAACTTTAATGTGATAAACATCTGCCAAACACAACCTAATGCTTAAACCAAGTTTCAGTTATGTTCACTCTTTAACTCCAGATAGACAAATAGTCTGTGCTGGAATTTTGTTCCACAGGACATTGTCATTGTTGACTCATCCACACTAACATTGTTTTGTTATTTATTGCCTGCTTATTAAATCTCCATTCTAGCATCCTACTCCGTAAGACTGCAACTTCTCTTCTCTTGTGAGACTTTTGCAAGTTACATTCTGAGATGTTTTGTAAATCTAAGTGATTCCCATGCTCACGATTCAAGATAAGTCTCAATTCTTCAGCCAAGTTGCAGATGATTAAAAATACAGTCAACCCATTTGAGGCTCAATAAAACATGGCATGCAGCTATAGCCACCGGAAAAGGCAATGGTTTGGTCTCCATTGGTTTTCTATTTAATAGACTATAAGAAGTGTAGCCCAGCTCATTGTTTTCCCAAGTTTTTCAACTAAAGAACAATGGAAAGTGCAGCAGAGAAATTATTTGTATGTAACAAATATTTAACCAATGCCTATCAAGTGTTTAACATTACTACGGCAATGTCTACAGCATTGGGAGTGGAACATTACGATAAGAGTCCGAGTAACACACCTCTGCTGCTAATTAAAACACACAATAATTACTATGTACAAATGTGCATAATGCCAATTCTGATGCCAATTTAGATTTGTATTAATTTTGAGCTCAAGAATGAAGCAGTTACTAAGAAACTTGACAAGTTTACTCATGATGCCAGGGAGAGAAATTGCACATGTTGACAGGACAGCACATTGCCAATCTGGTTACCTGCGTAACTATTGGTGGGAGGTGTTGGCGTTCCATTGGAACTGTTGTGTTGAGGTCTGAGTTTCCCAGGGTAGTTCCACTGAGGCGGCTGACCATTTGGAATCACACTACCTCCTTGTGACTCGCCGGTACCTGACATAACTCGTCCTGCAACAACACAAGGCAAACATCATTTAAAGCACTCCGCTTCCCAATGGATAAATATAACTTTTAATTGCAGACTGTCAACTTAACATGCCAGATGCAATACAAATACAGGCTCATATCTCTTTCTGTCATCTCCGTTTTTTATCTGCATTATTAGTTCTGTGTAATGTTTTACAGCCAGTAAACTAGCACAAATGAAACATGCTGATATGTAGCAAAAGTGTGCACCTAACTCAACTGATTTCTCTTACCTACTTATCATATCATTTAATTTGCAGTTAAATAACTATGATTTCCTAGGGCTATTTTTGTACCTTAATCTGAACCTTTCTAGGCACTTTAAAGTGCAGGCAAGAGAGACTCGGCTTTTTCCTTCTCTACTTTACCATTTTAGCCCTAGCAGCATTCTGTAAACCTAGTATTACTGAATTATGATTTTCATAACTGTGATTGGCCAATGTCCTGTGGTTGCACATTGTTTGGCTGCTATTGTCAACTGGTCTGGACCAGACATATGCAGATGATGCATTGCAATCAGAAGCGAGTACAGCTCATCTGCAAGTATAAGACTAAATTCATGAAAAATGTTAGTAGTATAATAAATAGAAGAAATGTTTTAAAGGAAGAGAAGTATGAGATATAGCTAAAGCTTTTAAAATAATAATAAATAATTAAACAAAGAATAGCAACTGTGCCCTTAATAACCTATGGCAGTGGATTGACAGAACCAGCTATTGAGGCAGTATTTTAATGCCTAAATGATATTAATTGTATTTTTTTATTAATTAAATTCAATAACAGCCCACCTTGAAAACAATATGTATATAATTATTATTTATATTGTATGTAAAGTCATCGTAAATACTTATTTTTATTGTAAATGTATTTATTAGTGATATATATAAATGTTTATATACTCTAATAGTGCAAAAAACTGTGAGAATACTATGTTTTAGGATGTTAATAATGAGGCAATAATGCAATTTTGGTGACAATAATGTGTTTGGAGTTTTAAAAAAATACTGGTTATAAAAAGATCGCTAATAACGTAATTTTACTTAGTTTGGAATTAGCCAATCAAAAGTAAAGAAACATTTTTACTTTAAATACGTAAATTCTATTGGACTAGAATTAGCCAATAAGAGAATGGCATTACTGACGCTAAAGGTTTGTACCGTTGAATCTAGTCAGTTGCGGGCAAGATGTAGTACACAGCAGATGTAAGGGTCGCGGACATGAAGTTGTGGAGAGCAGACGTGAAAGTCATGGTAAAAATGTTCTAAAGTATAAATGATAAAATTTGTGTTCTCCGTCAAAAATGTATTAAGTGCTCACAGTTTTATTTTATAAAGTGTTGTGTTTATAAAAATGTGCATATATAACCTGAAATAAAAAGAAGTAAAAATTAAAAAGTAAATTGTGTGGCGTCTTATAATTTGAGTCTTATCACAACCCTGCAAGAAATCGTGTTTCTATAGTGCGACTGAAAGCAGCCGAGACAAATAACTATAATAATATTACGTAAAAACAAGCATCATCTTCCCTATAAAGTTTGGCGTCCTAAAATTCAAACAACATCAAAGTGTATCTTCATTACGTAACCTTAATAATATTTACGTAACAAAAAACCTACTTCAAATTGGCGTACAACTGTGGGGCAAACTCCTCCAAATAATTACGTAACCTACTATCTACAAACAAGCAAGTTGAAGAACAATTCATTCTTCAAATTGGCTCCCATACGTGGGGCAGATAAACATAAAGCACTTCAATAAATTTTTCATTCTTCAAATTGGTGCCCAACGTGGGGCTACAAATATGACGAGAATTAATGATGTCACAGAAGAGAATCCAACAGGGCAGCCAAAAACAACAAACATACAGTGAGACGCAGCTTGGAACTTCAAGATCAGCACCAAATTGACAAAGGAATCCAGGATAACAATTCTTCAGGAGTAGGGGCACGTGATAAACATCTTAACAACAAATTACGCAGGAACACTGAGTATTGAAATTAAATAACAACTACAAATTAAAGGTCAGAACGTTCAATTTTTTTTATGTTGTAAATATAAAATTTAGAAAATATTGTAAAATTTAAATAAAATTCATGAAGAAGTGGAAAAGTTAAGTTAAATAGTTCAAAAGTTAATACAAACAATAAAATGGAAGCTATAAACAACGAAAGTATGGAGTTAGTTGAGGTTAGGTCAGATATTACAGAGTGTAATTTAGAAGTGGATGAGCAGTTATCTGAAAATTCAGAAGTAGATGTTGAAAGAGAGAGCAATAGTATGCAAAGTCAGTTAGATAACAGTGGTACACAAGGTCAATCACCTTTACAAATGTCAGTGCAGGAAACAACAAAAAGAGGAGATACTATCCCTCACACATCTAGTATACAAGAGCAAGAAAACATCTCACAACAAAATATGTTGTGCACTCTAAAAGCAATAAATAACTTAAGTACAGAACTGAGAAAAGAGTTAAGTAGAGAATTTAATAATAAATTAACTGAAACTAATACAGAGCTATATAGTATTAAAATTGATCTAGCTAGACAAATAGAAACTTGTATGAAAGAAGGAGGTTAGAAATAAAGCTAGAACAGTCTTCCAAAGCAAGACATTGGCGTAAAAGTAAACAAAAGTTGTAAACAGCTAGAACAGAAATTGTCAAGTCATATTGACAAAAATGTAACTGAAATGGAGTTAAAACTTGCTGATACTAAACAGGGCATTCGTTACAAATTAGATAAACAAGGTGAAGAGTTGAAAACTATGGTAGAAAATACTAATGCAGATCTTGTACAAGTACAGATAGATTTAACTGAGGAAATTAGTAAAATGCATGAAATGGTTACAACAAATGCAGCCGCAGTTAAAGAAGCAAGTACAGAGCAAGGAGAAGTAAGGTTAATGATAGATGAAATCAAAGATAAAGTACAAGAAAGTAATAAGGAAATTGATAAATTTAGAAGTAGTTTTGAAAATTTAAGTACAAGTGTACCAAGGGTACAAGTAGTTCTATAAATGCTAACCAAATGCATGTAAACAATACAAGTACAGAAAGAAGTATACCATCATTGTTAACAAACAACACAAGAGACGCTAATGCTTTTTTAATAGCATCAGCTTCCCAAACATGCAACATTGATGACAAACATTTGCATGTACCAAACTATCATTCTGTGCTTAATGAGTTACCATTACCTAACTTTAATGCTTCCTCAAGTCCAGTGCAGTTTATTAATGATCTCATAGAGTATTTTAACTTGAAAAATGTGCCAGAAGCATTCAAAATTATCTTAGTTAGAAAATGCTTAGACAATAAGACACTAGAATGGTTACATATGGTAGCAGATAGTAAAATGAATTTTGAAACATTCAGAATTTTATTCATGAATAAATTTTGGAATACCACTGTACAACATAAGATCAGGGCGAGTTTAAGCTACTCACAGCACAATAGGGACGACAATTTGTCAATGACAGATTATCTGATTAAGTATGCAGGATATAATCAGATATTTAACTCCAGCCATGCATGAGGAGGATTTCATTAGCTTAATTACTAAACACTATCCTCTACACATCCAAAAGTACATCCTCATTGCTAGACCCAAAAGAATCTACGAGATGACAGAGCTAATGTCATCACTAGAACAGCAAGAAAATAACGGTAATGAAATGTGGAGTCCATATAGGCGAGATAGACAGATCAGGCGAGAAAGACGCAATGATATGCCATACAATACACGCTTCCACAATGTAAACAGAAGAAACAATGAGTAGATTTAATTAAAACACACAGATTAGAGATTCAAGACAACAAGGGAGACAGGAACACATAAATTATGTGAGAACTGAGAGAATGAATCAGCAAAATTCTACATCACCTAGGGGTAATAGCAGATTCCAACATAGAGGAAATATACAAAACAGGGGAAACTTTCATAACTATAATCAGACAAGCGATAATCATCGTGAAGAATATATATGTGGAGGACATAGCAATTTCAGAGGAAGAACGAGAGCTAGAGGGCGTGGCTCGTATTCAAATATTGATGATAATGAAATAATTGTAACTGCGGTACAACATGGCAATCCAGTAAATACTGAGAATACCTACCAGGAAAACTAAATTGTGTATTGCCTGATGTAGATTCTGATAATACAGTACCTTCTGCTCTTAGTGGCAAAAGTAAAATATCTACACACTTTGATTGTTATCGTTTAAGCACAAACACTGGGAATTGTGAAAATAAATGTGATTCACCGTACATACAAGCTATAATAGCAGGAAAAGAAGTAAATGTTGCAGTAGATTCAGGATCATCAAGCTCTATCTGCTCGAAGAAATTCTTTGAACTGCTAAATGAAGGAATACAACTCATGATTGCACCAATCAGCAATTTAATATGTAGGGTAGCTATAGGTACAATAACACAAACCATCAAATCACAAGCATTGATACCTGTACAGATATTACATTGGAGGTTATGTTTTTAATTGTTCCAAACTTGATATGCAAAGTTATAATTGGGTGTGATGTTTTAATAGAATTCTCTGCAATAGTTGATTTTAAAATGCACAGATTAATATTAAATAAAGAAGAAAAGAAGATATATGTGCCATTTATAAAAGATAAAGTATGTAAAGTACAAAGTATGTAAAGTACAAAGGATGGAGCAAGAAAATGTAGTATATGAAGAATAGTGCTTCATACAGATAATTAATGTCCAAGTGAGCAGGGAAAACAAAGAAAGGTTATTGACCCTTAACTTCCAAGAACAAAACATAGACCTTACCAAATGGAACCCTCATGTAAAGAAATCTAATGCAGAAGAAAATATTTTAGAGCAGGTAGAAGATAATTACGCAACAGAGATTGAAGACAAGAAGATACACACTGATGACAAATACAATATTGACGGACAATGAAAAGTTAATAATGGAGAAGACAATAAACATGTTTTCAGTGAAATTCCAGGACGGTGTACATCATATGTTCACACATTCACAGTAGAAAATATACCAGCATTTCGGAGAAAGTACAATAATCTACCAGTGAAACGAAGCTAAAAAGTTAATAGCATCATAGAACTTAGCAATTCACAATACATAAATAGTGTTTGTTGGACAGTAAAGAAAGACAATAGTTTCTGCTCTTAAAGCACTTGAATCACCAAGCTCGTCTCAGAATGCCGGGAATCCTTAATGACACTGGCTGAACACAATAAGGTTCAACTTATGTGGGTGCCAGGACATATAGGTATACCAGGCAATGAGAAAGCAGATGAAGCAGCCAAGATTGGCAGTGAAATCCCATTTTTTTGGTCCGGAGCCTGTACTGGGAGTGTCCTACAGACCAGTGAAACAGGCTATTAAGTGCTAGGCTCAAGCAGAACACAAGAACTACTGGAACTCCACTGAGGGTTGCAGACATTCCAAGTTGTTTATTACAGACCTGGATAACAGCCGGGCAAAATACTTGCGCGGTCTTAGTAGAAGAAGACTTGCATGGGCAACAGGATTCATTACAGGACACTGTGCCCTAAAGTTTAATCTATACAGAATGGGAGTGTTCAACAACCCTATCTGTAGTAGATGTCTAGAAGGAGATGAGACTGTTACTCATCTACTATGTGATTGCCCTGCTCTTGCTAATCAAAGAGCAAGTATTTTTGGCAATCACTTTCCAAAGATAGATGAACTATCGAAAGCCTCAGTTAGCAGTCTGGTTAAGTTCATATCGAGCAACAGACTACTTAACTGATGAAAGGGGGGATGCGCAATAGATCTTAAGGTCGCAGTGCTTGGGCATAAAACCCACCCCTTATCAAACTAGAACTAGAAGACAATAGTTTAAGAATTACTATAGATGGGAGATATTTAAACAAATTCGTGCTACCAGATCACTTTCAAAATGAAAGTATTAAACAAACCATTGCAAAATTATCATGTGGCAAATATATCTCTTCCACAGATCTTACAGCTTCATTTTGGCAAGTCGAGCTAGATCCTAAAGTATGTGATTATACAGCTTTTCAAGTTTTGGGATTACAGTATAGGTATTGAAGAATAGTGCTAGTGGATGCCTGAGAGCAATACATAGTATCTTTGGTAACACAGCACATGATTTCTTAATTAGATACACTGACGACTTCCTAATTATAAGTCAAACCTTTGAGGAACATTTAGAAAATGTAATTTATGTGTTGAACAAATTACATGAACATGGCATGACAGTTAACATTAAAAAGTCAAAATGTTGTGTACCTGAAATCAAATTTTTATGTTATCTGATAAATAAAGTAGGCACTCGACCAGATGAAGAAAGAATAGAAGCCATATTAAGAATACCACCACCTAAGAATATTCGACAGCTAAGAACCTTTAAGACAACTAAATGGAAGTGGACAGCAGAGCTACAAGAATGTTTTGAAAATGTCTGACAGCTGTTTGCAAATGCAATATTATTGGAACGTCCAAGAGATGAATTAGATTACGAGTTGTACGTGGATGCATCTTGTCAGGGATATGCAGGAATACTTGGACAAAGAGAACATGACAACACATTTCATGTTATTAGTACTGCATCACGTGGCCTTACCAATATTGAAAGCAATGCATCAGTAACAATGTTAGAAATTGGAGCATTATATTTTTCACTACTAAAATTTAAAACATATATATTTCAGAAGACAGTGAAAATATATATAGATCATATTAGTTTAACTTTCATTCAGAAATGTAAGTTATATAGTGGCAAATTAGCTAGAATGATTCTTGCTATAATGGAATTTGATGTTGAAATTGTACATATTCCAGGAAAACAAAATACTTTTAGCAATTTAATTTCAAGGATCAATCACAACCAACAATTTCCTAAAAGTTGTTCAAGACAACAATACGAAATTAAAGTGCTTACAATTGACATTCCAATGAGGAAAGAATTGAATCAATTCAAGAATATTAAAGAAGAGCAAGACAAAGATATTAAACTAGCAGGTTTAAAAGAAAAAGCTCAAACAATAGAAGAGGCACAGAACAGTACAATCGCTGTTAAAGATGGAGTACTTTACAAGAAACATGGAAAAGAAATAAAGAGGTGGAAAACATATATTCCAACAAGCATGGAATTAGAAATAATAGAGCAATTTCATTTAGGATTAATGCATGCACGTACAAAGAAGACAACCCAAACCATTTTGGAAAATTTATATATCTCAAAATTAGGACAAAGTTAGAAAATATATATCATGTTGTGACCTCTGTCAGAAAGCAAAACAAATTAATGCTATGACTATACAACAAATTCAGTACTTAGAGATAAACCAAGATGTTTATTGAGTTTAGATTTACATGGTCCAATGCCAGCAAGCACATTTGGATACAAATTTTTATTTGTATGCTATGACGTATTTAGTAAATATGTTAGAGTTTATGCACTCAAGAATGCAACCAGCATAGCATGCTTAAACAAGCTAACAAAATCATATTTCCCAGAGGAAGGAATAGTTGAGGCCATACTTTGTGGTAATGCATCAGTGTTTACTAGTTCTAAATTTATCAATGGAATTAAAGATTTAGGAGTCAAACAGTATTTTTCATCAAGATACAGACCAAACGCCAATCCACTGGAAACAGAAATTAAAGAAATTGCAAATTATCTACATGTAGTATGTCATAACAAACAGAGCAGTTGGTACTCATACATCAGTATTATCCAAAATCTTTTAAATCAATCCATTAATGCAGTTACAGGATTTAAACCAATTGAACTTCACCATGGAAAATTGTATAACACTTTGAGTCATAATATACCAAAAGTTATTGAGGACCAAACAACTAAACTACCAGAGAAAGAAGAAATCTTCAAATTAGCATTTTCGAAAATACAAGCAAAAGCCCTCAAAAGAAAACAAAAACATGAAGAAAGAAAATGAAGAATTTGGAAAATAAAATTAGGAGATCAAGTATTAGTGAAGAATAAAAAATTTTCAAATAAACTTCGTAAAGAATATTGGAGATTATTTTTGAGCTACCATGGTCCTTATGAAGTAATAAATATATTTGGAACACATACATATGAACTTAAAAATAATAACACAAACAAATGTTAAAGCCATATAAGAGTAAACAATATGAGGCACAATAAAAGAAAGAAATTAATGTATCTGGAAGATAAAAGGGGAAAGCAATGTAATTTAAAATTGTAAAGTAATATATAAATAATAATTTATTTTACTAAATAGAGCAAGTAATAAATAAAAAAAAAGAAAGTTTGGAAACAGAAGAATTAAATTAAAAATCCATTGTTAGTAGAAAATCTAAGTAGCAATTATATTTATATTATAAATTAAAATTTAGGAAAAAAATTGTAAACAAAGGGTAATAAATGTTAACATGTAAGGCATATAAAGTGTCTATTAGTGAAAGTGATACTGAATGAGCAAACTTAGCTCAGGTCACTAATATTATACAAGGTCATTAACCTTGAAAAGTGCTACGCAAGTGAATAGGAAGTGTTCAGCTATACATGAGTGCTGTAAAAAAAAAACAGTGTTGAAGAAAAAGTGAGAAAGTGAAAGTGAAAGTGAAAGATATGAAGTGCAAAATAAAAGTTATGTTTCCAGGAGACTTTTAGAAAATATTTAAAAATTTAAAAAAACAAAACAAAAGAGTAAATTTTAAATATTTCTAAAAGGGGGCAATTTGAGGCAGTATTTTAATGCCTAAATGATATTAATTGTATTTTTTATTAATTAAATTCAATAACAGCCCACCTTGAAAACAATATGTATATAATTATTATTTATATTGTATGTAAAGTCATTGTAAATACTTATTTTTATTGTAAATGTATTTATTATGATATATAAATGTTTATATACTCTAATAGTGCAAAAAACTGTGAGAATACTATGTTTTAGGATGTTAATAATGAGGCAATAATGCAATTTTGGTGACAATAATGTGTTTGGAGTTTTAAAAAAATATTGGTTATAAAAAGATCGCTAATAACGTAATTTCGCTTACAGTTTGGAATTAGCCAATCAAAAGTAAAGAAAGATTTTTAGTTTGAATATGTAAATTCTATTGGACTAGAATTAGCCAATAAGAGAATGGCATTACCGACGCTAAAGGTTTGTACCGTTGAATCTAGTCAATTGCAGGCAAGATGTAGTACACAGCAGATGTAAGGGTTGCGGACATGAAGTTGTGGAGAGCAGACGTGAAAGTCATGGTAAAAATGTTCTAAAGTATAAATGATAAAATTTGTGTTCTCCGTCAAAAATGTATTAAGTGCTCACAGTTTTATTTTATAAAGTGTTGTGTTTATAAAAATGTGCATATATAACGTGAAATAAAAAGAAGTAAAAATTAAAAAGTAAATTGTGTGGCGTCTTATAATTTGAGTCTTATCACAACCCTGCAAGAAATTGTGTTTCTATAGTGCGACTGAAAACAGCCGAGGCAAATAACTATAATAATTACGTTGATATTGTAATGAAAAGAAGCTAGAAACAGTGATGTGTATTGAATTTATTTAAAGGTGAGTCGGAATTGTTACACTAAACTTAAGTGATGTTAGTGTAACAATTCCGACTCACCTTTAAATAAACTATAATAATATTACGTAAAAACAAGCATCATCTTTATTTAAAGGTGAGTCGGAATTGTAACACTAACATCACTTAAGTTTACTCACTTAACATGTTTCGGGAAACCGTTGTTCCCATCCTCAGAAGGTTCAAACCTTCTGAGGATGGGAACAACGGTTTCCCGAAACATGTTAAGTGAGTAAACTTAAGTGATGTTAGTGTTACAATTCCGACTCACCTTTAAATAAATTCAATACACATCACTGTTTCTAGCTTCTTTTCATTACAATATCAATGTAAGCATCATCTTCCCTATAAAGTTTGGCGTCCTAAAATTCAAACAACATCAAAGTGTATCTTCATTACGTAACCTTAATAATATTCACGTAACAAAAAACCTACTTCAAATTGGCTCCCATACGTGGGGTAGATAAACATTCTTCACTATGGTCCTGGTGATTGGCATTACAAACAACACACATCAAGATAGAGACAACGTTAAAGTGGAGCAAAACGGAGTCCACCAATTCGACTCAACAAGTAAAAAACGAGGACTAAAGTTAAGATGGAGCGAAAGAGACATTGGCCTGTCACACCCCAACTCAAGACTAACAATATGATGCGATACTTGTCAAACTCTTTAATAACTGTTTGTTATATGTTAAATAATTATATAAAAAAAGAATATTGTGTCCAGCGCAACATCACACATATTTGTAATTAACCCAAAACATTATTTTTCTGAATGTGTGTGTCATTTTCAAAATGTTTAACTTGGTAATATGAGAGTGGGGCATCTTCATGTTCACCAGCTGTTAGGGGTTTCTGTAGCTGCTTCATCAGCAGAACTTGCGGACGTTAAAGAAATCCTACATCACCTGCACTTAAACACATTGCAGTTCTAAGAGGTAACAAAAAAACCTTCTACATCGTTATACAATATTCCATAACGAATATGGAGGGAGGCAAATTAAATTAATCAAGGTTTAAAAATCCATTCATGCAATGCTGTGTAACCAAAACAGTTCTCATAATTTTCAATTTTGAATGAATAACTGATGTTAAGTATGACTTGAAGAGAAAACTCATGTTTTTCGAACTTGATTGTATGCATGTTTGTGATCAAACTTAGAATACATTTATCACTACCTACAGTTAGTGTTAAAGATTATTTAATATACAACGGAATACCTCAACATCATTTGCACAACTCAGCAAACTGATTCAACAGCAACTATAATTTTTACTTTTTCTACGATTTACCTATAATAAGTTCTGTGTTGCACCCAAAAATTCAATGTCGAGAAATACATGCTTTGAGGTTATCCGAATGTAAAAACAGCATTTTTAGTAAACATCTGTGGGAACATACAATTAAAAAACCAAAATACTGGATAAATTCTGTATTTGGTACATCATCTTACAAGGATCCGACATAACAATCACCCCCCCTCTTTTACATGGAACATTTTTGGTTACTTTTTAGTAGTAATAGTGGTTTGAATGGCGCAAAAACTACGGTCATCAGTGCAACCCTCTGACTATAGATTTATTCAGCTGAACAAAAACATGTACAGGTTAAGCAACTCAAACGATGTCATAACTAAGGCTCAACACGTAGTAATGACACGGTTTGAAAGGCAGTAACATGCTAGAAACTACACGATTCAATTTTTCTAGGAAACAACTGAATTTAACGTAGTGAAAAGGCTTGGCGATAGAGGCACAGTCATCCCCTAAAACCTTAATTACACTAGGAGAGAGTCCAAGTCATTCGCGAAGGGCGGAATAGAAACAACACTGGGTACGGAAATGCTTCACTGTTAAGGGCACATTGCAGTGGAAACAGTTCACCCCTAAGGAGGTAGTCATGACTAAAATAACAGTGGCCAATACGACCCAAGCAAACGCGGTCTTCTTGTGACGTGAAAGACGAGAAGAACAACGCCAAGGAAGTGTTGACCTCTTGGAGTTTGGTGTAGATGTAAGCCACTCAGCAGTATCTGTTGGCACAAAAAGCCCTTCAAATCCGTACAAAGGCGGCAGAAAACCCGTTCATTAGGGTGTAGAATCACAGCTTTTGCGGCCTGATCTACTAGTTCATTTCCTACAACGCCACAACGTACAGGAACCCAAAAGCCATCAAGATAGGGAGAGTGCAATTGAACAAGTGGTGTTGGCTACAGAGATCCTGTAAACTTTGTAAAGCACTGAGGGAATTGGAACAAGGGACACTAGAATGCAGCGAAAAGGCCGAAAGCCATCAAGATAGGGAGGGTGCAATTGATCAAGTGGTGATGGCTATAGAGACTTGTGTCTTGTTCTGTGATACACACTATACTGTTTCTCATGGTAACTGGTTTATGTATACAAACTTGTTTCTCTTGTTATGTGATAGGAACTATAATGTTACTCATGGTAACTGGTTTATGTATACAAACTTGTGTCTCTTGTCATGTGATAGGAACTATACTGTTTCTCATGGTAACTGGTTTATGTATACAAACTTGCTTCTCTTGTTATGTGATAGGAACTATAATGTTACTCATGGTAACTGGTTTATGTATACAAACTTGTGTCTCTTGTTCTGTGATACGAACTATATTGTTTCTCATGGTAACTGGTTTATGTATGCAAACTTGTTTCTCTTGTTATGTGATAGGAACTATAATGTTACTCATGATAACTGGTTTATGTATACAAATTTGTGTCTCTTGTCATGTGATAGGAACTATACTGTTACTCATGGTAACTGGTTTATGTATACAAACTTGTGTCTCTTGTCATGTGATAGGAACTATACTGTTACTCATGGTAACTGGTTTATGTATACAAACTTGTCTCTTGTCATGTGATAGGAACTATACTGTTACTCATGTTAACTGGTTTATGTATACAAACTTGTGTCTCTTGTCATGTGATAGGAACTATACTGTTTCTCTTGGTAACTGGTTTATATATACAAACTTGTGTCTCTTGTTATGTGATAGGAACTATACTGTTTCTCATGGTAACTGGTTTATGCATACAAACCTGTGTCTCTTGTCATGTGATAGGAACTATACTGTTTCTCATGGTAACTGGTTTATGTATACACACTTGTGTCTGTTAAGTCATAGGGACTATACTGTTTCTCATGGTAACTGATTTATGTATGCAAACTTGTGTGTCTTGTTCTGTGATAGGAACTATACTGTTTCTCATGGTAACTGGTTTATGTATACAAACTTGTGTCTCTTGTTATTTGATTTGAACTATACTGTTTCTCATGGTAACTGATTTATGTATACAAACTTGTGTGTCTTGTTCTGTGATAGGAACTATACTGTTTCTCATGGTAACTGGTTTATGTATACAAACTTGTGTCTCTTGTCATGTGATAGGAACTATACTGTTTCTCTTGGTAACTGGTTGATATATACAAACTTGTGTCTCTTGTTATGTGATAGGAACTATACTGTTACTCATGGTAACTGGTTTATGTATACAAACTTGTGTCTCTTGTCATGTGATAGGAACTATACTGTTTCTCATGGTAACTGGTTTATGTATACAAACTGGTTTCTCTTGTTATGTGATAGGAACTATAATGTTACTCATGGTAACTGGTTTATGTATACAAACTTGTGTCTCTTGTTATGTGATAAGAACTATACTGTTACTCATGGTAACTGGTTTATGCATACAAACCTGTGTCTCTTGTTATGTGATAGGAACTATACTGTTTCTCTTGGTAACTGGTTTATGTATACAAACTTGTGTCTCTTGTCATGTGATAGGAACTATACTGTTACTCATGTTAACTGGTTTATGTATACAAACTTGTGTCTCTTGTCATGTGATAGGAACTATAATGTTACTCATGATAACTGGTTTATGTATACAAATTTGTGTCTCTTGTCATGTGATAGGAACTATACTGTTACTCATGGTAACTGGTTTATGTATACAAACTTGTGTCTCTTGTTATGTGTTAGGAACTATACTGTTACTCATGGTAACTGGTTTATGTATACAAACTTGTCTCTCTTGTCAAGTGATAGGAACTATACTGTTTCTCATGGTAACTGGTTTATGTATACAAACCTGTGTCTCTTGTTATGTAATAGGAACTATACTGTTTCTCATGGTAACTGGTTTATGCATACAAACCTGTGTCTCTTGTTATGTGATAGGAACTATACTGTTTCTCTTGGTAACTGGTTTATGTATACAAACCTGTGTCTCTTGTTATGTGATAGGAACTATACTGTTTCTCTTGGTAACTGGTTTATGCATACAAACCTGTGTCCCTTGTTATGTGATAGGAACTATACTGTTTCTCTTGGTAACTGGTTTATGTATACAAACTTGTGTCTCTTGTTATGTGATAGGAACTATACTGTTACTCATGGTAACTGGTTTATGTATACAAACCTGCGTCTCTTGTCATGTGATAGGAACTATACTGTTTCTCATGGTAACTGGTTTATGTATACACACTTGTGTCTGTTAAGTCATAGGGACTATACTGTTTCTCATGGTAACTGGTTTATGTATACAAACTTGTGTGTCTTGTTCTGTGATAGGAACTATACTGTTTCTCATGGTAACTGGTTTATGTATACAAACCTGTGTCTCTTGTTATGTGATAGGAACTATACTGTTTCTCTTGGTAACTGGTTTATGCATACAAACCTGTGTCCCTTGTTATGTGATAGGAACTATACTGTTTCTCTTGGTAACTGGTTTATGTATACAAACCTGTGTCTCTTGTTATGTGATAGGAACTATACTGTTTCTCTTGGTAACTGGTTTATGCATACAAACCTGTGTCCCTTGTTATGTGATAGGAACTATACTGTTTCTCTTGGTAACTGGTTTATGTATACAAACTTGTGTCTCTTGTTATGTGATAGGAACTATACTGTTACTCATGGTAACTGGTTTATGTATACAAACCTGCGTCTCTTGTCATGTGATAGGAACTATACTGTTTCTCATGGTAACTGGTTTATGTATACACACTTGTGTCTGTTAAGTCATAGGGACTATACTGTTTCTCATGGTAACTGGTTTATGTATACAAACTTGTGTGTCTTGTTCTGTGATAGGAACTATACTGTTTCTCATGGTAACTGGTTTATGTATACAAACTTGTGTCTCTTGTTATGTGATAGGAACTATACTGTTTCTCATGGTAACTGATTTATGTATACAAACTTGTGTGTCTTGTTCTGTGATAGGAACTATACTGTTTCTCATGGTAACTGGTTTATGTATACACACTTGTGTCTGTTAAGTCATAGGGACTATACTGTTTCTCATGGTAACTGGTTTATGTATACAAACTTGTCTCTTGTCATGTGATAGGAACTATACTGTTTCTCATGGTAACTGGTTTATGTATACAAATTTGTGTCTCTTGTCATGTGATAGGAACTATACTGTTACTCATGGTAACTGGTTTATGTATACAAACTTGTGTCTCTTGTCATGTGATAGGAACTATACTGTTTCTCTTGGTAACTGGTTTATATATACAAACTTGTGTCTCTTGTCATGTGATAGGAACTATACTGTTTCTCTTGGTAACTGGTTTATGTATACAAACTTGTGTGTCTTGTCATGTGATAGGTACTATACTGTTTCTCTTGGTAACTGGTTTATATATACAAACTTGTGTCTCTTTGTTACGTGATTGGAACTTTACTGTACATTATCACGAATGGTTTACAGAGCTAAACTGATAGTGGCATAATGAAATACATGCAAATGAGGCTCTTCTTAGGATGGATCCCTCTCTGGGGAGCTTAACAAATATATCTCTAATCGGAGCAGCACGTCATGACTTTCATCACATCACTAAGTGTTTCTCTCTGGCTTATATAGCTGCTGAAGGTTTCCACAGAAGCACTTGTGTTTATGCTGGGCAACAGTGCACCAAGCTCCTGATAGCCACAATACTGCTTAAATACATGAATAATTGTAACAAAAAATCTGATGTGTTACATTCTCATGGCTTTCTTCACCCACTACCTTTACATAGCCTCCAAAAATTCTTCTTTCATTTCCCCTCAAGTTATTTATGGTAAACATTTGCATTACATATTTAGGCACAAAGAGGATGGCAAGCCAAATATCCTGCTTCTGTGAGATCACAAGAAACTGAAAAGCTGACAAAGTATTGGCAAATTTCAACCAATAATAATGAATATTTATTGTATTTTAAAGAGTTCCACACTCTTTGTCTCTCTCTTATGGTTTACCAGTTATACAACATTCCTTTCGAATGAAGAGTGCTTTTCAAGCTATTCACAGAAAATTTAAGATATACACTTTTTGTCATGTAAATATCTTTAATATATGGTATTTTAATAACAAAAATGTTGATCCATTTTAAAAAAAATTATCAAAACTATTTCATTGGAAACGGTAGTTTGGGACTTGTTAGAAAATCTTTAAGTCACATCGTTGGAAAACACTGAACAAGTTTGATATTTATCCTACCTCCCGTTTGCACACACTGACCTTTTTCTTAAGATTCAGGGGGGCCTGAAAACATGTACTCCTGGCAAAATCTCAATATTTATCTACCTTAGGTAGCTACTGAGAAAGTAAAAATTGTTTTAACTTCTAAAGAATACAACTTGTCAGAAGGATTATGCTTATGAAACTTTGTTACAAAAATGCAATAATACTTGAGATATTTAAAATTGCTGCCTAAAGTAATTGAAATGTGACTTATGCATGTGGCCACTCTTGAGCGTTCATGCCAGAACTACTTTGCAAAATATAATTTTAACTTTCTCTAACCCTTACCTACAGTAACTAGAGCAAGTATTGGGTTCCACCGAAAAATTTGATATTGAGATTTGACCAGAAATACAAGTTTTGAAGTACCCTGAATCCAAAAAGAAATATTTTGACTTAAGTAAAAATTGAACATGTGGATGAATACCAAACTTAATATTTAAAATCAACATTTTCAAAAGATGCAGAATGGTGATTCTGGGAAATTCTCACACTACAAACTTCCTTTTATTATTTTATTTTTCTCAAAAATGCCCTAATGCTTTCCTGTTAAACTATCATACCTCAGGCATATTGACATAAGAAATAAAATGTATCCCTTCAATTTTGTATTAAGTATGGAACTGTGAGAAAAGAATTATAATACACAATCTGTATCCTGTAGCATTAGCATGAGCAGTGGCTATAAACTGACTGGATTGATTTTTTTTCCAAACTACCTGTGGACTTCATTCACTCCTAACTCACACTGACGTGGAATGAACAGTCCATCCTGAGAACCTGAGTTCCATTGTACAGAAAATGTGAAATTCTTCATCATATTGAAACTTTCAATTTAAGTGAAGTTTACGGTGATTATTGTTTATCACACACTAAGGTTTTGACTGGTTAAATAAGTTCAAAAGAGGAACAGAAATGATTAAAGATGATCCTTGCCCTTGAACATCAAGGACAAAATGGATCATTCGAGCCATTGGCTTCCTACAACCTCCATGAGCAGGTCAAATGGAAAAGACCTGAAATTTGCAAGAATCACTCCTGGATCATGCATCAATATAATGCAATCGTACTTTCAGGCAAACCACAAGATCTCATGTGTTGGAATATACTCACTGGATTGCCCTCTGCAATTTCTTTTTGTTACCCAAAAGCAAGGGTGCACTACAGCATTGCGCAGCAAGTGAATAATATTTCCCACACCTGGTACACTTTTCTTCTTCTTCCAATGGACTTGTTTTAAAGTTTGTTATCTTTTATTGCACTGAACACTTTGTGAAACATTTTGACTTACCTCCTACCAGGTACATACATTGCATTGTGCCCAAAAATTTGATATCATTATTTCAATGGAAACATGTATTTTGAGACCACACTGAATCCAAAAACAGCATTTTTGGAAAAACATGTGATACATTCACACCACTTTCTCTACCATCTATTGCTTACTAATGGGTATACAAATTACATTCTTACTAATGCTTATTTTTCCATCTACTTCATTTTAATTTAAATAAACTCTTGCAGAAAAGCTACATTACACATTTCTTTATAGAGAACAGCGATAGTCAAATGTTTAACAACTGGACGCTATATGCTGGCCTTAAAATTCCATACTGTTTCCATGACATCACGAGAAACAACTGAATATTGACACATCTTCAAAAGAATGACTAAGTAATGAACAATTTGAACCATTAATAAAGGATATCTCAGAGATGGCTATAGCCACAAAACACTTATTTGAAATAAATTGTGTGTTTTAAAGAGATCTATGTTTTTTTTGTTTAGTACATTTTTGTCTATTGCTTAATGTTTACCAGTTATACAAGATATACATTTTATTTGTCATGTAAATATCTTTAATATAAGGTTTTTTAATCGAAATCATTAAAGCCATTATTTAAAAAATCTTGTTACACTCACATGACTTTCTCTACTCTTGTACAAACTATTTTTACAAACACTTATTCTCCATATGCTTAACAAATTCCCATTTGAGAAAAAGTATAAGTATTGGAAAATTTAAGGGAATAACAAGCAATATCTCGAAAATGGTTCACTCAACAACAAAAATGTATATGACATAAATTGTGTATTTTAACGCGATCTACATTTTTTGTGTAGTAAAATTTTGTCTATTTCTTATGGTTTACCAGTTATGCAAAAGTCGTTCACAATGAAGAATACTTTTGGTGTCATTCCCAGAAAATTCAAGATATACATGTTATTTGTCATGAAAATATCTTAAACATATGATATTTTAATCAAAATCATTAGAGCCATTTTTGAGAAAATTAAAATTTTCGAAAAATGTTCCATGTAAAGGGTAATCTGGGGTGGGGGAATTTTCTTGAAAACCTCCGTGTCGCATCTCTGGAAAATACTGAACCTAAATACCAAGTTTGGTGTTTATCCGACTGTTCGTTTCTGAGTTATGCTGTTCACAGACACACACATGGACATGTTTCCAAAAATGCTTTTTTTGGATTCAGGGGGGTCTCAAAACATATATTTCCGGTGAAATCTCGGTATCGAATTTTTGGGTGGAATACAATACTTCCCCTACTTACTATACGTAGTAGAGAAACAATTCAAAAACTGTTCCATGTAAAGGGTAGTTTGGTGGGGGGGGGGGGTCTTTGCAAGTTACTGGAGCTAGATACCAAGTTTGGTATTTATCCGACTGAGTTATGTTGTTCATCAGACACAATGTTTTTATTCTTCAGGGGCCTCAAAACATGTTATTTCTGGTGAAATCTTGATATCAAATTTGGTATATAACTTCAGTATCTTATAAAAATGAGACAAAAATTTTCAACAAAATTCCCCAAACTACCCTTTACACAAAGATTTTTCAAAATACTTGATTTTCTAAAAAAAATGGCTCTAATAATTATTAAAATACCATATTTTAAAGTTATTTATATGCATGCCTTGAATGTTCTAGGAAATTGTCTTTTGTATAACGAGAGACAAATACACATCTCTTTAAAACACACAACTTTAAGTCCTTTCCAAGGTATCCATTCAGTTTCAATACTTTGTCATTCTTTTAAAGCCCTTTCAACCTTCAGTTGTTTCCCATGATGGCATGAAAACAGTATGGAATTTTAAGGTCAGCATATAGCGTCCAGCTCTTAAAACATTTGATTATCGCTATTCCGTTTATATCTTTAACAAAATGTGTGATATAGCTATTTCTGCAAATGTTTATTTCAATTAAAATGAAGTAGCTAGGAAAATAAACTTTTGTAAGAATAATTTGCATACCCACTAATAAACGAGAGGGTAAGGAAACTCATGTGAATGTAACACAAGATTTTTTACTTCATTTGAAAAAGTAAATTAAGTTCATTCCTAACAGGCACATAAGGGGAAACTTCACACAAGAGCTTAATACAACCTAATTATTTAAAGCAAACAGTGTTATAAAAGAATAGCTTTGAAAACCAATAAGAGTGACTGACATTTATGTTCAGTCCATATTGAGGTCAGGGGTTCAAACCTAGTGGAGGGCAATAGATTTCCCTTAGCATGGCTTCCTTCAGAAGGGAAGTAAAGCTACAGGGTAGTCCTGTGTCGATTTACGGCACGTAAAAACCTCAAGCTTGATAAAGAGGCTTCTGAGCAAAATTTCCGGCCTTTCACGTCCAATATAGAATGGGATGCTAAGAACCACAGTAGTTAAAGAGCATCCATAAATAATAATAATAATAATAAAATGTGCATTGCATTACTATTAGAGCACTCAAATTTGGTTTTTGTCTGATATACATAGTTTTACTATCCGAGGACTGACAAGTGAATTAGGTTTTACTCTGTCTAACTCCAAAGGTTCAGAATATATGAGGAACGATGTTTCAAAATGCGATAAGTTCACATGTGGACGTAAATTGTTTAAGCAGATTTCTGCTCCAAAAGATGGGCTGCATCAAGCTACGGTGTTGCTTTCATTTTCAAAACACAATTTTTAACCCTTTAAATAAAGCACAAATTTTGAGATTTGGTTTAAAATGCAATCAGCCCAGCATTGAATGATAAGTCCAACACTAATGTATGTTGCACCCAGAGTCTAAAAAAAATATGCTAAACCTTTACAAAATATTTTTGGTTGTGTATCAGTTATTGTGGTCAAAGTATTGTCATATGCAGCAGGTTTATATTGCTGGCCTGCAGTTCATGATACTAAGAGGGCAAATGATTTTCATAGGATGAGCACAAATAAAAAACAAACTAATACAGGACATTATAAAATAGGAGCCATATTTTATAACAAACTACCAGTGCAAGTACAGAATAACGTAAATATACAATTCAAAAGAGTTTTAAAATCCTACTTAATTAAGAATTATAATGTTTGTACATATCTATATGTAATAATTACCATTTGATTATACCTTCCCTTCTGATATTTATTATTATTATGTAGCAGAAGGGCTTAGTGACCCAAAAGACAGACTTACTCACTCTTTGTTGCGAGTTGAGGATAGCCATTCAAATTTCAACATTTATTATTATTATGTAGCAGAAGGGCTTAGTGACCCAAAAGACAGACTTACTCACTCTTTGTTGCGAGTTGAGGATAGCCATTCAAATTTCAACATCTAAATAACAATCTTATTAGTGATGTTTGTCAGTTCAGTATCATTGCATTTTCTAATATCTGCCATTATTTTAAAGCTGGATCATTTTCATGGTCTTATCTATTAATATAATTGTATTCCTTAAATAATGTGGAATATGAGCCAAAACAAAACTTTGCACATTGTTTAGGAACAGATTAATTTTTATCCTGTAATTAATTCTATCACAAGGTGTGAAAAGAACTCGATGAAATTGTATGATTTTGATTGCATTTCTTAATATATATGTATTTTTTTAATTTGAAGAAAAAAAGTATAGCTAAAGTAGGTACAAATTTTTACTGTATTATTTAAATAATGTTTGAACATTCCTCAAAGAGGCAGAATGTATATTAAAACAGGCGAGTGATTGGGAACATCTTTCTGAATTGTGCCAAATATTTGGTAAAAATCAAAATTGAAGAATAAATTTGTTTCTAAACACAAGTTGTGCAAAATAAAACAAGTCCACAGATTTTCAAAATTCAATTAGCAACTGTGCCTTTAAGTAATGAGAGATTTTTCCATACTTATCCTATTTTTCTATATCAGAATTCTTAATCAATTCCTGTACTTTAAATTACAAATTATTATAAAACTTTACTGAACATTAGGTGTTGGCTTCTCCTGTAAAATTTGTATTTGTAAACTTATCATGTTTTGAAAAGTTACTCTTCATATACAAAGGTAGTAGCTAATTAAGCATGGGGTCAGTGTAAGAACATGAGCTAACGGTTCCGTATCCATTTAAAAAGTAAAGACGAGATATGAACAGCCATTCTACCATTTTGTTAATACTGCACATGTGCAGAAGAAAGTAATCTGCTATTTCTAACACACTCATGAGTACGCATTCATCATTAAGCTTAAGATTTAGGGGAATCTCCAAACTTCGCTCTTGCCTCCTTTACAGCGAAGTTTCTCATATTTGAAACTAACACATATGCACAGACACTAACCTTGTGTAAATCTCAAAACCAGATGAGCGGCTTGCTACAGCCTGAAGACCTCCGCTCATCTTCTTCCTTTCTATTCTCTTTCTTTTCTAGAGTTTCAGGACCAATAATGACCCTACAGTTCTATATAAAAGGTTTAATTGGAATTACATAGTCTGACATCATTTTGAGGCAGTATTTTTAACACTTAAATGATTTCAGTCTAATTGTATAATATATATAATTCAATAACAGCCCGCCTTAAGGCAATATGTGTATGTAACAATATATAAAATGTGTATATTACAGTCATTGTAAATGTTTATATTATTGTATACATGTTCAATAATGTTATGTGAATGTATTACGTAATTTAATTATGTAGGAGCTGTGAGAATAATAGGTTAAAAGTTGCTAACAATGAGGTAACCTTGAGGCAATGATGAATTTGAAAGTTTAAATGCTACTAGTCATTATTGGCGCAACAATAATGTAAATTTTGAGTCAGTTTAATAAATAGCCAATCAACAACCACAAAAACCTTTAGTTAAATGAAGGTATTCTATTGGAGTAGGATTAGCCAATCAGAGACTTGAAATACAGAAATTTACAAATTTGGGCGGTAGAAATCAATTCAGTTGCTTGTAGACAGCGCTCATAACTGGACGCGTTGCTTGCAGACAGTGTTCCTAAGCAGACGCGAGACACATTCTCGAGAAATTTAATACGTATTCATGCGAGATGAAAATAGTTTAGGTGTTAAAAAGTGCAAGTAATTAATAAAATAATCTCACAGCTCTCTCTATATCAGTGAAGTGTTATTTAAATTGTGTCAAGGATTAATAAACGTAGTGAAGTAAAATTATAATCTGTGTAAGCCTACATTCTTCAGTCGCACTACAACCCTGCAAAGAGAAACATGTCTCTAACAATAATACTGACACAGCCGAGGCCAACATAAATATATAATATTTAAAGAAACAGTCAAATTACAAAGTTAATATTCTTAAACATTTTTGGGGCAAAGGCCACCAGAAAGTACATTTGGGGCAAAGGCTACCGGAAAATGGGTACTATACATGCGGTTGCAATGGACTTCAAGTTCGGCTCCCCAACATTTGAACTACAATACAAATCGGCTTTCCATACGTAGCAACAAACCATTCCACTTCAAATTGGCGCCCAGCTGCGTGGGGCTCAAAGAGACAAGAATTGGCGACAACAGCTGAAAAGAAGAGATCTACAAACCTCATAGAATTACCAAATTGACGAAACTACAAGACGTCACTTCAGAGAACTTCAAAATCAATATCATCCAAGGACAGCAACAATTCTTTCAGGAGTACAGGGCACACGCAGTCAACAATTCAACTACAATCTACGAGGGAGCACCAGAATAAACAAAAAAAAAAAAAAAAAAAAAGAGGGTTTACTAACAGCCAGAACAAAAGGTCAGAAAATTCCATTATACATTTATATAATTGTCAAAATAGTTTAGAAAATATATTGTTAAGATAATTTCATGCTGTTAAGAAGCGCTAAATTAAAATTGAGCAATTCCAAACCAAATATAACAAAAGAAAATATACAAAATAAAATGGAAACAGAAAACAATGAAAATATGGAAATAGGGGAGGATAGGTCAGCCATTACAGAGTACAATGTAAATTTACAATTAGAGCTAGATAAAACAAATAGGTTAAATGTAGAACAACCATTTGTAAATTCACAGGTAGGCATAGAAAGAGATAGCAGTAGTATGCAAGATCAATCATCTTTACATATGTTAGTGCAAGGAACAACAAAAGAAAGAAACCCTCACATATCTAGCCAACAATGCAAGCAAACTTATCACAACAAAATGTTATGTGCCTTCTAAAAGCTATAAATGACTTTAGTAATAAGTTAACTGAAATGAGAGGAGAGTTAAAAGAAACTAATGCAGAGCGGAGGAAAGTAACTGAAAGTAATGCAGATTTAAATAATAAGCTAACTTAAAATAATAAGATAACTGATAAGTTAACTGAAACTAGTGCAGAGTTATCTAGTATAAAAAAAGATCTAGCTAAGCAAATAGAAAATTGTATGAAAGAAAGCAAAGCTGAAAGCAAGAGGTTAGAAATCAAAATAGAACAATCTTCAAAAAGATATAGATTTAAAAGTAAATAAGGCTTGCAATCAGCTAGAACAGAAATTGTCAAGTCATATTGGTAAAAATTTAACTGAAATGGAGTTGAAACTTACTAATACTAAACAGGGAATTTGTAATAAGTTAGATAAACAGAGTGAAGAATTAAAAACAATGGTAGAAAATACAAATGCAGATCTTGTAAAAGTACAAATATATTTTAACAGGGGAAACAAATAAAATGCATGAAATGGCTAAAATAAATGCAGATGCAATAAAAGAAGCAAATACAGGGCAGGGATAAGTAATGTCAATGATAGATGAAATTAAAGATAAAGTACCAGAAAGTAACAAAGAAATAGATAAATTTAGAAATAGTTTTGAAAATTTAAGTACCAATGTCCCAAAGGTAAATACAGATGTAACTAATTCTGTAAATGCTAATCAAATGCATGACAATAATACAAGTGCTGAAAGAGGTCTATCACCTTTGTTAACTAATAAAACAAGAGATGCTACTACTTTTTCCATAGCATCAGCCTCTCAAACACAAAACAATGATGATGTCACACATGTGCATGTACCAAATCAGATGTAAAGCTATTATTCTGTGCTTAATGAATTACCTTTACCTTATTTTAATGCTTCCTCAAGTCCACTACAATTTATACATGATCTAGTAGAATATTTTAAATTGAAAAATGTGCCTGAAGCATTAAAGATGATACTTGTTAGAAAATGCTTGGATAACAAAACCTTAGAATAGTTACATATGCTAACAGACACTGAAATGAATTTTGAAACATTTAAAGTTTTGGAATACCACTGTGCAACATAAGATTAGGGCAAGCATAAGTTATTCACAGTATAGTAGAGATGACAACTTATCAATGACAGATTATCTTATAAAATATGTGAGATATTTAACTCCAGCCATGCATGAGGAAGATTTTATTAGCTTAATTACCAGACACTACCCTCTACACGTACAAAACTACATTCTTATTGAAAGACCTAAAACTATTTATGAGATGACAACTTATCAATGGCAGATTATCTTATAAAATATGCAGGATATGTGAGATATTTAACTCCAGCCATGCATGAGGAAGATTTTATTAGTTTAATTACCAGACACTACCCTCTACATGTACAAAACTACATTCTTATTGAAAGACCTCAAAAACTATTTATGAGATGACAACTTATCAATGACAGATTATCTTATAAAATATGTGAGATATTTAACTCCAGCCATGCATGAGGAAGATTTTATTAGTTTAATTACCAGACACTACCCTCTACATGTACAAAACTACATTCTTATTGAAAGACCTAAAACTATTTATGAGATGACAACTTATCAATGACAGATTATCTTATAAAATATGTGAGATATTTAACTCCAGCCATGCATGAGGAAGATTTTATTAGTTCAATTACCAGACACTACCCTCTACATGTACAAAACTACATTCTTATTGAAAGACCTAAAACTATTTATGAGATGACAACTTATCAATCACAGATTATCTTATAAAATATGTGAGATATTTAACTCCAGCCATGCATGAGGAAGATTTTATTAGTTTAATTACCAGACACTACCCTCTACATGTACAAAACTACATTCTTATTGAAAGACCTAAAACTATTTATGAGATGACAACTTATCAATGACAGATTATCTTATAAAATATGTGAGATATTTAACTCCAGCCATGCATGAGGAAGATTTTATTAGCTTAATTACCAGACACTACCCTCTACACGTACAAAACTACATTCTTATTGAAAGACCTAAAACTATTTATGAGATGACAACTTATCAATGGCAGATTATCTTATAAAATATGCAGGATATGTGAGATATTTAACTCCAGCCATGCATGAGGAAGATTTTATTAGTTTAATTACCAGACACTACCCTCTACATGTACAAAACTACATTCTTATTGAAAGACCTCAAAAACTATTTACGAGATGACAACTTATCAATGACAGATTATCTTATAAAATATGTGAGATATTTAACTCCAGCCATGCATGAGGAAGATTTTATTAGTTTAATTGCCAGACACTACCCTCTACATGTACAAAACTACATTCTTATTGAAAGACCTAAAACTATTTATGAGATGACAACTTATCAATGACAGATTATCTTATAAAATATGTGAGATATTTAACTCCAGCCATGCATGAGGAAGATTTTATTAGTTTAATTACCAGACACTACCCTCTACATGTACAAAACTACATTCTTATTGAAAGACCTAAAACTATTTATGAGATGACAACTTATCAATCACAGATTATCTTATAAAATATGTGAGATATTTAACTCCAGCCATGCATGAGGAAGATTTTATTAGTTTAATTACCAGACACTACCCTCTACATGTACAAAACTACATTCTTATTGAAAGACCTAAAACTATTTATGAGATGACAACTTATCAATGACAGATTATCTTATAAAATATGTGAGATATTTAACTCCAGCCATGCATGAGGAAGATTTTATTAGTCTAATTACCAGACACTACCCTCTACATGTACAAAACTATATTCTTATTGAAAGACCTAAAACTATTTATGAGATGACAACTTATCAATGACAGATTATCTTATAAAATATGTGAGATATTTAACTCCAGCCATGCATGAGGAAGATTTTATTAGTTTAATTACCAGACGCTACCCTCTACATGTACAAAACTACATTCTTATTGAAAGACCTAAAACTATTTATGAGATCACAACTTATCAATGACAGATTATCTTATAAAATATGTGAGATATTTAACTCCAGCCATGCATGAGGAAGATTTTATTAGTTTAATTACCAGACACTACCCTCTACACGTACAAAACTACATTCTTATTGAAAGACCTAAAACTATTTATGAGATGACAACTTATCAATGACAGATTATCTTATAAAATATGTGAGATATTTAACTCCAGCCATGCATGATGAAGATTTTATTAGTTTAATTACCAGACACTACCCTCTACACGTACAAAACTACATTCTTATTGAAAGACCTAAAACTATTTATGAGATGACAACTTATCAATGACAGATTATCTTATAAAATATGTGAGATATTTAACTCCAGCCATGCATGAGGAAGATTTTATTAGTTTAATTACCAGACACTACCCTCTACACGTACAAAACTACATTCTTATTGAAAGACCTAAAAGTATTTATGAGATGACAACTTATCAATGACAGATTATCTTATAAAATATGCAGGATATGTGAGATATTTAACTCCAGCCATGCATGAGGAAGATTTTATTAGTTTAATTACCAGACACTACCCTCTACACGTACAAAACTACATTCTTATTGAAAGACCTAAAACTATTTATGAGATGACAACTTATCAATGACAGATTATCTTATAAAATATGTGAGATATTTAACTCCAGCCATGCATGATGAAGATTTTATTAGTTTAATTACCAGACACTACCCTCTACACGTACAAAACTACATTCTTATTGAAAGACCTAAAACTATTTATGAGATGACAACTTATCAATGACAGATTATCTTATAAAATATGTGAGATATTTAACTCCAGCCATGCATGAGGAAGATTTTATTAGTTTAATTACCAGACACTACCCTCTACACGTACAAAACTACATTCTTATTGAAAGACCTAAAAGTATTTATGAGATGACAACTTATCAATGACAGATTATCTTATAAAATATGCAGGATATGTGAGATATTTAACTCCAGCCATGCATGAGGAAGATTTTATTAGTTTAATTACCAGACACTACCCTCTACACGTACAAAACTACATTCTTATTGAAAGACCTAAAACTATTTATGAGATGACAACTTATCAATGACAGATTATCTTATAAAATATGTTAGATATTTAACTCCAGCCATGCATGAGGAAGATTTTATTAGTTTAATTACCAGACACTACCCTCTACATGTACAAAACTACATTCTTATTGAAAGACCTAAAACTATTTATGAGATGACAACTTATCAATGACAGATTATCTTATAAAATATGTGAGATATTTAACTCCAGCCATGCATTAGGAAGATTTTATTAGTTTAATTACCAGACACTACCCTCTACACGTACAAAACTACATTCTTATTGAAAGACCTAAAACTATTTATGAGATGACAACTTATCAATGACAGATTATCTTATAAAATATGTGAGATATTTAACTCCAGCCATGCATGATGAAGATTTTATTAGTTTAATTACCAGACACTACCCTCTACACGTACAAAACTGCATTCTTATTGAAAGACCTAAAACTATTTATGAGATGACTACTTATCAATGGCAGATTATCTTATAAAATATGCAGGATAGGTGAGATATTTAACTCCAGCCATGCATGAGGAAGATTTTATTAGTTTAATTAACAGACACTACCCTCTACACGTACAAAACTACATTCTTATTGAAAGACCTAAAACTATTTATGAGATGACAACTTATCAATGGCAGATTATCTTATAAAATATGAAGGATATGTGAGATATTTAACTCCAGCCATGCATGAGGAAGATTTTATTAGTTTAATTACCAGACACTACCCTCTACACGTACAAAACTACATTCTTATTGAAAGACCTAAAACTATTTATGAGATGACAACTTATCAATGACAGATTATCTTATAAAATATGTGAGATATTTAACTCCAGCCATGCATGAGGAAGATTTTATTAGGTTAATTACCAGACACTACCCTCTACACGTACAAAACTACATTCTTATTGAAAGACCTAAAAGTATTTATGAGATGACAACTTATCAATGACAGATTATCTTATAAAATATGCAGGATATGTGAGATATTTAACTCCAGCCATGCATGAGGAAGATTTTATTAGTTTAATTATCAGACACTACCCTCTACATGTACAAAACTACATTCTTATTGAAAGACCTCAAAAACTATTTATGAGATGACAACTTATCAATGACAGATTATCTTATAAAATATGTGAGATATTTAACTCCAGCCATGCATGAGGAAGATTTTATTAGCTTAATTACCAGACACTACCCTCTACACGTACAAAACTACATTCTTATTGATAGACCTAAAACTATTTATGAGATGACAACTTATCAATGGCAGATTATCTTATAAAATATGCAGGATATGAGAGATATTTAACTCCAGCCATGCATGAGGAAGATTTTATTAGTTTAATTACCAGACACTACCCTCTACATGTACAAAACTATATTCTTATTGAAAGACCTAAAACTATTTATGAGATGACAACTTATCAATGACAGATTATCTTATAAAATATGTGAGATATTTAACTCCAGCCATGAGGAAGATTTTATTAGTTTAATTACCAGACACTACCCTCTACATGTACAAAACTACATTCTTATTGAAAGACCTAAAACTATTTATGAATGACAACTTATCAATGGCAGATTATCTTATAAAATATGCAGGATATGTGAGATATTTAACTCCAGCCATGCATGAGGAAGATTTTATTAGTTTAATTACCAGACACTACCCTCTACATGTACAAAACTACATTCTTATTGAAAGACCTAAAACTATTTATGAATGACAACTTATCAATGGCAGATTATCTTATAAAATATGCAGGATATGTGAGATATTTAACTCCAGCCATGCATGAGGAAGATTTTATTAGTTTAATTACCAGACACTACCCTCTACATGTACAAAACTACATTCTTATTGAAAGACCTAAAACTATTTATGAATGACAACTTATCAATGGCAGATTATCTTATAAAATATGCAGGATATGTGAGATATTTAACTCCAGCCATGCATGAGGAAGATTTTATTAGTTTAATTACCAGACACTACCCTCTACATGTACAAAACTACATTCTTATTGAAAGACCTAAAACTATTTATGAGAAGACAGAGCTAATATCATCATTAGAACGGCAAGGAAATAGTAACAGTAACGAAAATTTTAGTCCACACAGACGAGACACAAATCAGGCGCGATAGGCGTAATGATATGCATTACAATACACGCTATCTCCATGAAAATAGGAGAAATAATGAATTTCAGGGCCAAAACAGATTTAATTATAATACACAAAATATCAGAAATTCAAGAGAACAAGGGAGACAAGAACACAAATTATATAAGATGGAAAGGATAAATCAGCAGAATTCTACTTCACCTAGAGGTAATAATTGATTTCAGCATAGAGAAGTATACATAACAGGGGAAACTTCCATAATATAACCATACAGAAATATATACACGTGGAGGACATAGCAGTTACAGTGGGAAAACAAGAGCTGGGGGCGTGGCTCATACTCAAATGTTAATGATAATGAAATAATAGTAACTGCGGTACAAAATGGCAATCCTGTAAATACTGAAAATACTCACCAGGAAAACTAAATTATGTATTGCATGACGTAGATTCTGGTAATACAGTACCTTCTGCTCTAAGTGGCAAGAATAAAATATCTACACACTTTGATTGTTACCGTCTAAATACAAACACAGGGAATTGTGAAAACAAATATGAATCACCGCATATATAAACTATTATAGCAGGTGATGCAGTAATTTGTATCACAAATTACTTAAATGTAAATAATGATTGTAATATGAATATGCATTTTTATGTGACATTGATTTCAGATGTTTATTGATTGTAAATATTGTTGGGAAGTAAATTTATAATGCCTTACTGAAACTGTCAATAATAGCGCGCAATAATGCAGAGAGGGGGGGCGAGCTGTTTATGATTATTGGAAACGAGGAAGTTACGTAATGTTGGCGCGTTTTTTCCGTTGAGAACCTTCTGGAATATTTTCTCCCTAAAGCATATGTATTCATAATTTTAATTGGATATTAAAATAGACACTAATGTTGGCGCGTTTTATTAGCCAATTGCAGCTCAGTTATAATCTTTAGGCGTATCTGGATGAAGGAGTATAAATAAGCCAAGTCAGAGGTAGATCGCGGGCAGTTCATTGAAAATCTCAATACACTACACGTCGCCTTCAGTCTGTCAGTTCATCAAAAATCTGTGTACACTACACATCGTCTTCAGTCAGTCAGTTCGTCATACATCGGATATAGATACACAAGTTACGCGCAGCAGAATTATGAAAGATCTAAAATATGGTAAAGTTAATTATACAAAAGGTTGAAGTACGTTGATTAAAAGTGATCAGTAAGAAGTTATTATAACAGTTTCAGTTTGGCGAGTATCTAGATCAATATGTAAAAGTGATAGTGAACGTGTTCGACAATAAAAATTATAAAACAAATTTCTTCATCAGTGTTCTTTTTGGATAAAAGATTCCTTTCCGTTTACACAACCCTGATCAAGACACATGTTCGACCCAAGATAAGATAATAGCTAGCCGGAGGACAGTAAACAAAACTTAAAATTCTTTCAAACACTGATACTAGGTACCACAAATTGCTAACACTAGATGGAGCTACAAACCGAACAAATGAATGACGTCACAAGATGGCTTCAACACACGTGATGTAAACAAACATTTGTAAGTAATACCGTTACAAATTGGCTCCCATACGTGGGGCAGTTAAAATTATGTAACCAAACAAAACAAAAGCAGCACAATATAAGATCAAGTTCTAATAATTTACGTGAAAACATATTACGTAAGCACAAAGTTATCGCACAGGAAGGGAAGCAAATGTTGCAATAGATTCTGGATCATCAAGCTCTATCTGCTCAAAGAAATTTTATGAACAACTGTTAAATGAAGGGATAAAACTCATGTCAGCCCCAATAAGCAATGTAGTATGTAGGGTAGCCATAGGTACAATGACCCTAATATCAAAGTTCAAGCACTAATACCTATACAAATAGCAGATATTACATTGGAAGCCATGTTTTTAATAGTTCCAAACTTAATATGCGAAGTTATAATTGGGTGTGATCTATTAATAGAGTTGTCTGCGATAGCTGATTTTAAGGACAGACTTGTATTAAATAAAGTAGAAAAGAATATATACGTGCCTTTTATAAAAGATAAAGTATGTAGAGTGCAAAGAATGGAACAATAAAACGCAGTATATCAAGAAGAATGCTTCATACAAATAGTAAATGTCCAAGCAAGCAGGGAAAACAATGAAAGGTTATTGACCCTTAACTTCGAAGAACAGAAAACTGACCTTACCAAAGGGAACCCTTATACAAAGAAACCTATGGCAGAAGAAAATATACTAGAGCAGGTAGAAAATAGTTATACAACAGAAATAGAAAACAGGAAAATACACACAAATACACTGATGACAAATACAATACTGACTGACCGTGAAAAGATAATAATGAAAAAGGTATTAGAAGACAATAATCATGTATTCAATGAAATTCCAGGATGGTGTACATCATATATTCACACTTTTACAGTAAAAAATGTACTAGCATTCAGAAGAAAATATAATAACTTACCAGTAAACCAATGAAACGAAGCTAAAAAATTAATAGGCAGTATGCTAGAAAATGACATCATTGAGCTTAGCAATTCACAATATATAAATAGTGTTTGTTGGATGGTAAAGAAAGATAGTAGTTTAAGAATCACTATAGATGGAAGATATTTAAATAAATTCATGCTACCAGACCACTTTCAAAATGAAAGTATACAACAAACAATTGCAAAGCTATCACATGGCAAATATATCTCTTCTATAGATCTTACAGCTTCATTTTGGCAAGTCAAGCTAGATCCTAAAGTACGTGATTACACAGCCTTTCAAGTTTTTGGATTACAATATAGGTATTGTGTAAATCCATATGGATTAAAGAATAGTGCTAGTGGATTCATGAGAGCAATACATAGTATCTTTGGTAACACAGCAGATGATTTCTTAATTAGATACACTGATGATTTTCTAATAATAAGCCAAACCTGTGAGGAACATTTAGAAAATGTAAATTATGTATTAAATAAATTACATGAACATGGCATGACCGTAAATATTAAAAAGTCAAAATTCTTTGTACCTGAAATCAAATTCTTGGGATATGTAATAAATGGAGTAGGCATTCGACCAGATGAAGAAAGAATAGAAGCCATATTAAAATACCACCACCTAAAAAATATTCGACAGCTACGACGTTTATTTGGAATTTGGAATGATGAAAGTAAATTTTTACCAAGATATGCTATACAAGTAGAACCTTTAAGACAACTTCTAAAGAAAACAAACAAATGGAAGTGGACAGCCGAGCTACAAAAATGTTTTGAAAATGTAAGAAAGTTATTTGCAAATGTAATATTGCTGGAACGTCCATGAATTAGATTATGTGGATGCATCTTGTCAGGGGTATGCAGGAATACTACGGCAAAGAGAACATGACAACACATTTCATGTAATAAGTACTGCTTCACGTGGCTTAACCAATATTGAAAGAAATGCATCAGTAACAATGTTAGAAATTGGAGCACTATATTTTTCATTAATTAAATTTAAGACACATATATTTCAGAAGAAAGTGAAAATATATACAGATCATACTAGCTTAACTTTCATTTAGAAATGTAAGTTATATAGTGGAGAGTTAGCTAGAATGATTTTCGCTAAAATGGAATTTGATGTAGAAATTATACATATTTCAGGCAGTGAATAAATTCAGTGATTTAATATCAAGAATCAGTCACAACAAACAATTTCCTGAAAGCTGTTCTAGACAACAATATGAAATTAAAGTGCTTACGATAGACATTCCAATGAAGAAAGAATTGAAGAAGCAATTTAAAAATATTAAAGAAGAGCAAGATAAAGACATTAAACTAGCAAGTTTGAAAGAAAAAGCTCCGAAGATAGAAGAGGCAAAGAATAGTACAATCGCTGTTGAAAATGGTGTGTTATATAAGAAACATGGAAAGGAGATAAAGAGGTGGTAAACGTATATTCCAACAAGCATGGAGTTAGAAATAATAGAACAATTTCATTTAGGATTAATACATGCAGGTACAGAGAAGACAACCCTAACTATTTTGGAAATTTTATACATCTCTAAACTAGGACAAAGTAAGAAAATGCATATCATGTTGCGATCTTTGTCAGAAAGCAAAACAAATTAATGTAGCTTAGAGATAAACCAAGATGTTTATTCAGTTTAGATTTGCGTGGTCCAATGCCTGTAAGTACATTTGGGTACAAATTTTTATTTGTATGCTATGACGTATTTAGCAAATATGTACAAATATATGCACTCAAGAATGCAACCAGCACAACATGTTTACACAAATTAACAAAATCATATTTCCCAGAGGAAGGAATAGTTCAGGCCATACTTTGTGATAATGATCAGTGTTTACCAGTTCTAAATTTATGAATGGAATCAAAGATTTGGGAGTTGAACAGTATTTCTCATCACGATATAAACCTAATGCCAATCCAGTAGAAAGAGAAATAAAAGAAATTTCAAATTATCTACGTGTAGTGTGACAACAAACAGAGCAGTTGGTACTCATACATCAACATTATTCAAAATCTACTTAATCAATCCATAAATACAGTAACAAGATTCAAACCAATAGAACTTCATCACGGAAAATTATACAATACTTTGAGCCATAATGTACCAGAAGTTATTGAAGACCAATCAGTTAAATTGCCAGAAAAAGAGGAAATTTTTAAATTAGTATTTTTAAAAATACAAGCAAAAGCCCTGAAGAGAAAACAAAAACATGAAGAAAGAAAAAGAAGAGTTTGGAAAATAAAGAAAGGAGATCAAGTGTTAGTGAAGAACAAGAGGTTGTCAAATAAACTTCATAAAGAATATTGGAGATTGTTTCAGAGCTACCACGGTCCTTATGAAATAATAAATATATTTGGAACAGATACATATCAACTTAGGAAGAATAAAACAAATAAAATAATTGGAAGATTCCACAAACAAATGTTAAAGCCATATAAATGTAAACAACCTGTGGCACAAGAAGAAAAAGAAAATAAAGTATCTGGAACATAAAAGGGGAAAGCAATGTAATTTAAAAAAAAAATGTATAAGAATATCTTTACTAAATGTAACCAATTGTCAATATAACAAAAGAGAGTTTAGATAAAAAAAATGTAATAGAAAAAAATCCATTGTCAGTGTGAAAAACGTAATAAATTTAAATAGCAACTGCATTTATATTGTATAAGGTATAAATTGTTAGAAATTGTAAGAAAATAATAAAAATGCTTAAGAAATAAGTTATAAAGAAATGGTAACAAGTGTTAATATGCCTAGTTAAATGTATAGCAAATAAAATGCTTAATAGTGGCTGTATTAGTGAACAAACAAACTTCACTCAGGTCATTAAACACCAGATCATTGACCATAAAAAGTGTCGAACATGTGGAAGAACAAAATAAATATGAAGTATTCTGCTATACACGAGAGTAGTGAAAAACCAGAGTGTTAAATAAACGTGACAGTGAAAGATAGGAAGTGCAATAATAAAAAGGTTATGTTTCTTTCTTTCAGGAGACTTTAAGAAAATTATTAAAAATTAGAAAACAAAAAAAACAAAACAATTTTTAAATATTTCTAAAAGGGGGCAATTTGAGGCAGTATTTTTAACACTTAAATGATTTCAGTCTAATTACATATTATATGTAATTCAATATCTAATTACATAATATATATATAATTCAATAACAGCCCGCCTTAAGGCAATATGTGTATGTAACAATATATAAAATGTGTATATTACAGTCATTGTAAATGTTTATATTATTGTATACATGTTCAATAATGTTATGTGAATGTACTACGTAATTTAATTATGTAGGAGCTGTGAGAATAATAGGTTAAAAGTTGCTAACAATGAGGTAACCTTGAGGCAATGATGAATTTGAAAGTTTAAATGCTACTAGTCATTGTTGGCGCAACAATAATGTAAATTTTGAGTCAGTTTAATAAATAGCCAATCAACAACCACAAAAACCTTTAGTTAAATGAAGGTATTCTATTGGAGTAGGATTAGCCAATCAGAGACTTGAAATACAGAAATTTACAAATTTGGGCGGTAGAAATCAATTCAGTTGCTTGTAGACAGCGCTCATAACTGGACGCGTTGCTTGCAGACAGTGTTCCTAAGCAGACGCGAGACACATTCTCGAGAAATTTAATACGTATTCATGTGAGATGAAAATAGTTTAGGTGTTAAAAAGTGCAAGTAATTAATAAAATAATCTCACAGCTCTCTCTATATCAGTGAAGTGTTATTTAAATTGTGTCAAGGATTAATAAATGTAGTGAAGTAAAATTATAATCTGTGTAAGCCTACATTCTTCAGTCGCACTACAACCCTGCAAAGAGAAACATGTCTCTAACAATAATACTGACACAGCCGAGGCAAACATAAATATATAATATTTAAAGAAACAGTCAAATTACAAAGTTAATATTCTTAAACATTTTTGGGGCAAAGGCCACCAGAAAGTACATTTGGGGCAAAGGCTACCGGAAAATGGGTACTATACGTGCGGTTGCAATGGACTTCAAGTTCGGCTCCCCAACATTTGAACTACAATACAAATCAGCTTTCCATACGTAGCAACAAACCATTCTACTTCAATTTCTAAAGATGCATCTCCTAGTTCTTACCAAACCTGAGTCTATTTCAGGTATTCTCAGTTGCAGTGTATAGAGCGCCTCGTTCATTACAAATAAATGCAATGGAGTCAGGTTCAAGCATGTCTTCATAGCTTCAGTAGGAGCTGTAACAGCCACACATACAGAACATTTTGTTTCCTAAAAATACATTCTTAGGATGTGTAAGTGGTCTCAAAACACGCATTTGCAGTGAATTTCGACATTGGATAGAATACAATATCTGTGCTTACTGTATGTATGTAGCAGGGAAAGTAAAAACATTTAGTTAGTTAGTTAGTTTATTCATCCGTTAAAGTGGTTTGGTACAATGTACATTCACTATTGGACACGTCAAGCTATAAACATAAACAATAATAGGTTTTTGCAATATATACAATATGTTTTTACATTATATACAATAGGTATTTACATGCTAAATACTATGGTTCATGATATACATTTGTGTTCAAGGAAATCATTAATAGAATAAAAGGAGTGGTTAACTAGATGTGCCTTGAGACTGGATTTCAGCTGGTTTACATTTTTAATTGCCTTAATATTACTTGGTAAATTATTATAAAGTTTAATGCCAGAGAATAAGATACTTTTTTGGTAGAGCGAGGTGTTGCAGTTGGTCACATGTATTTGTGTATTTTCCCTAGTATTGTGTTCATGCACCATATTATTAGTTATGAATAGTGAATCAGAAGCATTAATGTTCTTGACTATAAGCAGAATAACTGCATATATGTAAATGCAGGGAAGTGGGAGGATCCCCAGTTTTTTAAAGAGAGGTTTACATGACGACTTTGGGCTGACTCCTTCAATAGTTCTGATAATTTTTTTCTGTGCAATAAAGATTGACTTGCTTGTTGGAGACTCACCCCAGAAGACTACTCCATAACTTAGGAGTGAGTGCACATGTGCAAAATATGCTGCTCTAACTGTTTCTTTACTTGTGCATGTTGTCAATATTCTTAGCATATAACATAGAGAGCTGAGTTTATTATTTATGAAGCTAGTGTGGACATCCCATTTCAGATTGCTTTGTATGCAGACCCCAAGGAATTTTATAGATTCTACTTTTTTAAGTGTCTGATTAGAGAGTTGTATTTGAGGGGCAAGATAATTTTTGTTCATATTTGTGTGTATATCCATTGCTACAGTTTTATTTGTATTTATAATAAGATTATTCAATGTAAAATAGTTTGAGATTTTCTCTGAGACTTGGTGAATAGAGGTTAGAAAGGTTTCTTTTTGGGTTGCCTTAACCAGGATATTTGTATCATCAGCATATAAAATGGTTTTAGTACATGGATCATTTATGTGGAAATCATTTATGAAAAGAAGAAATAGGACAGGACCTAGTATAGAACCTTGTGGCACACCATAGCTTACTTGGAGTGGACTGGAGTGATAATAATTGATCTGATTATTTGATTTATTCTTTATTTCCACTATTTGCATACGACCACATAGATATGATTCTAACCATTTATTGGCCAACCCTCTTATGCCTAGAGCCTCTATTTTCGTTAACAAAAGCTGATGATCTATGGTGTCGAATGCCTTTGTTAAGTCTAAAAATATAGCCGAGGCATGTTGCTTTTGATCAATGGCTTTAAGGGACGCGGTTATAAATGAGAAAATTCCAGATTCAGTTGAGTCATTTTTCCTGAAGCCGTGCTGAGAGTCCGATAATAATTTATGTTTCTCTAAGAAGTTGGAAAGTCGTTTAAGAAACAGTTTCTCCAATATTTTAGAGAAAACTGAAAGTAGCGCTATGGGCCGATAATTAGACATATCATTGTTTTTCCCTTTTTTATGTAATGGTTTGATTATGGCTGTTTTTAGGCAAGTGGGAAAAGAACCTGAGCTTAAAGATTCATTACATAGATGTGTTATTGGATTCACAATTACATGTGCGCATTTTTTAATAAGAAAGTCTGGTACCCTATTCATGCCAGCCGAGTTTTTTGGCTTAAGATCTTTTATTATTTGTAAAATTTCTTTCTCGTTTGTCGGTGTAAGGTATATTGATTCATGTATTGAGCTGTGAAAATTTAATGTAGGAGGGGGATTATTTAACGAGGCTTGTTTTATGAGATTATCTGCTATATTAACAATGTATGTATTAAAGTTTTCTGCTACTTCAATTGGATCTACAACTTTTTTAGAATTTATGAGCAAGTTTATGTTGTTCACTATTATTTTATTAGTACCCGTTTCCTTTTTAATTATATTCCACATTGCTTTTGTTTTGTTACTTGCTATATTGATGAGTCGGTCATTTGTCATTGTTTTTGCTTCTCTTACTACTTTACTTAAGATTAGTTTATACTTCTTGATGTAGTTTTGAAATTCAACGGTTAATGGGTATGTTTTTGATAATTTATGTAGATAGCGTTTAGTTTCATATAAAAGTGAGTCTTCTATCTACGTTACGTTGTTTACAGTAAATTTTCAAATTAAGCAAAAAGGTCTCAATATGCAGACGCAATATTCCAATGTTTATTCGTGGTGGCAAGCTTTTGCACTGAAAAGAATGGTGGAACAAAAACAAAAATTATAAAGTTTCAAACATGTTCTTTGGATCTAAACTTGAAACATGAAATATTTCGAAAAGCGCTTATGGTACAAAATTATATTAATTAGATTAAACTTAATTTAATGTGCTTCACCTTTTCCTGTACCTAGTACTATTTTCATATCCCCACAAATTACAATATGCTGAATACTGCAATGAAATAGGTATATGGCATATTAATTACTTGTGGTTGTTCAATAAATATAGTCCATTTTAATTTGTAAAAATTAAGAGTACTGGAAACAAAATAACATTAAACACACAAAAGATATATACCAAAGCTTAAACCAAACTAGCGCATGTGCGAATAAAACACAAAACTGAAAAGCTTTCTTGGCACAAAGTCGTGCAGGTACAACTGAAACAACACCATCACACAATTATGCATGAAATTAAATTAAATTGAGTTTTATTTACGGACGCTCTTTAACTGCATTGGTCCTTACCATCCCATTCTATATATTGGGCGTGAAAGATCTGTAATTTTGATCAGAGGGCTCTCTATCAGGCTTGAGGTTCTTTTACGTGCCATAAATCTACATGGGACTACTGGCTTTACTCCCCTTCCGAAGGAAGCCATGCTAAGGATTTTTACACCCGAAAAAATCCATCGCCCTCCACTGGATTTGAACCCGCGACCTCGGGAACTAGAGGCTAGCATGGTTACCACAGAGGATGACATAATTATGTGTGTTATACCAATTTCCCCTTACTTATTTTATATGCACGAATTCCATGCTTTTTAACATTTAGCAATGTTAGGCTGGCATCCAGTGAATGCAGTTTTGATGTTGGTACTTCAGTAAGTGCTGCGCGTGGCCACCAGAGTTAATAGAGCCATCATACAAAATTAAGGATTTCTTACTTATGCCATCTTTTGAATTAAAACGTATCAGCAATTATTAACCCACCAAAGTAGATTCAAAACAGCACTTAAATGTCCTATAATTTCATTTAGCAGATCATTTATACCAGAAAATATCATTCACAGGGAAAGCAAACTTGGATCATGGCTTGAGCACACAGAAGCTGCCATACTAACAGTAGTACCAATTTGTAGAGCAAAATTGCCCTAAAAGATGGGCTAGAGTTTACCACTCTACTCAAAAGTGGGTAAGCATAATTTTCTTTCTGTGAAGTGTTGCAGAATGTCTACAATTATAATTATTAAGACTGCACAAGAAACCTTTTTTGGGCAATTTTCAGCATTTAATCTCTGCCCTTGAGTGTCTATTGAAGATGTATTTTGTCTTTATGTTAGAGTTGTTTATTTATTTCCAAAGAAGATTGTTTGTTACGTAATATGCTACTACGTATGTAAAGCTGATTTTGAAGATGTTGTATTTTTGTTGTTACACTCCAAGTTTTAAAAAAAATATTTTTAGCTTTGTTATTAAACTGTTTCTATAGGTAGTATTTATGTTTATGTTTGCCTCGGCTGCGTCAGTAGAGTCACGTATCTCTTAGACAGGGCGTGGTGCGACAAGAATGTAGGCTTACACAAATTTTAAGTTTACATTCACTTCTTTTTATTTATCCTCGACACAAATTAAATAGCACCACACTGATATTAAGAGCTGCGAGATTCTTTTAATTTAATACTTGTACTTTGTTAACGCGTATACATAATTTTCGTTTCACATGAATACATAATATTTCTTTAGAGAACACACCTTCCATCCGGCCACTACCAAGGTCTGCCAGCAACTGAACATATTTCAACCGTCCAAACCTGTAAGCTTCTGTATTTCACGTCTCTGATTGGCTAATCGTAGTCCAATAAAATACCTGCATTTAATTAAAGCTTTTTCTGGCTGTTGATTGGCTAATTTTAAACTGTCACAAAATTCACGTATTGTTGCTCTAATCATGACTAGTAGCATTCAAACTCTCAAACTCATTATTGCCTCAAGGTTACCTCATTGTTAGCAACTTTAAAATTATTATTCTCACAGCTCTTACACTATTAAACTACGTAATGCATTCACATAACATTATTAAACATGTTTACAATAATATATGCATATGCAATGGCTGTTGCATAATTTTTAAAATTTATTACATATTGCTTGTTATTGAATTTACATATTATATAATTTAATTAAAATTTTTCATGTGTTAAAAATACTGCCTCACTATTGATTGCCATGGGCTAGTGGGCACACTGGACAAACTGTTAGTTGTCAACCCTTTTGTATACACTGCCACTTTAAAGTGTATTGCTTAAAATGCTGGAAAATTTGAATGAACCGTAGCAAAACGGCTAATGTTATGAAATAATACATTCATACAATCTTCTCTACCCGCTTCATGATACACATTTGGGATACAGGAGGATCACTGTGTGATGAGCGATTTAGCACTTAAATACCTTAGGAGTTCATGCCACAAGTTGTGTTTTAACAAGATCTACATTTTCTGTCTCTTACACAACATTCACCCAGAATGAAGAGGACTCCACAGGATATTCTATTAAAATTCAAGATATACATTTTCTTTGTCATGTAAATATCTTAAACATGGTATTTTAATAAAAATCGTTAGGAGCATTTTTCATATAAAGGTTATTTGGAGTGGGAGAAAATCTTGGAAAATGCTGAACTTGAATACCATAGTATGTAACCAACTTTTCATTTTTGAGTACACTGCGAAAATCTATCAAATTTTTGTATGGAATTCAATATTTCCTATACTTACAACAGGTAATCAGTAGAGAAAACAAATATGTGTTTCAAACACATTGTAACATTTAATAATGAATTTTACATTTTTCTTGGAGCAAACTGTTGTCTTGTTTCTCACTGTGTGCAAGTTATACAACTCAATGAGAATGAATAGGATAGCCACAAAAAATTCAAGCTAAATTCCATTTGTAATGGAATTTTCATATGTATAATGTTTTAATCAAAATTGTTAATTTTTGAGAAAATACTATTTCTCCATGTAAAGGATAGTTTGAGACAGGGATGGGGGTTTCTATCTTAGCCTTTCTTCATTGAGGGAAATTTGACTCAAGTATAAAATTTTGTACTTATCCAAAATCTCATTTTCAGGTTACACGGTTCAGCATTTTTTGTGTTCAGAAGACCTCAAAGCATGTATTTTCAGTGATATCTCAATACTACATTTTAAGTGGAATATAATATTTCCTCTGTGCAGTTTAAGTGGCTGGGAAAGTAAAAATTGAATTAGGATAATTGATTTACTTAAAACTAATAAGGGTAGACACATCACAGTTTTGGTGCTTAATCTTACAGAAAGCATTAATTGATAAGTTGGTGTGTTACGAATATAACTACAGACCACTAGGTTAGACTTACTTTGTCACTTTCATTAGTGATGACATCTATTTAACCAATTTATAAAGCTCTGCTAATAAAGAAAAAACCCTTGCATACGGTCAAACATTCCTTAGAATTACTCAACACACACAGTTGTATGCTTTAAAATGCATACTATAAAACAAGATTAGCCAAATCTTTGTACATCTTCCCAATAAGTCTTCCTATCAAAACTGGTTTTAAAAACTGTTTAAATCACTAGGCAAACAGTCTGAATATTATAGCACCTCAAATTATATGCAACTATGTGGTAATCGTAATACGCAATAGTATTTGACACTTTCTAACATAAGGTATGCAACTCATCAATGTTTCTGCCAGCATGACAAGAAACGAAGAGCTTTAATAAAGAAACATTTTATGGTTGAACTTTACCTTGGAGAGCAGAGTTTAGGTTCTCGACTGGCCAGCCAAAGCTGTGCTCTTCCAGAGACGTCAACTGTAACCAATATAATGAAAATTGAAATATGTCAAGGTTAATATGCAAACTTCACAGCAACTCTCAGTAAACCATTTTATTTCCAAGAAATGTAAACCTTATACCTACAACAACTAAATTTATAATTATAGCGCACTTTGGCTACCCCCTGCCCCAGATTAAAACTGGGAGAAAGGGGGGGAAAAAATTAGCAACCTAATACATCGAGTCTTCAGCATACGAACTTGACCCAGATTTTGGTTAAGTATACACCCTTTTCTAACTTCAAAATGTAGTGAGTAACATGAAATTCCGAGCCATAGCTTTTAATTTACGACAGAATAAACTCAAAGTCTGAGATCCATGCAATTACCGAACCCTTATATATTACAAAAAAAAAAAAAAAAAAAAAGGATAAGCATTCTGCAGCATCATTCCCAGCCGGAATTTTCAGTTAAAATGAAAGCAAGGGCATATTATCGATTGGAATTTCCACATTTCTATATAACATTCATAAATTGGTGCTACTTTTATCTACTTACATGAAACGAAGTATAATTCTTTAGTCACGCTAAGTTTCTAATTTACCGTATTCTCTCATCACGACATATATGATTCTGACTTGTTATCGGAAGTCTTCATGCATTTACGTGGCACGGCTCCCATAGTTCAATGCGAACAATTCGTGACAGTAGGACAAAGTTATATTTCACTTGAACGATTTTTCATTGATAAAAAAAATCTGAGAATGACGTGTCTTATCACACGCTCCTTATAACCATAGCAGAGTATTCTTCACATAACGTCACAATTCCTTACCGTTTTTAAATTAAATCTAACGTTATATATAATCTATAACTATCGTTATTGGGGATATCTACGAACAGTTATACGTTCTTTGCTGAAGAGCAAATGTTTATTCATTTTATCAACTTATATGTATGTACAAAGCCAAAATAAATGTAATAACACACTGATTATAAAATTAAATAAGGTCAAAGTCTGTTAATGTTTTAACACGTTTATAATGAACTGTTTAAAGTCGAGATGTAATTTGACACTTCTGTACCGGGCACTCCAATGAGTTGGGGAAAAAAAAAATACATTTGTAGTCTAAACTTGCGGTAGCTAGCTTTTTTACTTTCTATAGCACTTTAGTGTAAAGGGGAAGTATTGCAATCCACCCAAAGATTATATATCTCACTGTAAATACATGTTTAGAGGGCCCCTGAATAAAAAAATAAAAGCCCTTTTGGGAAAAAGAACCATGTGTGTGAAACATAACTCAGAAATGAATAGTTAGATACATACCAAACTTGGTGTTTAATTTCAGATTTTTCGAGAATGAAACAAACCCTCCCCAACTACCTTTAACATGAAAAATGTTTCATTATTTTCCACACAAAAATTAATAACAATACCAGATATTTATATTTACATGAAAAATAAAATGTATATTTAATTTTCTGTGAATAGCCTTGAAATCCTCTTCAGTCTGAATAAATTTTGCATAATTCTGAATGACTGGCAAACCATATGAGATAGATTGAAGCTTACTTAACAAAACATGTAGATCTTGTAAAATCACATAATTTGTCAAATATGTAATATTTTTGTGGTAGTAACCACTTCCTGGATATTCATTGTTGCTGGTTTGAACTTTTAAGTATGCCTATCTAGGTACCTATTCATTTGTTTTTTGTGATGTCAAAGAGTGGAATTTCAAAACAGCATCCTTCAAAGTTAAGAAAATAAAATATTTAAATATCTAATAAATTATATTCTCTAAATTATACAGGGACATGCTTTTTAATAGTGATGGGACAATACCATTATTTCTTGATACTCGATACAGAAACTGATTTTTGAGCAATGATACTCGATATTCACTTTATAAAAAACTGTAAAGCCGATAGCTTGTTCACTGAATTATGTTCTTATTAGTAGTTTTCTGCATATAAATGCATGTAGCCAATTTTGTATTGCATGCTTAATTCTGGAATTGTTCCTGCTTCAAATTTTCCAATTGGTAGCAATTATTTTTTATCTTGATAATGCCATAGGTTACATATCCCTATTGTTAGTCAAGGCAGCTAATATAATAATAATACTTTCTTTGCTTCCCTTTTTATATAACTAATATGGATTTTCTATCCATATTATGGAAATACCTGTAAGCCATGCTTGTGACCCGAGTTTGACTTGCATGAACACAAACAAATATTTGCAATGTGCTGTACTATCTCACGTCTTAAGTTCTGATTCACAGATTTTGGTCACTGGAGCAGATAAATGTAATGGCCAGGCTATTGCAGAAACATGATTTAGTACCTCAGCTTTATTCACAACTCAGTTAAATGTTACGTGAGTAACTCTGCTTCTTGCCCCATTGATTCACCCACAGTCAAGATCTATCAAGAACTATTGCTGATAAGTCTATCAGCAATCCTTGGCAACACGTGTGATGCAACTATGTGGTCTCGACTCCTTTCTTTCATTATTTATCTAGCATAATGTTAAACGTAACAACTTTCGATGATGCAAAAATTAAAAGCATTGAAAGAGTATCAAAGTATTAGAAGCAGAGTATCGACGGTATCCCTCTTGTATGTACAATCAAACTATTTCTCTCAATTAATTGAAGTAGATAAAAAAAGAATATCTGATGTGTTGCATTCACATACCTTTCTCTACTCATTTTTCTATAAACGATTCATATGAAAGCTGCTTCTGCCATTTTTTGTTAATTGAGATGAAATTTCATTACATGTTTGCAAGTTTTCTTGGTGGGATTTCAAACTTGATGTTGTTGCACTGTCCCATGTTGTAAGTGCTGAAAGTTTATTGCTCTGTTTGTATTAAATACTTCATGTATCTAACTTCTGCATTTCATCTTGAGACTTAAAAGGTTACGATTAAATCTATATTATTATTATTATTATTATTATTATTATTATTATTATTATTATTATTATCATTATTATTATTATTATTATTATTATTATTATTATTATTATTATTATTATTATTATTATTATTATTATTATTATTATTATTATTATTATTATTATTATTATTATTATTATTATTATTATTATTATTATTATTATTATTATTATTATTATTATTATTATTATTATTATTATTATTATTATTATTATTATTATTATTATTATTATTATTATTATTATTATTATTATTATTATTATTATTATTATTATTATTATTATTATTATTATTATTATTATTATTATTATATAGATAGCAAATTTATGTAGGGTAATCTCAAAAATTACTCAACTGATTTTGATAATTCTTACACCACTAAATGTACATGGAGCTATAAAACACCTTCTAATTTCATTTCATAAATTACTAAAAGATTTACAAAGTCATTGTACTTGAATACGGACACACTGGTGTTATAACAAGAGCTTGCGAACAAGTCTTTGAATGCCATAGAGTAGAAAACAGTTGTTGTTACTCCACAGAATATACATGTAAAATAAGATAAATGCTGCATATATTTCATTCCAAGCAATATATACATAGATAATCACAATTTAGCAACAAAGGCACAGCAAAACATACGAGAATTCAATCTTCTTATAAATGTGATACCATTGCGTACATATTTTAATAACCCTCAAGTAAGAAAGTTTTGCTTTATTTCCTTTGTAAGTAGTAATAAAGTTAAATAATAGTATAAAACGAAACAAATTGTGTCTGGCTAACATAAAAAATCATTCAAGCGATATTTTATAATTAACAAGTGACAATATTATTTTTGTTGAAGTTGCAGACTACCTGTGTGTCTGGTGGCTTGGGAGATATTAGTCCATTTGATTGTACAGTAAAGCGCAAGCAAGCCAGGAGATGTATCAACATGACAAAAGACTGCTACCGTATTTAGAGAAGCAAGATGTCAATGCATAGATGCTAAAAAAAGTACAGTCAAGAATAAGTGTTTTCTTAGTAAGAAGCAAAACACTAATTTTTTTACTTCAAGAAACCGTAAATCTAAACAACTTTGTTGTATTTGTTTTATTTTTTGTACAGTACTGTTTAATTTAGTGTATAAATTAGCTTACAGCATTGTACCTTGGCTTCCTCATAAGTACGCTTTTTGTTTATTGTTTTCATGTTCTTTAGCACATATTTCCGTGGTTGTATTACATTTTATGTACAACACAATCAACTTTTTAAGCTAGAACAATTATGTTATTTACCTCTCATTTTAGCCTTTTGTGCAGGTTATCTACTATTTTCACTATCCACTGTACCCAATTGCGCACCTACTGTAATCTAGACAATCCGACTGATGACTGTTCCACTGCACTACAAAACTCAGACACTCACATCCTTTCTGGGAATATCAGAGGAGTAACTGGGGGTTTCAGTTTAAATTGAGTTTATATACTATGTTTCTCAGAGGCCTCTTTATCAGGCTTGAGATTCTTTCTAAATCTATAACACAGGACCACTTCTCTTCCGAAGGTAGCCATGCTAAGGATTTTTACGCCCACAAGCTCGGGAACCAGAGAACCCCTAGAACACAGTTGGGGGCTGTATGAAACTACAATTATAAGCAGTAAAGAGGATATCATAGTACAATAATTTCATAAAGAACACTGGGGGAAGTAAGCGAAATCATTTGAATTTAAAAAGCTACGTATACAACCAACTAATAAGCATAATGGAGGTGCCAGTCTTAACTCCCACAGACAACCTGCATTGTCTACTTTCTGAGTTGTTAATAATTTCCAATAACAAATATCACAGTGAAAACTCTTCACTTTACCTGAAGTCAAGTTACATGGTTATGAACAAATTGTATGGTTGTAAAGATATTATAAATGATAAAAATGCAAAGTTAGGTATATGGGGACTGGATGGCAAACTGTAGATTCAGTGCACAGATCATTCTGCAGGGAAGCTCTTGGCTTACCAGTTTCAACAGTGGAGAGCGTTCTGGCATAGGATTCTACATTTAGATTGAGAATAACTTATTAAAGCAGTGTTTAACTCATGAAGAATCATCTCTAAAGGGTAAGTAGCATAAGAAATACCTTGGAATGCAGTGGCTTAGGTAATACTTGGAGGAGGAGAGAAACAAATTGTACGAAATAGGATTTGTAATCATTAAAATAAATAAGAAGTGCAGCTCTTTTTATTTTAGTGATCATAAGTCCTATTTCCTACATTTGGCGACCATGACAGGACTTATAAATAATGGAAAAGTAACAAGTGTCACAACAAGTTACAAGCAAATCATGTAACATTTGGCTTCCAACAAATGGCATTGTGTAACAGAGCGAAGTTCAAAAGTTGAAGATGAAATTCAAAGGGTTAAGAAATCTCGATAAACAGATATTTGAGATGATGATAAAATAAGCAGGAGTTGGATGAATATGCTTGTAAATATTGCATTTGTAACTTTGCGTAGTGCAAACATTACACTTGAGTCAATTTTGGCACACAACACAACTGACAACTAACTAAACTCCATGTCCTGGCAAGAGCTACCCCTTATATAGCTCCCGCATACAACAAAGAACTTTCAAGAAGAAGAACCTACTTGAAACGATCCATAGGAATCTTCTGGAGTGGGGAAGAGCACATAATGGCTGTCATTCTGCAAAACCCATTGTTCTGAAGGGGAACTGGCCATTAGCCTAACCCAATGCCAGGTGGCACTTGCACTGCCAGTTATAGGAACTTAGTGCACATGGTCACAATGTTTTAAAGTTAAAATGGCTAAAGAAAATGATGACACTATAAGTGTTATAAGTAACAATGGAAAAAGTACTAGTCATAAAACAGAATTTAAACTCCTACAAATTGAATTCAAAAAGTTTGGTGGGGATATAAAGAATGGTTGCCATTTTGGGGTTAATTTAGTAAAATAGATGAGGATGAAAGCAGAGATGTGGGGGACAAGTTTCAGTGTTTGATTCAGTCAATTATACTGAAATCTTGTGCTGGGGAAATAATAGCCCTCCCCAACCAAATACTGAAAACTATACTAAAGCATTGGAATCAATAAAATCACGATTCGGAAAGCAAGATATGCTAGTAGAAGTTTATATTCAAGAACTTCTTTCATTAGTATTACAGAATGCAGTGTCACAGTCTTCATGTTTACTTTCAGCTTTATATAATAAACTTAGGTCATTAGAGTCTACAAATAAGTTACTGCAATTAGTTGAATCATGTATGACTTCTGGACAATCTTGTGAAGTTGAGAGAGAAGAAACAATTACAATTGCATGTCTGCATTCAACTTTGTGAAAGATAGAACAGTGAAAGAAAAGAAAATTAATTGGCTATAAAAACAACAGCACAATACACACTGAATTTGGAATAAGTCACACAATCCTTACACAAACCTTCACTTACTAAGTTTTTAAAACTGCAACGCTTACAAGGGCATTTGTCCTAATCATTGGCAGGTATGTGACTATAGTATGTTCCTTCATCTTTGCCCTTCCTCCTCTCTTGGCTGGATTGGATCCTGCTGCCATCTATTGGTATGTTGACAAAGCTCTATCAAACAACTTGGTGAGATTTCAAACATATGCTGCATTCTTGACAATGAATATTTTCTCCCAAATTGTCAGTTCTAGTGATGAGAAAACTACTTTTAAAAACTTTATGCTTTGAAATGTTGCAGTTCTCAGACCAAAAATGGTGTGATACACCAGGTTGGTCTGTTTCTTTCTGTTTTATATTCCTCTGGTGCACTGTCAATTTAAGTTGCAATTACTGTTTTTTTTCCTATGAAGTACTTGAGACAATCAAATAGAAATATAATAAGTTAACATATCATTCATGGGGGTATTCATTTACTGTCCCTCTATGGTACAGCATCCTTGAGCACAAAAAGAATGTATTTATGAATGTAATAACAGTTTCATTCAGTGTACCTCTAAGTGACAATGTCTATTAGCACAAAAAGACCATGTCTGTGAAGCTAATAACAGTTTCATTCACTGTACCTCTAAGTGACAATGTCTATTAGCACAAAAAGACCATGTCTGTAAAGCTAATAACTTTTTCATTCAGTGTACCTCTAAGTGACAATGTCTATTAGCACAAAAAGACCATGTCTGTGAAGCTAAAAAGTGTTTCATTTACTGTACCTCTAAATGACAATGTCTATTAGCACAAAAAGACCATGTCTGTGAAGCTAATAACTTTTTCATTCAGTGTACCTCTAAGTGACAATGTCTATTAGCACAAAAAACCATGTCTGTGAAGCTAATAACAGTTTCATTCAGTGTACCTCTAAGTGACAATGTCTATTAGCACAAAAAAACCATGTCTGTGAAGCTAAAAAGTGTTTCATTCACTGTATCTCTAAGTGACAATGTCTATTAGCACAAAAAAACCATGCCTGTGAAGCTAATAACAGTTTCAGTGTACCTCTAAGTGACAATGTTTATTAGCACAAAAAAACCATGTCTGTGAAGCTAATAACAGTTTCATTCAGTGTACCTCTAAGTGAGAATGTCTATTAGCACAAAAAGACCATGTCTGTGAAGCTAAAAAGTGTTTCATTCACTGTACCTCTAAATGACAATGTCTATTAGCACAAAAAGACCATGTCTGTGAAGCTAATAACTTTTTCATTCAGTGTACCTCTAAGTGACAATGTCTATTACCACAAAAAAACCATGTCTGTGAACCTAAAAAGTGTTTCATTCAGTGTACCTCTAAGTGACAATGTCTATTAGCACAAAAAAACCATGTCTGTGAAGCTAATAACAGTTTCATTCAGTGTACCTCTAAGTGACAATGTCTATTAGCACAAAAAAACCATGTCTGTGAAGCTAAAAAGTGTTTCATTCACTGTACCTCTAAGTGACAATGTCTATTAGCACAAAAAAACCATGTCTGTGAAGCTAATAACAGTTTCATTCAGTGTACCTCTAAGTGACAATGTCTATTAGCACCAAAAAACCATGTCTGTGAAGCTAATAACAGTTTCATTCAGTGTACCTCTAAGTGACAATGTCTATTAGCACAAAAAAACCATGTCTGTGAAGCTAATAACAGTTTCATTCAGTGTACCTCTAAGTGACAATGTCTATTAGCACAAAAAAACCATGTCTGTGAAGCTAATAACAGTTTCATTCAGTGTACCTCTAAGTGACAATGTCTATTAGCACAAAAAAACCATGTCTGTGAAGCTAATAACAGTTTCATTCAGTGTACCTCTAAGTGACAATGTCTATTAGCACAAAAAGACCATGTCTGTAAAGCTAAAAAGTGTTTCATTCAGTGTACCTCTAAGTGACAATGTCTATTAGCACAAAAAAACCATGTCTGTGAAGCTAATAACAGTTTCATTCAGTGTACCTCTAAGTGACAATGTCTATTAGCACAAAAAGACCATGTCTGTGAAGCTAAAAAGTGTTTCATTCAGTGTAACTCTAAGTGACAATGTCTATTAGCACAAAAAAACCATGTCTGTGAAGCTAATAACAGTTTCATTCAGTGTACCTCTAAGTGACAATGTCTATTAGCACAAAAAAACCATGTCTGTGAAGCTAATAACAGTTTCATTCAGTGTACCTCTAAGTGACAATGTCTATTAGCACAAAAAAACCATGTCTGTGAAGCTAATAACAGTTTCATTCAGTGTACCTCTAAGTGACAATGTCTATTAGCACAAAAAAACCATGTCTGTGAAGCTAATAACAGTTTCATTCAGTGTACCTCTAAGTGACAATGTCTATTAGCACAAAAAAACCATGTCTGTGAAGCTAATAACAGTTTCATTCAGTGTACCTCTAAGTGACAATGTCTATTAGCACAAAAAGACCATGTCTGTAAAGCTAAAAAGTGTTTCATTCAGTGTACCTCTAAGTGACAATGTCTATTAGCACAAAAAAACCATGTCTGTGAAGCTAATAACAGTTTCATTCAGTGTACCTCTAAGTGACAATGTCTATTAGCACAAAAAGACCATGTCTGTGAAGCTAAAAAGTGTTTCATTCAGTGTAACTCTAAGTGACAATGTCTATTAGCACAAAAAAACCATGTCTGTGAAGCTAATAACAGTTTCATTCAGTGTACCTCTAAGTGACAATGTCTATTAGCACAAAAAGACCATGTCTGTGAAGCTAAAAAGTGTTTCATTCAGTGTACCTCTAAGTGACAATGTCTATTAGCACAAAAAGACCATGTCTGTGAACCTAAAAAGTGTTTCATTCAGTGTACCTCTAAGTGACAATGTCTATTAGCACAAAAAAACCATGTCTGTGAAGCTAAAAAGTGTTTCATTCAGTGTACCTCTAAGTGACAATGTCTATTAGCACAAAAAACCATGTCTGTGAAGCTAAAAAGTGTTTCATTCACTGTACCTCTAAGTGACAATGTCTATTAGCACAAAAAGACCATGTCTGTGAAGCTAATAAATGTTTCATTCACTGTATCTCTAAGTGACAATGTCTATTAGCACAAAAAGACCATGTCTGTGAAGCTAATAAGTGTTTCATTCAGTGTACCTCTAAGTGACAATGTCTATTAGCACAAAAAAACCATGTCTATGAAGCTAATAACAGTTTCATTCAGTGTACCTCTAAGTGACAATGTCTATTAGCACAAAAAAACCATGTCTGTGAAGCTAATAACAGTTTCATTCAGTGTACCTCTAAGTGACAATGTCTATTAGCACAAAAAGACCATGTCTGTGAAGCTAATAACAGTTTCATTCAGTGTACCTCTAAGTGACAATGTCTATTAGCACAAAAACACCATGTCTGTGAAGCTAATAACAGTTTCTTCAGTGTACCTCTAAGTGACAATGTCTATTAGCACAAAAAGACCATGTCTGCGAAGCTAATACATGTTTCATTCACTGTATCTCTAAGTGACAATGTCTATTAACACAAAAAGACCATGTCTGTAAAGCTAAAAAGTGTTTCATTCAGTGTACCTCTAAGTGACAATGTCTATTAGCACAAAAAGACCATGTCTGTGAAGCTAATAACTTTTTCATTCAGTCTACCTCTAAGTGACTATGTCTATTAGCACAAAAAGACCATGTCTGTGAAGCTAAAAAGTATTTCATTCAGTGTACCTCTAAGTGACAAAGTCTGTTAGCACAAAAGGAACATGTTTGTGAAGCTAATAACTGTTTCATTCAGGTACCTCTAAGTGACAATGTCTGTTAGCACAAAAGGACCACGTTTGTGAAGCTAATAAATGTTTCATTCAATGTACCTCTAAGTGACAATGTCTGTTAGCACAAAAGGACCATGTTTGTGAAGCTAATAAATGTTTCATTCAATGTACCTCTAGGTGACAATGTCTGTTAGCACAAAAGGACCACGTTTGTGAAGCTAATAAATGTTTCATTCAGGTACCTCTAAGTGACAATGTCTGTTAGCACAAAAGGACCATGTTTGTGAAGCTAATAACTGTTTCATTCAGTGTACCTCTAAGTGACAATGCCTGTTAGCACAAAAGGACCATGTTTGTGAAGCTAATAACTGTTTCATTCAGTGCAACTTTGCAGTTGTATTTTACTGTTTCAGAATCTTGCGGTTGGTTTATAAACACACAAAAAAAAAACATAATAATTAATTTTGAATTGTTTTATAGGTGCTCAAGCTCCAGTTTTGCTAAGTTAACACATTTATATTTAGTAACTTAAAGCAAGAGAATGTTAGGAATGTTTAATTTGTCGTGTTGGCAAACTTTGAAAAAGAGTGAATGCTTGTGTAATGCTTGTCTCAAAAAGAGTTAAAAAATAAATAAATAATTGACTTCTTATTTATTTTAATGATCATAAGTGATACTTGCTTCAAAAATACTAAAGGGTTTTGGAAAAAGGCAGGGTATGGAGAAACAAAGTTTGTTTAGCTTTTTTTAGAATATTGGTATCTTCTTGTGATAGATTATAAGGTAAATAAGGAGGAAAGAACTGGAGTGTGAGAGGGGTTTGATTGTAAAGCAAGGGTGAACACTTTACTAAGCACAAATGTTTACATAAGAAAGCAAGAGAGTGGGTAATAATGTTTACTGAATGAGTACCTACTTTTCCAAATAAATAGGCCCAATTATTTTAATGAGCATGAGCAGTCCTAAGGCGCAGTTTTGAAGAAGACATTGTCTGATTCAGAGAACCTCCTGGTCGGTCACAATCCTCATGACTGTAATCTGTATGCAGAATTTGTGCTTTCTGTTTTAACTAATTATATTTGTAGTTGCAGGGATTATGAAGAGACATGAGATCAACTATTACACAGTAATTCCTTCCTCTGCTGCTGGCTATTGGACCAATAAATACTCGGTATTGAAGTGCAGGCAGCATCTTGAGGTTTGATTTTAATATCCACAGATCATGCAATACTCCAACTGCTTGCCACATTAAATTCTGTAGGTTGCTCTCATTCATGGACTGAATTTGGCTAAAACAGATTAAGTCAAACCCTTTAGGTACTTATGATGCCAGTTCTGATCTGGATATGTAGCTCAAAGTCATTTGATGGAACTTAGCCGTACAAAATGGACTCTTCAAGAAAAATGTGTTTTCTTTATATAAGGTTCTGTCTTCAGCAGTTAATAATGTCAATCTTACTTCTAGAATAATAAAATGCACAATTATTATTCTTGATGTAAACAATTGCAAAACATGACTATAAATAAACAGAAAATGTAAATAATCCACATCTGTTTCATGCAAGTATGTGTGTAAAAGATTGCCTGGTGACATTAAGTTAAGATTGTAACAAATAAATATTTGTATAAACTAGACGCACTGTAAATCATATAGTTAGTTTTACTGTACAATTTGACAATATCACATGTGTCATTCTGTTGACTTCAACACCTCATATGTACACAAGATGCTGTTGTTACTAATTTCAAGTTTTAAATAAGTTTCTGATGCTGTCAGGTTTACAATAAACTATTTGTAATTAAATGCTCAACAGAAAAAGAGTTAATTGTACAAACAAAGAAAGAATTATTTATGCAACAGATTATACAAGCATTTATTGATTATAAGTATTTTTGATTTTCTTTTTAAAGTTCAATGTAGTTTGCCGTTTTCATCAGGTACAACTGTAAATGATACTGCAGCAATATCCTCTGGACTAAATAATCAACTTTTATATCAAAATATGGAAAATACTGTAAGTACTCCGAAAAACTTCTCCGAATCTCGTAACTTAAAATGCAATATAGAGAAATACTACTGTGATGTATATTAATATTTAAGAAATAGAAACATACAGTTATGACAATGTAAAAACTGAAATTTCTAGGTATACACCAACTTAACATGGGTAGATAACAAGACTAGTAAATCTGTTTATCTACTGCAATATTTTACATCTTTTAAAAAATTATGGAGTAATCTACCCACATTTAACTTATGGCATTGAAATATTGTGTATTTCCTGCACAAACAACTCTTTACACTGCAAAAGAAATATATAACGATGATGTACAACTGATAAGTGTAAACACGATAATAGCACATTGACGCTATACTCACTGTAAAAGTTTTCATTTTTTCGTTCATTCCTTTTTTTTTAACTGTAATTCTGAAAAGCCACAAATTTGTAAAAAAAACTTATTGACAATTATTATTAAGTGATCTGTTATACATAAATAGGCCTCTTAGATTTTTATCTGGAATAATGTGCATTACATCTAGTGCACGTACGAGGGGCTCTATTTATATTTTGAGCCTTGGCAACCCTAAATGTTGTAGGTGCCATCAGACGTTTCCAATGGAAAGTTTGACATTTTTGACCATAATCTACTTCAAACATTTTGTCAATAAAGCGTTATTTGTTTTGTTTACACTAACTTGAAAATTGTGTGTCAACAAAAACATGGAATTAACTCATGAAAATGTTCGTGCAATGATTTATTACGACTTTCGACGTGGATTATCAAGACAAGAGTGCATCGATCAACTAACTTCCACATTTGGCGACGAAGCTCCATCCTTTGCCACTGTGAAACGCCGGTGTAACGAATTTAATCGTGGCCGCCATTTGCTCAATGATGAAGTTCGTCCAAAATCAGTTGTTGTGCAGAAAACATTGATGCTGTGCAAAAACTAATCATGAAAGATCGTTACATGACTTATTGTGAGATTGAGGCAACCCTAGGCATTAGTTCCACCAGCATATATAAAATATTGCATGATTACTTAGCCGTGAAAAAGGTTTGCTCTCGTTGGAACCCACATAATTTGACACAATCTCAAAAAGATGCTCGTGTCGATTGGCGTACAAAAATGCTCAAGAAATACAATGGTGGTGCCTCAAAAGATGTATATAAGATTGTAACAGGTGACAAATCATGGAGCTATGCGTATGAGCCGGAAAGTAAACAGCAGTCGACTGTATGGGTGTTTCAAGATGAAGCAAATCCAACAAAAGTTGTTCGCACTCGAAGCACTTCGAAGCAAATGGTCGCCTGCTTTTTCAGCAAAACTGGCCATGTGGCAACAGTGCCTTTAGAGGAACGTAAAACGGTCAATGCCAAATGGTACATAACCGTTTGTTTGCCAAAAGTCTTTGGTGAAGTAAGGAAACCCAACAAGAACCGTAGGATCGTTCTTCATCAAGACAATGCAAGTGCACACACATCTCGTCTAACAACAGAGTATTTGAAGGCTCAAAAAATCAAATTGATGGGTCATCCACCATACAGTCCTGATTTGGCACCCAATGACTTCTTTTTGTTCCTGAACATCAAGAATAAATTGCGTGGACAACGATTTTCGTTGGCAGAAGAAGCCGTTGATGCCTTCAAAAACCATGTTTTGGAGGTGTCTCAAGAAGACTGGAATAAATGCTTTGACAAATGGTTCAAACGGATGCAAAAGTGAATTGATCATAAAGGAGAATATTTTGAAAAACAATAAAGCAGTTTTCAATCAGAAATTACTTTGTTTTAATTATTAGGCTCAAAATATAAATAGTGCCCCTCATATAACTGCCTTACATGTATTAACATGAGTCAAGTCATGTCACAGCACAGTTTTGTAAAGCTATCTATTAGATTATAACAGGTATTTTGGGAATTAAAGGAAAGGAAGTTTTTGTTTGTAAAAAATACTGCAGTAAATTATCAATATTCTAATGATATCTGACCACATATACACAAATCTTCTGCACTATATTATGTATTGTGGCATATAACATTATGTTTGTTAAACAAACACTAAAAAAGATACAGTTATTATTTACAAAAAGTCTGCAACTGGACAAATAAGTAAATAACATGGTATCAAACGTGAATATCAACAATATGTCAAAGTTAGAAACACAGTACTTATTTTGTTTAAATACTAGAAATTAGAAAATCACAATACTGTCAGTACTGCATTCAGAGTTAGGATCACATTTGATATCCTGACATTGAAACCCTTAGGCACTTAAAACCAACAACAGGTTTAGTTGTAATTGAGAGTATATGCCGATCTTTAAGGAAATATCAGATGTAAACTCTAACTTGTGCAGTGTTCCATTGAATAACATCAGGCAAGTATCAAAGCAAAGGAGTATAAAAAATTAATAAATATTGTTTATGCTAATGACAACATGAATACTAGATTTATTCTTAAAGCTATTTAATGATGTGCCCAATGACTTATTATTATTATTATTATTATTATTATTATTATTATTATTATTATTATTATTATTATTATTATTATTATTATTATTATTATTATTATTTAAACATTGGATGAAATATGTGAGTATATATTATGAAATCTATTTAAACTGACTTCTGATTACTTTATCAAACACATGCTGTAGAAATTCATAACAGCAATTTTGGGAAAGGAACAAAATATTTGAGGAACTTTCCATACAGTTCTGTAGCTAAGGAAAAGTCACACATAAGCTAGGAATCTGTTTACCGTTAAGTAAGTAACCTATGAGCATTTCATTCCTAAGTTTCGTAATCTATGATATGTCATTAACATGAAACATAGGATGTCCTAGTCCTGCTTAACTCCTTGGTCATATTCCAACAACAATGTTTGGGTATCATGTTAAACTTGTTAGCAAATATAGCTACAAAATGGTAAATTCTCAAAACTGATGATAAAATGAAGTATTTCTTACAACGCAGCAGAATCTAACACATTAAAAACTGTTGACTAACAACGCTTTTTTTTACAACTACTTGTTTATAACAGACATTCTCCCATCATCAGCTGATTGGTTGACTGACATTTGTAGGTTCTTTGTGTGTCTGCTCTTCTATTGGTGAGTTGTATGATGTCATCCAAACTATAACTTGAGTTCTTTATGCTATAGGTGTTTTCCCAAGTGGTTGCTTCCAAGCTTGAGGCAGTATTTTAACAGTTAAATGATATCAGTCTGATTATATAATATAAAATATAATAACAGTCCGCTTTAAAAGCAATATGTGTATGTAACAGTTATTGTATTATGTTTATATTATTATGTACATGTATAATAATGTTATGTGAATGTATTAAGTAATTTAACAATGTAGGAGCTGTGAGAATGGAAGCCGAAAGTTGCTAACAATGAAGTAATAATGAGGTAACCTTGAGACAACAATAAATTATAAAGTTTAATAATGCTACTAATAATTCTTGGAACAATAATGTAATATTTAAAACACTTTATAAATAACCAATCAACAACTAGAAAAAGCTTAAGTTAAATTAAAAGTATTCTATTGGAGTAGGATTAGCCAATCAGAGACTTGAAATAGAGTAAAATGTGCAAATTCAAGCGGCAGGCGCTACTAGGCAGCGTTCCTGAACAGTTCAATACATATTCAGTGCGAGATATAAAAACTTCATTACGGCTTGAATAATATAAAGTTTACGTGGTAAAAAGTACAAGTAACAATAATCTCACAGCTCTACAGTAGGATACATCAGTGAAGTGTTATTTAATCGTGTGAAGGATTAATAAAAGAGTGAAGTAAACAATTATAATTTGTGTAAGTCTTCATTCTTTAGCCACACCAACCCTGCTAAGAGATACGTGTTTCTGCAAAATAATACTGAAGCAGCCGAGGCATACATATATAATATTTAAATAAACATTAAAATACAAAGTTGATTTTTAAACGTTGGGACGAAGGCCACCGGAAACTTTGTATTATACGTGGGGCTGCAACTACCTCAAGTTTGGTGCCCAAAGCGTGGTACTAATAATGTAAAGATAAATTTCTACTTCAAGGTTTTGTGATTACATGACCATCTTGCTCCTGGTTTCTTTCTTTTTGTTTTACCAACAGTCAACACAATATATTGCTTGGGGTAGTGTTTATAAAGGATGGTTAAATAGGGTTTTTTGTAAACTGTATTTATTTTGAGCAGTCAGTTTGATATTATAACACTTGAAAATCTTGTTAAATTTGTTACAGACAAATAAGTGGAGCAAAAGTGCTGTAACGTGACAGTTTTTAATGTGTGATAATTTCTTTCATGATGACTTTACTCAAGCTCACAATTTCACAGTTATAAAGACATTTTCACATTAACTGCATGTAGGGTATACATAGGAATTTACATAAAATATGAAAACTTCATTGACATGACCAGGACATGAAGCTTTCTGTGCCACTGACCTTCTTGTGGACTGTGCATTCAACCTATCTTCTCTGGTAAGTATGTCCCATAGTCAACATAATCGACACTTAAAGCAAATTGAGATAACCATCCCAAATATCTCTGTATCCACAAGTAACTATAGAAATAATGCTTCTGACATCAATAGTAATGATGATAATAATAAAAATAAAAACTGCCTGTCTGTATTTCATCAGAATATAAGAGGCTTAAGAAACAAAGTAGATGAACTTACTATTAGTCTTAATACTGAAAACCCACTGCCACACCTTTTATGTTTATCCGAACACCACTTGACACAACAGGAATTTCAGCCAATTTTACTGCATGGGTACTCTTTAGCAGCAGAGTTTTCAAGAAAAATCTTACATAAAGGTGGGGTTTGTATATATGTCAGAAATGATATGACTTATAAAGTTTTGGATTTATCCAAGTTTCGTAGTGAACAAAACCTTGAACTCTGTGCAGTTCAGCTAAATGAAGGTAAATTGAATTTAACTATAGTAGCCCTTTATCGATCTCCCTTAGGCAATTTTGAAATATTCAGAAAGCAACTTGAACATCTTCTAAAATTTTTATTCAAACCAAAAAGAGAATTATTATTCATATGTGGTGATATAAATGTTGATTATTTGAAACCTAGACTTCAAAGGGAACAACTCAGCACTTTACTTACAACATACCACATGACACATACAGTAAACGTTCCAACAAGAATCCAAAACAGCTCCTCTACAGCTATAGATAATATATTTGTAAACTCAGATAGCATTAATTTTTGCAATGTCTCATCAAAATCTAATGGCCTGTCGTATCAGATACACAAGTTCTACACATTAAAAAGTTAAATTTAAAATCCAAACCTAAATATACTTATTAGAAATCTAGGGAAATAAATGAAAATACTCTAAGTGAGTTTAGCAAAATACTTGAACTTGAATCATGGAATCAAATTTACCAAACGAATGGAACCAATAATAAATATAACATCTTTCTTCAGTGTTTCAAAACCCACTTTGATGCTTGCTTCCCGGTCAAGTTAAACAAAATATCTAACTTCAAAAGAGAGAATGCCTGGATCACTTTAGGAATTAGGACGTCATGTAGACGTAAAAGAGAATTATATGAGCAAGTAAGAATTAGTAATAATATAGATTTAAAACACTACTTCAAAAAATATTGTAAGCTTCTAAAGAAGGTAATAAAAGCGGCTAGAATATTGCATTACAATAAACAGATTCAACTCTCTGACAATAAAATAAAAACTACTTGGAATATAATAAAAAGAGAAGCGGGTAAATCCTCATTACAAAATGACTTAATAACATTAAACATTGATAATCAAGAAATTAGTAAACCTCATGAAGTAGCAGAAATATTTAACAAATTCTTTTTGGATGTAACAAACAAAATGAGTATTAATTTTGGAAGTAAAGAGGCAGCTTTGTAATTTCTAAGATCAAATTTCACTAATGAAGTGCCTGAATTTAAAGTTAACCTGACAACGCCTTCTGAAATGAACAAAATTATTAACTCCTTCAAAACAAAAAAACTCTTCTGGTTATGATGAAATAACAATAAAAGTCTTAAAATCATGCTCATCTCAAATTTCCACTCCCCTTAGTTATTTGTGCAATGAGTCACTAAGGTCAGGAATTTTCCCTGACAGAATGAAATTTTCTATTGTTAAACCACTTTTCAAAAAAGGCGAACGCAATAATGTTTCAAATTATAGACCAATATCTCTCTTGCCAATTTTCTCAAAAGTTCTTGAAAAGGTGATGTTTAATAGACTTTACAAATACCTTGAATGTAACAACATACTTGCCAGGGATCAGTTCGGGTTCAGAAAAGGAATGTCGACCAATAATGCAACTTATAAACTTACTCATGAAGTGTTAACTGCATTAAACAAAAAAATGCATGTAGGTGGGATTTTTTGTGACTTAGCAAAGGCATTTGACTGTGTTAATCATGATATTCTGATAGCAAAATTGAAATTCTATGGACTAAAAAATGAAAGTCTAAGTTGGTTCGTATCATATCTAAATGAAAGATCAAAAAGTGTTGAAGTTGTCAATGATATTGAATTTGGAAAACATACATCAAAATGGAAAACAGTAACACATGGAGTGCCCCAAGGTTCAGTCCTAGGACCTTTACTTTTCTTGATCTATATAAATGACCTATCATTTTATATAAAGGATATTGCAAGTATAATTCTGTTTGCTGATGACACGAGTGTTCTGGTGACAAGTAAAAACTTGAATGAGTGTGTAATTAAATTGAATTACGTTTTGAACTGTATGTCACACTGGTTTAAAGCTAACAAATTATCTGTAAATCTACACAAAACAAAAGTTGTTAAATTTATAACCTATCGATCACTACACACTCCAATAGAAATTGGGATTAATGACATGTCACTAGAACAAATAGACAACATTAAATTTCTGGGCCTCCAAGTAGACAGATATTTAGATTCAAAAGTTCACATTAGGTATATCATACCCAAACTCAGTTCTGCATGTTATGCTATCCGAGCATTGGTAAATGTCAGTTCTATAGATACACTTAAATTAGTATACTATGCATATTTTAACTCTATCATTGAATATGGAATATTATTTTGGGGAAATTCGGTAGAAAGTCAACGAATATTCCTCATGCAAAAGAAGGTTATAAGAATCATTTCCAGCACTCATAGCAGACACTCTTGCAAACATCTTTTTAGAAAACTGAAGATATTAACCCTACCTTGCATGTATATATTTTCAATCTTAAAATTCTATGTATGCAATCGAGCCACATTTATTACAAACATGGAAATTTATGAGATAAACACTAGACAAAAGGGTAACATCCATCATCCCAGTGCAAAGCTTTCTTGCTTCCAGAAAGGTGTATATTACGAGACGATAAAAATATTTAATACTCTCCCTAATGATCTTAAGAGAAAAGTTGACAATTTCAATGTCTTTAAAACTGCTGTTAAATAGTACCTATGCTCAAAAGCATATTATTCTGTACAAGATTATCTGAATGACAAATTATCCTGATGATAATACATACCTATATAGCTCTGTAAGTAGTATTAGTAAATATTAATGACAATTGCCAGTCCTATTTGATGCCTGCTCTAGAATTAATGAAGCTATTTAAATGTATGTATATTAAGAACTGACAGTAAATGCTATGCATTACAAATCAAATAGAACAAAATGATCAGACGAACAAAGGTAAAATCCTAGCGAATGTTAAAATAACTGTTCTTGCCTATACGTATGTTAACCTTATAACAGTAAGGAGGTATTCAACTCTGTACAAAATTACGCTTGTTTTGCTTCATTTTGTATATAATATATCTTTATTTTATTTTAAATGTTCTGTATACTATGTAATATTTATGTATATATGTAACTTTATTGTACATTTCCTTGACACACATATAGTATGTGTCTATTTTATTTCAAATGTTCCATATTCTGTGTAATATTTATGTTTATATGTAATTTTTGTACATTTCCTTGACATGTTCTATGTTCACAAGCCTTTATGGCTGCTAGTGAACTCACAGAATACAATCTAATCTAATCTAATCTAAAGCTTCAGTTATACGAACATAACCTCAAGCTACTTTATTAATGAACTTCTATACAAATTATTATTTACATAAATAACTTGTCTCCACTTTATAACATTCCGAAAGCAAAACGAACACAGATGAAATTCTCATTACTTTCTTGTACCATACCAGTCTGATATCAGAAACTCATCAGAAACACATCTTTTTTCTGTGGTCTCCTGAATTACACACACACACACACACACACACACACACAAAAAAAAAAGGTCCGCATATATATATGTGTGTGTGTGTGTCTCTGTGAACTCTATAACTCAAAAACAAAAATTTCAATAGGATCAGCATCTTCCATTGATGTGACAAAGATTTTCAAGAAAATCCCCCACACCAAATACCCTTTACATGGAAAACGTTTCAACATTTATTTTCTCAAAAATGCACCTAACAGTTTGGATTAAAATGCCATTTATTTAAGATATGTACATGACAAATAAAATGTATATCTTGAGTTTTTTGGAAATAGCCTGTGAAGTCCTCTTCATCTGCAAAGAATTTTGTATAATGGTAAAAGCTAAGAGAGGGATTAAACTGTAGCAGACAACAAATGTACATCTCTTTAAAGTAGACAATTTATTTCAAATAACTTTTTTTGTACCATCAACCATTTCCGAGATGTACATTATTATTCGTTTCAATTTTTCAACACTTTTCTCATTTTTTAAAGTTCAATTGTTTCTTGAAATGTCATGAAAAGACTACAAATTAGCTTTTAAATATAACACTATCAATTCTGATGAGCTCCATCCGCCTTGTACCAAAACAAAATGTGCAATGAAACTGTTTCAGAACAGGTTTATTTCAATTAACATGAAATAGAAGCCTTCTTAAGAATAGCGAGTAGAAAGTATACAGAAATAAATTATATTGAGCAAAGAAAGTCATGCGAATGTCATGCATGCCTTTCTTAAGAATAGTGAGTAGAAACTATACAAAAATAAATGATATTGGGCAAAGAAAGTCATGTGAATGTCATGCATGCCTTTCTTAAGAATAGTGAGTAGAAACTATACAAAAATAAATTATATTGGGCAAAGAAAATCATGGGAGTGTCGTGCATGCCTTTCTTAAGAATAGTGAGTAGAAACTATACAAAAATAAATTATATTGGGCAAAGAAAGTCATGTGAATGTCATGCTTTTCTTTCTTAAGAATAGTGAGTAGAAACTATACAAAAATAAATTATATTGGGCAAAGAAAGTCATGTGAATGTCATGCATGCCTTTCTTAAGAATAGTGAGTAGAAACTATAAAAAAATAAATTATATTGGGTAAAGAAAGTCCTGTGAACGTCATGCATGCCTTTCTTAAGAATAGTGAGTAGAAACTATACAAAAATAAATTATATTGGGCAAAGAAAGTCATGTAAATGTCATGCATGCCTTTCTTAAGAATAGTGAGTAGAAACATACAGAAATAAATTATATTGGGCAAAGAAAGTCATGTAAATGTCATGCATGCCTTTCTTAAGAATAGCGAGTAGAAATTATACAAGAATAAATGATATTGGGTAGAGAAAGTCATGTGAATGTCATGCATGCCTTTCTTAAGAATAGTGAGTAGAAACTATACAAAAATAAATTATATTGGGCAAAGAAAGTCATGTAAATGTCATGCATGCCTTTCTTAAGAATAGTGAGTAGAAACTATACAAAAATAAATTATATTGGGCAAAGAAAGTCATGTAAATGTCATGCATGCCTTTCTTAAGAATAGTGAGTAGAAATATACAGAAATAAATTATATTGGGCAAAGAAAGTCATGTGAATGTCATGCATGCCTTTCTTAAGAATAGCGAGTAGAAATTATACAAGAATAAATGATATTGGCTAGAGAAAGTCATGTGAATGTCATGCATGCCCTTCTTAAGAATAGTGAGCAGAAACTATACAAAAATAAATTATATTGGGCAAAGAAAGTCATGTCAATGTCATGCATGCCTTTCTTAAGAATAGTGAGTAGAAAATATACAAAAATAAATTATATTGGGTAAAGAAATTCATGTGAATGTCATGCATGCCTTTCTTAAGAATAGTGAGTAGAAACTATACATAATAAATTATATTGGGCAAAGAAAGTCATGTGAATGTCATGCATGCCTTTCTTAAGAATAGTGAGTAGAAACTATACAAAAATAAATTATATTGGGCAAAGAAAGTCATATGAATGTCATGCATGCCTTTCTTAAGTATAGTGAGTAGAAACTATACAAAAATAAATTATATTGGGCAAAGAAAGTCATGTGAATGTCATGCATGCCTTTCTTAAGAATAGTGAGTAGAAACTATACATAAATAAATGATATTGGGCAAAGAAAGTCATGTGAATGTCATGCATGCCTTTCTTAAGAATAGTGAGTAGAAACTATAAAAAATAAATTATATTGGGCAAAGAAAGTCATGTGAATGTCATGCATGCCTTTCTTAAGAATAGTGAGTAGAAACTATACAGAAATAAATTATATTGGGCAAAGAAAGTCATGTGAATGTCATGCATGCCTTTCTTAAGAATAGTGAGTAGAAACTATACATAAATAAATTATATTGGGCAAAGAAAGTCCTGTGAATGTCATGCATGCCTTTCTTAAGAATAGTGAGTAGAAACTATACAGAAATAAATTATATTGGGCAAAGAAAGTCATGTGAATGTCATGCATGCCTTTCTTAAGAATAGTGAGTAGAAACTATACAAAAATAAATTATATTGGGCAAAGAAAGTCATGTGAATGTCATGCATGCCTTTCTTAAGAATAGTGAGTAGAAACTATACATAATACATTATATTGGGCACAGAAAGTCATGTGAATGTCATGCATGCCTTTCTTAAGAATAGTGAGTAGAAACTATACATAAATAAATTATATTGGGCAAAGAAAGTCCTGTGAATGTCATGCATGCCTTTCTTAAGAATAGTGAGTAGAAACTATACAAAAATAAATTATATTGGGCAAAGAAAGTCATGTGAATGTCATGCATGCCTTTCTTAAGAATAGTGAGTAGAAACTATACATAAAAAATTATATTGGGCAAAGAAAGTCATGTGAATGTCATGCATGCGTTTCTTAAGAATAGTGAGTACAAACTATACAAAAATAAAATAAATTATATTGGGTAGAGAAAGTCATGTGAATGTCATGCATGCCTTTCTTAAGAATAGTGAGTAGAAACTATACATAAATGAATTATATTGGGCAAAGAAAGTCATGTGAATGTCATGCATGCCTTTCTTAAGAATAGTGAGTAGAAACTATACAAAAATAAATTATATTGGGCAAAGAAAGTCATGTGAATGTCATGCATGCCTTTCTTAAGAATAGTGAGTAGAAACTATACATAATACATTATATTGGGCACAGAAAGTCATGTGAATGTCATGCATGCCTTTCTTAAGAATAGTGAGTAGAAACTATACATAAATAAATTATATTGGGCAAAGAAAGTCCTGTGAATGTCATGCATGCCTTTCTTAAGAATAGTGAGTAGAAACTATACATAATACATAATATTGGGCACAGAAAGTCATGTGAATGTCATGCATGCCTTTCTTAAGTATAGTGAGTAGAAACTATACATAAATAAATTATATTGGGCAAAGAAAGTCCTGTGAATGTCATGCATGCCTTTCTTAAGAATAGTGAGTAGAAACTATACATAAATGTATTATATTGGGCAAAGAAAGTCATGTGAATGTCATGCATGCCTTTCTTAAGAATAGTGAGTAGAAACTATACAAAAATAAATTATATTGAGTAGAGAAAGTCATGTGAATGTCATGCATGCCTTTCTTAAGAATAGTGAGTAGAAACTATAAAAAAATAAATTATATTGGGTAGAGAAAGTCATGTGAATGTCATGCATGCCTTTCTTAAGAATAGTGAGTAGAAACTATACAAAAATAAATTATATTGGGCAAAGAAAGTCATGTGAATGTCATGCATGCCTTTCTTAAGAATAGTGAGGAGACACTATACATAATACATTATATTGGGCACAGAAAGTCATGTGAATGTCATGCATGCCTTTCTTAAGAATAGTGAGTAGAAACTATACATAAATAAATTATATTGGGCAAAGAAAGTCCTGTGAATGTCATGCATGCCTTTCTTAAGAATAGTGAGTAGAAACTATACAAAAATAAATTATATTGGGCAAAGAAAGTCCTGTGAATGTCATGCATGCCTTTCTTAAGAATAGTGAGTAGAAACTATACAAAAATAAATTATATTGGGCAAAGAAAGTCATGTGAATGTCATGCATGCCTTTCTTAAGAATAGTGAGTAGAAACTATACAGAAATAAATTATATTGGGCAAAGAAAGTCATGTGAATATCATGCATGCCTTTCTTAAGAATAGTGAGTAGAAACTATACAAAAATAAATTATATTGGGCAAAGAAAGTCCTGTGAATGTCATGCATGCCTTTCTTAAGAATAGTGAGTAGAAACTATACAGAAATAAATTATATTGGGCAAAGAAAGTCCTGTGAATGTCATGCATGCCTTTCTTAAGAATAGTGAGTAGAAACTATACAAAAATAAATTATATTGGGCAAAGAAAGTCATGTGAATGTCATGCATGCCTTTCTTAAGAATAGTGAGTAGAAACTATACATAATAAATTATATTGGGCAAAGAAAGTCATGTGAATGTCATGCATGCGTTTCTTAAGAATAGTGAGTACAAACTATACAAAAATAAAATAAATTATATTGGGTAGAGAAAGTCATGTGAATGTCATGCATGCCTTTCTTAAGAATAGTGAATAGAAACTATACATAAATGAATTATATTGGGCAAAGAAAGTCATGTGAATGTCATGCATGCCTTTCTTAAGAATAGTGAGTAGAAACTATACAAAAATAAATTATATTGAGTAGAGAAAGTCATGTGAATGTCATGCATGCCTTTCTTAAGAATAGTGAGTAGAAACTATAAAAAAATAAATTATATTGGGTAGAGAAAATCATGTGAATGTCATGCATGCCTTTCTTAAGAATAGTGAGTAGAAACTATACAGAAATAAATGATATTGGGCAAAGAAAGTCATGTGAATGTCATGCATGCCTGCCTTTCTTAAGAATAGTGAGTAGAAACTATACAAAAATAAATAATATTGGGCAAAGAAAGTCATGTGAATGTCATGCATGCCTTTCTTAAGAATAGTGAGTAGAAACTATACAGAAATAAATTATATTGGGCAAAGAAGGTCATGTGAATGTCATGCATGCCTTTCTTAAGAATAGTGAGTAGAAATATACAGAAATAAATTATATTGGGCAAAGAAAGTCATGTGAATGTCATGCATGCCTTTCTTAAGAATAGTGAGTAGAAACTATACAAAAATAAATTATATTGTGCAAAGAAAATCATGGGAATGTTGTGCATGCCTTTCTTAAAAATAGTGAGTAGAAACTATACAAAAATAAATTATATTGTGCAAAGAAAATCATGGGAATGTTGTGCATGCCTTTCTTAAAAATAGTGAGTAGAAACTATACAAAAATAAATTATATTGTGCAAAGAAAATCATGGGAATGTTGTGCATGCCTTTCTTAAAAATAGTGAGTAGAAACTATACAAAAATAAATTATATTGGGCAAAGAAAATCATGGGAATGTTGTGCATGCCTTTCTTAAAAATAGTGAGTAGAAACTATACAAAAATAAATTATATTGTGCAAAGAAAATCATGGGAATGTTGTGCATGCCTTTCTTAAAAATAGTGAGTAGAAACTATACAAAAATAAATTATATTGTGCAAAGAAAATCATGGGAATGTTGTGCATGCCTTTCTTAAAAATAGTGAGTAGAAACTATACAAAAATAAATTATATTGTGCAAAGAAAATCATGGGAATGTTGTGCATGCCTTTCTTAAAAATAGTGAGTAGAAACTATACAAAAATAAATTATATTGTGCAAAGAAAATCATGGGAATGTTGTGCATGCCTTTCTTAAAAATAGTGAGTAGAAACTATACAAAAATAAATTATATTGGGCAAAGAAAATCATGGGAATGTCGTGCATGCTTTTCTTAAGAATAGTGAGTAGAAACTATACAAAAATAAATTATATTGGGCAAAGAAAGTCATGTGAATGTCATGCATGCCTTTCTTAAGAATAGTGAGTAGAAACTATACAAAAAAAAATCTGATGTCTTACACTCACAGGACTTTCTCTACTCTTGTACAATCTATTTTTACAAACGCCTATTCTCCATATTCTTCATGTTAATCGAGATATCGAGATGTCAGTCTTATTGGTAATTTTCTTGTAGATGCAAGGGGAATATGGTAGCTTTTAAGTGATAGTCAAGATTATTATTATTATTATTATTATTATTATTATTATTATTATTATTATTATTATTATTATTATTATTATTATTATTATTATTATTATTATTATTATTATTATTATTATTTTAACGCTGGTTGCTATGTGGCGCATTCCATTCTCTTTGCCTGTCCAGAACATAAAAAAAATGAATAACGAATTTGAGAAAAAGTATAAGTATTGGGAAATTTAAGGAAATAACAAGCAATATCTCGAAAATGGTGCACTCAACAAAAGAAATGTATATGACATAAGTTGTGTATTTTAACGCGATCTACATTTTTTGTGTAGTAAAATTTTGTCTATCTCTTATAGTTTACCAGTTATGCAAAAGTCGTTCACAATGAAGAATACTTTTAGAGACATTCCCAGAAAATTCGAGATATGCATTTCATTTCTCATGACATTATCTTAAACATATGATATTTTCATCAAAATCGTTAGAGCCATTTTTGAGAAAATTAAAATTTTCGAAAAATGTTCCATGTAAAGGGTAGTCTGGGGTGGGGGGATTTTCTTGAAAACCTTCGTGTCGCATCTCTGGAAGATACTGAACCTAAATACCAAGTTTGGTGTTTATCCGAATGTTCGTTTTTGAGTTATGCTGTTCACAGACACAGACACACACACACACACACACACACACACACACACACACACACACACACACACAGACACACACACGGACATGTTTCCAAAAATGATTTTTTGATTCAGGAGGTCTCAAAACATGTATTTCCGGTGAAATCTCGGTATCGAATTTTTGGATGGAATGCAATACTTCCCCTACTTACTATACGCAGTAGAGAAAGTAATAAATTATATTGGGCAAAGAAAGTCATGTGAATGTCATGCATGCCTTTCTTAAGAATAGTGAGTAGAAACAATACAGAAGTAAATGATATTGGGCAAAGAAAGTCATGTGAATGTCATGCATGCCATTCTTAAGAATAGCGAGTAGAAACTATACAAAAATAAATTATATTGGGCAAAGAAAGTCCTGTGAATGTCATGCATGCCTTTCTTAAGAATAGTGAGTAGAAACTATACAAAAATAAATTATATTGGGCAAAGAAAGTCCTGTGAATGTCATGCATGCCTTTCTTAAGAATAGTGAGTAGAAATATACAGAAATAAATTATATTGGGTAAAGAAATTCATGTGAATGTCATGCATGCCTTCCTTAAGAATAGCGAGTAGAAATTATACAAAAATAAATGATATTGGGCAAAGAAAGTCATGTGAATGTCATGCATGCCTTTCTTAAGAATAGTGAGTAGAAACTATACAAAAATAAATTATATTGGGCAAAGAAAGTCATGTAAATGTCATGCATGCCTTTCTTAAGAATAGTGAGTAGAAATATACAAAAATAAATTATATTGGGCAAAGAAAGTCCTGTGAATGTCATGCATGCCTTTCTTAAGAATAGTGAGTAGAAACTATGCAAAAATAAATTATATTGGGCAAAGAAAGACATGTGAATGTCATGTATGCCTTTCTTAAGAATAGTGAGTAGAAACTATACAAAAATGAATTATATTGGGCAAAGAAAGTCATGTGAATGTCATGTATGCCTTTCTTAAGAATAGTGAGTAGAAACTATACAAAAATGAATTATATTGGGCAAAGAAAGTCATGTGAATGTCATGTATGCCTTTCTTAAGAATAGTGAGTAGAAACTATACAGAAATAAACTATATTGGGCAAAGAAAGTCATGTGAATGTCATGTATGCCTTTCTTAAGAATATTGAGTAGAAACTATACAAAAATAAATTATATTGGGCAAAGAAAGTCATGTGAATGTCATGTATGCCTTTCTTAAGAATAGTGAGTAGAAACTATACAAAAATAAATTATATTGGGCAAAGAAAGTCATGTGAATGTCATGCATGCCTTTCTTAAGAATAGTGAGTAGAAACTATACAAAAATATATTATATTGGGCAAAGAAAGTCATGTGAATGTCATGTATGCCTTTCTTAAGAATAGTGAGTAGAAACTATACAGAAATAAATTATATTGGGCAAAGGAAAGTCATGTGAATGTCATGTATGCCTTTCTTAAGAATAGTGAGTAGAAACTATTCAGAAATAAATTATATTGGGCAAAGAAAGTCCTGTGAATGTCATGCATGCCTTTCTTAAGAATAGTGAGTAGAAACTATACAAAAAAAAATCTGATGTCTTACACTCACAGGACTTTCTCTACTCTTGTACAATCTATTTTTACAAACGCCTTTTCTCCATATTCTTCATGTTAATCGAGATATCGAGATGTCAGTCTTATTGGTAATTTTCTTGTAGATGCAAGGGGAATATGGTAGCTTTTAAGCAATAGTCAAATATTTTAACGCTGGTTGCTATGTGGCGCATTCCATTCTCTTTGCCTGTCCAGAACATAAAAAAAATGAATAACGAATTTGAGAAAAAGTATAAGTATTGGAGAATTTAAGGAAATAACAAGCAATATCTCGAAAATGGTGCACTCAACAAAAGAGATGTATATGACATAAGTTGTGTATTTTAACGCGATCTACATTTTTTGTGTAGTAAAATTTTGTCTATCTCTTACGGTTTACCAGCTATGCAAAAGTCGTTCACAATGAAGAATACTTTTGGAGACATTCCCAGAAAATTCGAGATATACATTGCATTTCTCATGACATTATCTTAAACATATGATATTTTCATCAAAATCGTTAGAGCCATTTTTGAGAAAATTAAAATTTTCGAAAAATGTTCCATTTAAAGGATAGTCTGGGGTGGGGGGATTTTCTTGAAAACCTTCGTGTCGCATCTCTGGAAGATACTGAACCTAAATACCAAGTTTGGTGTTTATCCGACTGTTCGTTTTTGAGTTATGCTGTTCACAGACACACACACACACACACACACACACACACACACACACACACACACACACAGACACACACACGGACATGTTTCCAAAAATGATTTTTTTGGATTCAGGAGGTCTCAAAACATGTATTTCCGGTGAAATCTCGGTATCGAATTTTTGGGTGGAATGCAATACTTCCCCTACTTACTATACGTAGTAGAGAAAGTAATAAATTATATTGGGCAAAGAAAGTCATGTGAATGTCATGCATGCCTTTCTTAAGAATAGTGAGTAGAAATATACAGAAATAAATTATATTGGGCAAAGAAAGTCATGTGAATGTCATGCATGCCTTTCTTAAGAATAGTGAGTAGAAATATACAGAAATAAATTATATTGGGCAAAGAAAGTCATGTGAATGTCATGCATGCCTTTCTTAAGAATAGTGAGTAGAAACAATACAGAAATAAATTATATTAGGCAAAGAAAGTCCTGTGAATGTCATGCATGCCTTTCTTAAGAATAGTGAGTAGAAACTATACAAAAATAAATTATATTGGGCAAAGAAAGTCATGTGAATGTCATGCATGCCTTTCTTAAGAATAGTGAGTAGAAACTATACAAAAATAAATTATATTGGGTAAAGAAAGTCATGTGAATGTCATGCATGCCTTTCTTAAGAGTAGGAGTAGAAACTATACAGAAATAAATGATATTGGGCAATGAAAGTCATGTGAATGTCATGCATGCCTTTCTTAAGAATAGCGAGTAGAAATTATACAAAAATAAATGATATTGGTTAGAGAAAGGCATGTGTATATCATAAATCAGATGTTTTTAATATAACAGCAGGCGATGTCACTAACATGTTTCAAACTGATGTAGGGATAAATTTGTAAAGCTGAGGCATTAATGAGCAAGCTATCTGGGATTTGTTCATATGTTGGACAAGTTGTTGTATCTTTTATTTGAGATACTGACTCCTGAGTGGTTGTGTTTCTGAGGTGACCTTCAGTTTGTAATGACAATGAACGTAAAGGAAGAGGTGAGTGTTGCATTGCTTCATCTGCTACAATCAAAACAGAGGCAGGCATTGTTGAGTTGTTTATATCCTAGTACTGTTCTTTCCTTCCAGAGCACTGGATGGAAGGATAACCAGATATAGGGACGCAGGCATATTTCCAATGACAAGCCTTGGGAAATATTGCACAGTTTTTGCTATCCTGAGTTGTGCTCATCATCCTCTGTGGTCTAGTGGTACCAAGCTAATCTCTAGTTCCCGAGGTCGCAGGTTCAAACCTGGCGGAGGCAATGGACATAAAAATCCTTAGCATTGCTTCCTTCATAAGGGAAGTAAAGCCAGTGGTCCCGTGTCATAGATTTAAGGTACATAAAAGAGCCTCAAGCTTTATAAAGAGACCTCTGAGCAAATTTCTGGTCTTTCATGCCCAATATAGAATGGGCAGTTAAAAAGTGTCCGTAAATAAAACTCAATTTAATTTTGAGCTGTGCCCTAAGACGACTTGAGAAGCATTATCACGATTCTCATCCTCACAGATAGTCAAAGCACTCTCCTCAGACCAGATAAATGCCTGATTGTCCTATCATATTGCAACAGGCTAAAAATGCGGTAAGTGCCAGGGCATCAGGGCTTCTGTGGAATGAGTTGGCTATGCTGGCCCTGAACCTGTGCTTGGTAAAAACACCAACTCAACTTATCCTGAACAAAGACAAACCATGCAACACTGTTTGCATTAATATGGTCCTTGAGGAAACATCTAGCACTCTACAAACATCCTAACCCTGATGTGTGGGAGGTCGAACAATCTGTGTTCAAACACAAGTGAAATAAAACTTGTTTACATTCTGATATGTCAGGTCAGACTACTCAAATCTGGATTCAGTATTTTGTGAAAAAATACAAACTTGAAGAAAACTTGCTTTCCAAAATGTTGTTGCAATCCAACACAGTGAAGCAGTTCGTAAAAGACATTTAATGAACATTGGTTTATTATAATTTTGGTGCTATGAAGAGAGTGTTGGGAAAAGTTCAAAGTGTTTAGATACAAGGTAATGGGTTTTTTCAGTCCATATTGTTCACAATTTAGTACAAGCAACTACCCCTTCACATAGAAGTTTTAAAATGTTTTCATATATATATACAGAAAAACAGTTCGTGGAAACATAGCAGCATAAGCTTCCTTAGTTTCTTACCTGCCATTTTTATGGGCTAAAATCATATTTCCTGTCTTATGACAAAAGCCCAAAATTATTATTTTATTTTTTTTCAAAATCTAGGATGTGAATTGTATTTGACATTTTTATATGGCACTTTACAGTTATTTAATAATATGGTTTTGAAACTGGAACCTAGTGCTATCACAGTAGAGATGTCACATATTCTCAATTAGTTTAATGCCAGAAAGGAAAAACCCATAAATTTACATCATCTTCTGCCAAAGAATTGCTTTGCATTCTAAAAGAAAATAATGATGTTAAGGAACAAAAATTCCTCTTAAATGCAGACAATTTTTATAATTCTAGAGTTGCTGAGAAACAATTAGCACGTTTCAGTGGATAAAGTTGCTTGGTCTGATTTACAACAGAGTACACAAATATTGCTGAACAAAGTAATTCAAAACCAAATGTGGTTCAAGCTTTGAAAAAATACCAGATACTATTGAAGCGAAGTGGCAGGTGTTTCAAAAGACTGGTACTGGTTGAGTTTGCCTGGAACATCTGATCTAGTTGAGAGAGTTTTTTTCAATTATGTGGAATAGAGGTAGAATTATCATATTCACTATTAAACATTTGCTGAATGTTAAAATTAATTTACAGCTTTTGTGTTGTGAATTTTATGATATTAAAACAAATAAGCAATTTATGAAAAAAGTCATGTCTATGAAAAGCACACTAGATAATTACATATAGAACAGGTATCAGAAAACACAATTTTCAACTCAACATTTAAAAACTGGTTGATTTTAGAAGATTTTGTTAATATTTTTTCTTGTACAATTTACAGTGTAATGTTGTAATAAAATGTTAAGGCTTTTCAATAATTTCATTTACTTTTGTAATATTAGAAAGATCAGTATGACCATTAAAAAATTGAATTTCAGCAGTAACAAGTTGATTGCAAATATGTTCTGGTAAGTGTACGACTATAATGTTTGTTTCCTCTGAGAGACCACAACTGCAATTTCGGATATTACATCCACAAATTTGCTCAACTAAATTCATACGAGGGCTGATCAACAAAGACTGAAACTGATTTTTTTTCACAGATGTTTATTACTCCAATTCACTGTTTACATGATCTTTTTCAAAGTAGTCCCCTCCTACTTCAATGCACTTTTTATAGCGTCTCTGCCAGTGCTTGAACACGTGCTGCAGACCATTCTTTGTCAGGTGCTTGAGAATTGCCTCACTTTTCTTGAGCACTGCTTCAGAGTTCTCAAATTGAATAACCCTAATTTTGCCTTTAGTGATGGGAATAAAAAAAAGTCATGGGGTGCAAGATCGGGGCTATAAGGTGGATGTGGTATACAGGTAATGTTGAATCGAGCCAGAAACTGCATGACTTGATTTGCAACGTGAGGCCATGCATTGTCATGATGAAGTGGCCACCCAGTCCGAGAAAGCTCTGGTCGTTTCTTTGCAATGTGCTTCCTCAGTGTAGCCAATACTGACGTGTAGTATGCTGCTGTAACAGTAGTGTGAGGGGGAACTGCATGCTGGTAAATCATTCCATTACAGTCAAAAAATGTGATCACCATCCCTTCCCTGCAGATGGAACAACTTTTGCCTTTTTTGTGTTGCAGAACCTGGCGATTTCCACACTGTGCTGGCTTGTTTTCCTTCAGGATCATAATGATGCAGCCATGACTCATCACCGGTGATAATCAATTTAAAAAATGCATCCCCTCCATCATCAAAGAGATGCAGCACCTCACGGCTTGTCTCCATTTGCACAGCCTTTTGTTCAGGAGTCAACAGACGTGGCACCCAACGAGCACAAACTCGGGTCATATGGAGATGGTCGTGCATAATTGTAAACACACTGCCATATGAAATTCTCAACACTTCACTGAGGTTAATTAATGTTATACGCCGATCCTCTCGTACAATCACAGCAGCTGTGTTGATGTTGACTTCAGTCACAGCAGAAGCCAAAACACCAGGCCCACCTTGCTTAACACTGACAAGTCGGCCTTCTTTTAAGTCCTTGAACCACCTAAACACTGTTGCACGAGGTAGTGCATCTTCACTGTACGCTTGCTTCAGCTTTTCATAAGTTTCGGTGGCTGTATGGTTTAAACGAAAACAGAATTTGATTGCGCTGTACTGCTCCTCTCGCGTCCCCTCCATTTTCTGGTATGTGAAATGCACGTAGGGTCTACAAAATAGAGCATTACTACCAACCTACCAATACGAGAGTGCTGCTGCCTAACAACATTATACATAAAAAGCCGCTCTTTTCAAATATTTATGTTACAGATACGAAACTATCACGGAAGCTACAGGAAAAAATCAGTCTCAGTCTTTGTTGATCAGCCCTCATATAAAATAGTTTTATAAACATCACACATGAAAAAGTTGAAAAACAGCACAACTTGTAAACTGTAGTATTATTGGCTGCTAGAAGGTGGAGCCACTACAGTTTTGAAATACAAGTTAACTATTATGTGGCTAGAAGTCTAGACCAGAGCGCTCCTAGTGGAATGAGACCTAACTTTAATCTGCACCATGGTATTGTTGTAATTTAGGTTAGGTTTACTCTCCATATAATTAAATAATGAACCATGGTTGCTACTATTGGCATAGGTTTTTAGAAAATCTTCTGGAATTGCACAAGTTTAGGATTTCTATGTTATGGTGTGATTAATGTTGAGAAAATAGTACAAAGCTCATGGGCTAACCCCTTTATTGTACACTCCCCTTCGTATATATGTTTTGAAATTAATTTCAGGTTTTATCTGATAGTCAAAAGCATTATATAACTATGGGTAATAAGAGTTATATTATAATTAGTACTTTGTCTTTACAATAGCAAGTTTACTTTTAAATATAGCGTACCCAGACAACATCTATGGTATTGCTACCAAGCTGAGCACTGCCCTGTACAGAACTCTCCATAGTGTTTGCGTAGTACAAAGTGAAATAAATTAAAATGGAAAAGAGATAGTGTGGGCAAATAATGAACAAGAAGAAGCAGAGCATTGTGCAAACAATTATGTTTGAAGATAAAAAATAAATACTGCTGCCATGTTGCCATGCTGGTATCATAATGCCTGTACTAGTTCCTCAATGTTGGCAGCACAATAACTAAAAGAAAACAAATATATGATAGCAGTGAAGGCGTTCAAGTTAAAGAAATGCAGAAACCTTAAACACCACATAATGTATAAATAAAGATGAAAATTATTAACTTCAGGTTTCTTTTAAATTTACTTCTTGGTAGGCTCTTTTCATTATTGCAATTGTTGTTAAACACTGAACAGTTTGCACCTGATTTAATATGCTTGCCACTCACACACTGTATGGTTTTGTCATCTTTAAAGAATTGCTAAACACATTTTATATCACATCCGCTGAGAGTTATTCTTTTTCAAAACTAACTAAAGTAATTCGCTCCCACTAATAACTTATGCCAGTTACCAACAGACTGCATCATTATTTATTTGCATTGTTCTTATTAAGTGCACCTTTGAGGTTATGATACTCATAGAACTGAGATGACCTTAGCAAGACCACAGAGAGCTGAAAGGTAGATGAGGTTTGAATCCTGGACAGGGTACTGAATTTTTCCATCTGATTCACATTCCATTTTGAAATTTTCTTTTTTCAAATATAACTGAAGAATCTGTGGTTAGGTACAAATATTTTGTTAGATCAGTAAGCTATAAAGAAGTTGGCTAACTTGTGATTTAACAAGCAAAGAAAACTACACCCTGCGTTTAACTTTAAAATTTACTATTTGTATTTTATTCATTGGCACAATTGTGCTCCAAGTTTGATATGAATTATATAAATACCAAATTTTTCATTCTTTATTTTCAAATACTGCAACTTGATGAAAGTGTTGTTGAAATCAATTAACTCTAAAAAACTGAGTCTATTAAAAAGATACACTTTGTAACATGTTCTGGAGGCTAATATCCTCCATTATCAATGGACATTGACTGATCTTGGGTGGTGAAGCTGATCCATCTGCAGACTGATTTGGTGGCAGTTCTAGGAACTTGTGACTCTGTTCTTCTCGTTCTACCAGATTCCCATCTTGGGTGGTGAAGCTGATCCATCTGCAGACTGATTTGGTGGCAGTTCTAGGAACTTGTGACTCTGTTCTTCTCGTTCTACCAGATTCCCATCTTGGGTGGTGAAGCTGATCCATCTGTAGACTGATTTGGTGGCAGTTCTAGGAACTTGTGACTCTGTTCTCGTTCTACCAGATTCCCATGTTGTGTGGTGAAGCTGATCCATCTGCAGACTGATTTGGTGGCAGTTCTAGGAACTTGTGACTCTGTTCTTCTCGTTCTACCAGATTCCCATGTTGTGTGGTGAAGCTGATCCATCTGCAGACTGATTTGGTAGCACTTCTAGGAACTTGTGACTCAGTTCTTCTCGTTCTACCAGGTTCCCATGTTGTGTGGTGAAGCTGACCCATCTGTAGACTGATTTGGTGGCAGCTCTAGAAACTTGTGACTCTGTTCTCGTTCTACCAAATTCCCATATTGTGTGATGAAGCTGATCCATCTGCAGACTGATTTGGTGGCAGTTCTAGGAACTTGTGACTCTGTTCTAGTTCTACCAGATTCCCATGTTGTGTGGTGAAGCTGACCCATCTGCAGACTGATTTGGTGGCAGTTCTAGGAACTTGTGACTCTGTTCTCATTCTACCAAATTCCCATGTTGTGTCGTGAAGCTGATCCATCTGCAGACTGATTTGGTGGCAGTTCTAGGAACTTGTGACTCTGTTCTTGTTCTACCAGATTCCCATGTTGTGTGGTGAAGCTGACCCATCTGCAGACTGATTTCGTGGCAGTTCTAGGAACTTGTGACTCTGTTCTTCTCGTTCTACCAGATTCCCATGTTGTGTCGTGAAGCTGATCCATCTGCAGACTGATTTAGTGGCAGTTCTAGGAACTTGTGACTCTGTTCTTCTCGCTCTACCAAATTCCCATGTTGTGTCGTGAAGCTGATCCATCTGCAGACTGATTTAGTGGCAGTTCTAGGAACTTGTGACTCTGTTCTTCTCGCTCTACCAAATTCCCATGTTGTGTCGTGAAGCTGATCCATCTGCAGACTGATTTGGTGGCAGTTCTAGGAACTTGTGACTCTGTTCTTCTCGTTCTACCAGATTCCCATGTTGTGTGGTGAAGCTGATCCATCTGCAGACTGATTTGGTAGCACTTCTAGGAACTTGTGACTCAGTTCTTCTCGTTCTACCAGGTTCCCATGTTGTGTGGTGAAGCTGACCCATCTGTAGACTGATTTGGTGGCAGCTCTAGAAACTTGTGACTCTGTTCTCGTTCTAACAAATTCCCATATTGTGTGATGAAGCTGATCCATCTGCAGACTGATTTAGTGGCAGTTCTAGGAACTTGTGACTCTGTTCTTCTCGTTCTACCAGATTCCCATGTTGTGTCGTGAAGCTGATCCATCTGCAGACTGATTTGGTGGCAGTTCTAGGAACTTGTGACTCTGTTCTTCTCGTTCTACCAGATTCCCGTGTTGTGTGGTGAAGCTGATCCATCTGCAGACTGATTTGGTGGCAGTTCTAGGAACTTGTGACTCTGTTCTAGTTCTACCAGATTCCCATCTTGGGTGGTGAAGCTGATCCATCTGCAGACTGATTTGGTGGCAGTTCTAGGAACTTGTGACTCTGTCCTTCTCGCTCTACCAGATTCCCATCCTGGGTGGTGAAGCTGATCCACCTGCAGACTGATTTGGTGGCAGTTCTAGGAACTTGTGACACTGTTCTTCTCGTTCTACCAGATTCCCATCTTGGGTGGTGAAGCTGATCCATCTGCAGACTGATTTGGTGGCAGTTCTAGGAACTTGTGACTCTGTTCTTCTCGTTCTACCAGATTCCCAAGTTGTGTGTTTTAATAGTTGTGGATATGGATTTATGTCATGAGCAATTGCTCATTTTTCTAAATACCTGTGTATTATACATCTAAAGCACCAAACAAGGTCACTCCACGGTAAAATATGCAACTTGAATTCTGGAGGTCCCGGGTTTGAACGCCGGAGACCACCCACTACGACCCATGAGTTCTTCATGTTTACCACAGGGTCGACAAATGAATGCTGGGATAGTTTCTTCTCTACCACAATTTCCTTTCCTTTCATTGTGTTACCTTCTCACCTATGAGGTGCACTTGTGGAGTTTGGCTCACACACATGTGAGTATTCCCCAATGTACCAAAGGGCTGCTCCACTGGAGCGTTGTTCTCAACCAATCCATCAGTGGGAAATGTTAGCGACTTCCATGCGTTCACCTCCTCCCCCTCTCCTGGGAGCGGTAGCTGCAATAGTTCACAGAGGTGTCCCCCTTTGTTCAATAACCTACAGCCTCTTGTATCCATGCTACTCCGTGTGTTCACCTCCTCCCTCACTACTGGGGGTGGTAACTGCAATAGAGCACAGAGGTGTCCACCTTTGTTTAATAACCTACAGCCTCTTGTTTCGATGCTTCGATATGTGTTCACCTCCTCCCTCATTATTGGGCGTTGTAACTGCAATTTATCACAGAGGTGTCTCCCTTTGTTCAATAACTTACAGGCTCTTGTTTCCAGGCATCTCTGTGTGTACACATCCTCCCTCTCTACTGGGAGTGGTAGCTGCAATAGATCACAGAGGTGTCCCCCTTTGTTCAATAACCTACAGCCTCTTGTTTCCATGCTTCTCTGTGTGATCACCTCCTCCCTCACTACTGGGGGTGGTAACTGCAATAGATCACAGAGGTGTCTACCTTTGTTCAATAACCTACAGCCTCTTGTTTTCATGCTTCTCTGTGCGTTCACCTCTTACTTCACTACTGAGGGTGGTAACTGCAATAGGTTACAGAGGTGTCCCCCTTTATTCATTAACCTACAGCCTCTTGTTTCCATGCATCTCTGTGTGTTCACCTCCTCCCTCTCTAGTGGGGCTGGTAACTGCAATAGTTCACAAAGGTGTCCCCCTTTGTTCAATAATTTACAGCCTCTTGTTTCCGTGCATCTCTGTGTGTTCACCTCCTCCCTCTCTACTGGGAGTGTTTACTGCAATAGTTCACAAAGGTGTCCCCCTTTATTCAATAACCTACAGCCTCTTGTTTCCATGCATCTCTGTGTGTTCACCTCCTCACTCTCTACTGGGGATGGTAGCTGCAATTGATCACAGAGGTGTCCCCCTTTATTCAATAACTTACAGCCTCTTGTATCCATGCATCTCTGTGTGTTCACATCCTCCCTCTCTTCTGAAGGTAGTAGCAGCAATAGATCACAGAGGCGGCTCACTTTATTCAATAACCTAGAGGCTCTTGTTTCCATGCAGCTCTGTGTGTTCACCTACTCCCTCTCTACTAGGGGTGGTAAATGCAATAGATCACAGATTTGACACCCTTTATTCAATAACATTCAGGCTCTTACTTCCATGCAGATTTGTGTGTTCATCTGCACCCTCTCTACTGGGGGTAATACCTGATATAGATCACAGAGGTGTCCTCCTTTGTTCAATAACCTATGTCCTCTTTTTTACATGCATCTCTGTAAGTTCACCTCCTCCATCTCTTCTGGAGGTAGTAACCGATATAGATCACAGATCTGTAACCGTTTGTTCAATAACTTACAGGATCTTGTGTACATGCATCTCTGTGTGTTCACCTCCTCCGTTGCTACTGGGTGTGGTAGCTGCAATAGATTACGGAGGTGTCCCCCTATGTTCAATAAGTTACAGGCTCTTGTGTCCATGCATCTCTGTGTGTTCACTTCCTCCCTCTCTTCTGAAGGTAGTAGCTGAAATAGAACAAAAAGTGACCCCATTTATTCAATAAACTACAGTCCTTTGTTTCCATGCATCTCTAGGTGTTCAACTCCTCCCTCTCTACTAGGCGTGGTAGCTGCAATAGATCACAAAGGTGACCCCCTTTATTACATAACCTACAGTCCTTTGTTTCAATACATCTCTAGGTGTTCACCTCCTCCCTGTCTACTAGGGGTGCTAGCTGCAATAGATCACAAAGGGTCCCCCTTTATTAAATAACCTACAGTCCTTTGTTCCCATGAATCTCTAGGTGTACACCTCCTCCCTCTCTAGTAGGGGTGGTAGCTGCAATAAATCGCAGAGGTATCCCCCTTTACTGAATAACCTACAAGCCTTTGTTTCCATGCATCTCTGTGTGTTCACCACCTGCCTCTCTACTGGGGGCGGTAACTGCAATAGATCACATAGTTGTCCCCCGTCATTCAATAACATGTAGCGCCTTGTTTCCATGCAACTCTGTGCGTTCACATCCTCCCTCTCTACTAGGGTGGTAGCTGCACTAGATCACAGATGTGTCCCCCTTTATTGAATAACTTAAAATCTCTTGTTTCCATATATCTCTGTGTGATCACATCTTCCTCTCTACTGGGACTGGTAACTGCAATTGATCACAGAGGCGGCTCACTTTATTCAATAGCCTACAGGCTCTTGTTTCCATGCAGCTCTGTATGTTCACCTACTCCCTCTCTACTAGGGGTGCTAAATACAATAGATCACAGAGTTGTCCCCCTTTATTCAATAACCTACAGCCTCTTGTTCCATGCAACTCTGTGTTCACCTCGTCCTTGTCCACTGGGGGTGCTAACTGCAATAGATCACAGAGGTGTCCCTCTTTATTGAATAACATTCAGGCTCTTGCTTCCATGCAGATTTGTGTGTTCACCTGCTCCCTCTCTACTGGGGGTGATACCTGCAATAGATCACAGAGGTGTCCACCTTTGTTAAATAACCTACAGCCTCTTGTTTACATGCATCTCTGTGTGTTCATCTCCTCCCTCTCTTCTGGAGGTAGTAACTGCAATAGATCACAGAGGTGTAACCCTTTGTTCAATAACCTACAGCCTCTTGGTTCCATGCATCTCTGTGTGCTCGACGCCTTCCTCTATTCTGGGGTGGTAGCTGCAATAGATCACAGAGGTGCCCTCCTTTGTTCAATTACCTACAGGCTCTTGTTTCCGTGCATCTCTGTGTGTTCACCTCATCCCCCTCTCCTGGGAGTGGTAGCTGCAATAGATCACAGAGGTGTCCCCCTTTGTTCAATAACCTACAGCCTCTTGTTTCCATGCTTCTCTGTGTGTTCACCTCATCCCCCTCTCCTGGGAGTGGTAGCTGCAATAGATCACAGAGGTGTCCCCCTTTGTTCAATAACCTACAGCCGCTTGTTTCCATGCATCTCTGTGTGTTCACCTCCTCCCTCACTACTGGGTATAGTAGCTGCAATAGATCACAGAGGTGTCCCCCTTTGTTCAATAACAAACAGCCTCTTGCATCCATGCATCTCTCTGTGTTCACCTCCTCCCTCTCTACTGGGGGTGGTAGCTGCAAAAGATCACAGAAGTGTCCCCCTTTGTTAAATAACCTACAGCCTCTTGTTTCCATGCATCTCTGTGTGTTCACCTCCTCCCTCTCTACTGGGTATAGTAGCTGCAACAGATCACAGAGGTGTCCCGCTTTATTCATTAACCTACAGCCTCTTGCTTCCATGCATCTCTCTGTGTTCACCTCCTCCCTGTCTACTGGGGGTGGCAGCTGCAATAGATCACAGAAGTGTCCCCCTTTATTCATTAACCTACAGCCTCTTGTTTCCATGCATCTCTGTGTGTTCACCTCCTGCCTCTCTAGTGGGGGTGGTAACTGCAATAGTTCACAAAGGTGTCCCCCTTTGTTCAATAACCCACAGGCTCCTGTATGCATGCATCTCTGTGTGTTCACCTCCTCCCTCTCTTCTGTTAGTGGTAGCTGCAATGGATCACAGAGGTGTCCCCCTTTATTCAATAACCTACAGCCTCTTGTTTCCATGCATCTCTGTGTGTTCACTTCCTCCCTCTCTTCTGGGAGTGGTAGCTGCAATAGATCACAGAGGTGTCCGCCTTTGTTCAATAACCTACAGGCCTTTGTTTCCATGCAACTCTCTGTGTTCACCTCCTCCCACTCTACTGGTAGTGGTAGCTGCAATAGATCACAGAGGTGTCCGCCTTTGTTCAATAACCTACAGGCCTTTGTTTCCATGCAACTCTCTGTGTTCACCTCCTCCCTCTCTACTGGTAGTGGTAGCTGCAATAGATCACAGAGGTGATCCCTTTGCTCATTAACCTACACTCTTTTGTATCCATGCATCTCTGTGTGTTCTCCTCCTCCCTCTCTACTGGGAGTGGTAGCTGCAATAGATCACAGAGGTGTCCCCCTTTGCTCATTAACCTACACTCTTTTGTTTCCATGCACCTCTCTGTGTCAACCTCCTCCCACTCTACTGGTAGTGGTAGCTGCAATAGATCACAGAGGTGTCCCCCTTTGCTCATTAACCTACACTCTTTTGTTTCCATGCACCTCTCTGTGTCAACCTCCTCCCACTCTACTGGGAGTGGTAGCTGCAATAGATCACAGAGGTGTCCCCCTTTGCTCATTAACCTACACTCTTTTGTTTCCATGCACCTCTCTGTGTCAACCTCCTCCCACTCTACTGGTAGTGGTAGCTGCAATAGATCACAGAGGTGTCCCCCTTTGCTCATTAACCTACACTCTTTTGTTTCCATGCACCTCTCTGTGTCAACCTCCTCCCACTCTACTGGTAGTGGTAGCTGCAATAGATCACAGAGGTGTCCCCCTTTGCTCATTAACCTACAGTCTCTTGTATCCATGCATCTCTGTGTGTTCTCCTCCTCCCTCTCTACTGGTAGTGGTAGCTGCAATAGATCACAGAGGTGTCCCCCTTTGCTCATTAACCTACAGTCTCTTGTATCCATGCATCTCTGTGTGTTCTCCTCCTCCCTCTCTACTGGGAGTGGTAGCTGCAATAGATCACAGAGGTGTCCCCCCTTTGTTCATTAACCTACAGTCTCTTGAATCCATGCATCTCTGTGTGTTCTCCTCCTCCCTCTCTACTGGGAGTGGTAGTTGCAATAGATCACAGAGGTGTCCCCCCTTTGTTCATTAACCTACAGTCTCTTGTACACATGCATCTCTGTGTGTTCTACTCCTCCGTCTCTAGTGGGAGTGGTAGCTGCAATAGATCACAGAGGTGTCCCCCTTTGTTCATTAACCTACAGTCTCTTGTATCCATGCATCTCTGTAAGTTCTCCTCCTCCCTCTCTACTGGGAGTGGTAGCTGCAAAAGATCACAGAGGTGTCCCCCCTTTGTTCATTAACCTACAGTCTCTTGTATACATGCATCTCTGTGTGTTCTCCTCCTCCCTCTCTACTGGTAGTGGTAGCTGCAATAGATCACAGAGGTGTCCCCCTTTGCTTATTAACCTACAGTCTCTTGTATCCATGCATCTCTGTGTGTTCTCCTCCTCCGTCTCTACTGGGAGTGGTAGCTGCAATAGATCACAGAGGTGTCCCCCCTTTGTTCATTAACCTACAGTCTCTTCTATCCATGCATCTCTGTGTGTTCTCCTCCTCCGTCTATACTGGGAGTGGTAGCTGCAATAGATCACAGAGGTGTCCCCCCTTTGTTCATTAACCTACAGTCTCTTGTATACATGCATCTCTGTGTGTTCAACTCCTCCCTCTCTACTGGGAGTGCTAGCTGCAATAGATCACAGAGGTGTCCCCCCTTTGTTCATTAACCTACAGTCTCTTGTATCCATGCATCTCTGTGTGTTCTCCTCCTCCGTCTCTACTGGGAGTGGTAGCTGCAATAGATCACAGAGGTGTCCCCCTTTGTTCATTAACCTGCACTCTCTTGTTTCCATGCATCTCTATGTGTTCACCTCCTCCCTCTCTACTGGGAGAGGTAGCTGCAATAGATCACAGAGGTATCCCCCTTTGTTCATTAACCTACACTCTCTTGTTTCCATGCATCTCTGTGTGTTCACCTCCTCCTTCTCTACTGGGAGTGGTAAATGCAATAGATCACAGAAGTGTCCCCCTTTGTTCATTAAACTACAGCCTCTTGTTTCCATGCATCTCTGTGTGTTCACCTCCTCCCTCTCTACTGGGAGTGGTAGCTGCAATAGATCACAGAGGTGCCCCCCTTTGGTCACTAACCTACAGCCTCTTGTTTCCATGCATCTCTCTGTGTCAACCTCCTCCCTCTCTACTGGGAGTGGTAGCTGCAATTAGATCAGAGAGGTGTCCCCCTTTGTTCATTAGCCTACAGGCTCTTGTTTCCTAGCATCTATGTGTGTTCACCTCCTCCCTCTCTACTGGGAGTGGTAGCTGCAAAAGATCACAGAGGTTTCCCCTTTGTTCATTTACCTACTGGCTCTTGTTTCCTAGCATCTATGTGTGTTCACCTCCTCCCTGTCTACTGGGAGTGGTAGCTGCTATAGATCAGAGAAGTGTCCCCCTTTGTTAAATAACCTACCCCCTCCGGTTTCCTAGCATCTATGTGTGTTCACCTCCTCCCTCTCAACTGGGAGTGGTAGCTGCATTTAGATCAGAGAGGTGTCCCCCTTTGTTCATTAGCCTACAGGCTCTTGTTTCCTAGCATTCATGTGTGTTCACCTCCTCCCTTATTACTGGTGGTGGTAACTGCAATAGATCACAGAGGTGTCTTCCTTCATTTAATAACCTACTGGCTCTTGTTTCCATGCATCTCTTTCTGTTCACCTCCTCCCTCTCTACTGGGTATAGTAACTGCAATAGATCACAGAGGTTTCCCACATTATTCAATAACCTACAGCCTCTTGTTTCCATGCATCTCTGTCTGTTCACCTCCTCCCTCTCTACTGAGACTGGTAGCTGCAATAGATCACAGAGATGTCCCACTTTGTTCAATAACCTACAGGCCCTTGCTTCCATGCATCTCTGTGGGATCACCTCCTCCCTCTCCCTTTCGTGGGTGGTAACTACAATAGATCACGGAGGTGTCCCCCTTTGTTCAATAACCTACAGCCTCTTGTTTCCATGCCTCTCTGTGTGCTCACGGCTTTCCTCTATTTTGGGGTGGTAGCCGCAATAGATTACGGAGGGGTCCCCCTTTGTTCAATAACCTACAGCCTCTTGTTTCCATGCCTCTCTGTGTGCTCACCGCCTTCCTCTATTCTGGGTTGGTAGCTGCAATAGATCACAGAGGTGTCCCCCTTTGTTCAATAACCTACAGGCTCCTGTTTCCGTGCATCTCTGTGTTACACCTCCTCCCCCTCTCTTGGGAGTGGTAGCTGCAATAGTTCACAGAGGTCTCCCCCTTTTTTCAATAACTTACAGCCTCTTGTATCCATGCTACTCCGTGCGTTCACCTCCTCCCTCACTACTGGGGCTGGTAACTGCAATAGAGCACAGAGGTGTCCACCTTTGTTTAATAACCTACAGCCTCTTGTTTCGATGCTTCTCTATGTGTTCACCTCCTCCCTCATTATTGGGGGTGGTAACTGCAATTGATCACAGTGGTGTCCCCCTTTGTTCAATAACTTACAGCCTCTTGATTCCATGCAAGTCTCTGTGTTCACCTCCTCCCTCTCTACTGGGGGTGGTAGCTGCAATAGATCACAGAAGTGTCCCCCTTTGTTCAATAACCTACAGCCTCTTGCTTCCATTGAGCTCTGTGTGTTCACCTCTTCCCTCTCTACTGTGGGTGGTACCTGCAATAGATCACAGAGGTGTAACTCTTTGTTCAATAACCTACAGCCTCTTGCTTCCATTGAGCTCTGTGTGTTCACCTCCTCCCTCTCTAATGTGGGTGTACCTGCAATAGATCACAGAGGTGTCCCCTTAGTTCAATAACCTACAGCCTCTTGATTCCATGAAGCTGTGTGTGTTCACCTCCTCCCCCTCTTCTGTGGGTGGTAACTGCAATAGATCACAGAGGTGTAACTCTTTGTTCAATAACTTACAGGCTCCTGTTTCCAAGCATCTCTGTGTGTTCACCTCCTCCCTCTCTACTGGGAGTGGTAGGTGCAATAGATCTCAGAGTTGTCCCCCATTGTTAAATAACCTACAGCCTCTTGTTTCCATGCAACTCTCTGTGTTCACCTCCTCCCTCTCTACTGGGTATAGTAGCTACAATAGATCACAGAGGTGTCCCCCATTGTTCAATAACAAACAGCCTCTTGCTTCCATGCATCTCTCTGTGTTCACCTCCTCCCTCTCTACTGGGGGTGGTAGCTGCAAAAGATCACAGAAGTGTCCCCCTTTGTTAAATAACCTACAGCCTCTTGCTTCCATGCATCTCTCTGTGTTCACCTCCTCCCTATCTACTGGGGGTGGTAGCTGCCATAAATCATAGAGGTGTCCGCCTTTATTCAATAACCTACAGCCTCTTGTTTCCACACATCTCTGTGTGTTCACTCCTCTATCTCTTCTGAAGGTAATAGCTCCAATAGATCACAGAGGTGCCCCATTTTTTCAATAACCTAAGGTTTCGATGCATCTCTGTATGTTCAACTCCTCCCTCTCGCCTGGGGGTTCTTAGCTGCCATAGATCATAGAGGTGTCCCCCTTTATTCAATAACCTACAGGCGTTTGTTTCCATGCAACTCTCTGTGTTCACCTCCTCCCTCTCTACTGCGGGTGGCAGCTGATTAGCTCACAGAAGTGTCCCCCTTTATTCAATAAACTACAGAGCTCTTGTTTCCAATCATCTCTGTGTGTTCACCTCCTCCCTCTCTTCTGTGGGTGGTAACTGCTATAGATCACAGAGGTGTCTCCCTATGTTAAATAACCTACAGCCTCTTGTTTCCATGAATCTCTGTGTGTTCACCTCCTCCCTCTCTTCTGGGGGTAGTAGCTGCAATACATCACAGAAGTGTCCACCTTTGTTTAATAACCTACAGCCTCTTGTTTCCATGCATCCCTGTGTGTTCACCTCCGCCCTCTCCTCTGGAGGTAGTAGCACCAATAGATCACAGAGGTGTACCCCTTTTGTTCAAAACCCAAAAGCTCTTGTTCGCATGCATCTCTGTGTGTTCACTTCCTCCCCCGCTTCTGAAGGTAGTAGCTCCAATAGATCACAGAAGTGTCCCCCTTTGTTCAATAACCTACAGCCTCTTGTTTCCATGGAGCTCTGTGTAGACACCTACTCCCTCTCTTCTGTGGGTGGTAACTGCAATAGATCACAGAGGTGTCACCCTTTGTTCAATAACTTACAGGCTCTTGTTTCCATGCATCTCTGTGTGTTCACCTCCTCCCTCTCTACTGGGAGTGGTAGCTGCAAAAGATCACAGAGGTGTCCCCCTTTGTTCAATAACCTACAGGCTCTTGTTTCCATGCAACTCTCTGTATTCACCTCCTCCCTCTCTACTGGTGTGGTAGCTACAATAGATCACAGAAGTGTTCCCCTTGATTCAATAACAGCCTGTTGTTTCCATGGAGCTCTGTGTGTTCTCCTCCTCGCTCTTTTCTGTGGGTGGTAACTGAAATAGATCACAGAGGTGTAACTCTTTGTTCAATAAATTACAGGCTCTTGTTTCCATGCATCTCTGTGTGTTCACCTCCTCCCTCTCTACTGGGAGTGGTAACTGCAATAGACCACAGAAGTGTCCCCCTTTGTTCATTAACCTAGAGCCTCTTGTTTCCATGCATCTATGTGTGTTCGCCTCCTCCCTCTCTACTTGGAGTGGTAGTTGCAATAGATCACAGAGGTGTCCCCCTTTGGTCATTAACCTACAGCCTCTTGTTTCCATGCATCTCTCTGTGTCAACCTTCTCCCTCTCTACTGGGAGTGGTAACTGTAATAGATCACAGAAGTGTCCCCCTTTGTGCATTAACCTACAGCCTCTTGTTTCCATGCATCTATGTGTGTTCACCTCCTCCCTCTCTACTTGGAGTGGTAGCTGCAATAGATCACAGAGGTGTCCCCCTTTGGTCATTAACTTACAGCCTCTTGTTTCCATGCATCTCTCTGTGTCAACCTCCTCCCTCTCTCTGGGAGTGGTAGCTGCAATAGATCACAGAGGTTTCCGCTTTGTTCATTTACCTACAGGCTCTTGTTTCCAAGTATCTATGTGTGTTCACCTCCTCCCTCTCTACTGGGAGTGGTAGCTGCAATAGATCACAGAGGTGTCCCCCTTTGTTGAATAAGCTACAGGCTCTTGTTTGCTAGCATCTCTGTGTGTTCACCTCCTCCCATTCTTCTGCAGGTGGTAACAGCAATAGATCACAGAGGTGCCACACTTTGTTCAATAACCTACAGTCTCTTGTTTGCACACAGCTCTGAGTGTGTTCAACTCCTGCCTCTCTCCTGTGGGTGGTAACTGCAATAATTAACAGAGGTTTCCCACTTTATTCAATAACCTACAGTCTCTTGTTTCCATGCACCTCTGTTTGCTCACCTCCTCCCTCTCTACTGAGGGTGGTAGCTGCAATAGATCACAGAGATGTCCCACTTTGTTCAATAACCTACAGGCTCTTGCTTCCATGCATCTCTGTGGGATTACCTCCTCCCTCTCTCTTTTGTGGGTGGCAACTGCAATAGATCACGGGGATGTCCCCCTTTGTTCAATAACCTACAGCCTCTTGTTTCCATGCATCTCTGTTTGTTCACCTCCTCCCTCTCTACTGAGGGTGGTAGCTGCAATAGGTCACAGAGATGTCCCACTTTGTTCAATAACCTACAGGCTCTTGCTTCCATGCATCTCTGTGGGATTACCTCCTCCCTCTCTCTTTTGTGGGTGGTAACTGCAATAGATCACGGAGGTGTCCCCCTTTGTTCAATAACCTACAGCCTCTTGTTTCCATGCATCTCTGTCTGTTCACCTCCTCCCTCTCTACTGAGGGTAGTAGCTGCAATAGATCACAGAGGTGCCCCACTTTGTTCAATAACCTACAGTCTCTTGTTTGCTAGCATCTCTGTGTGTTCACCTCCTCCCTCTCTTCTGCAGGTGGTAACAGCAATAGATCACAGAGGTGCCCCACTTTGTTCAATAAGCTACAGTCTCTTGTTTGCACACAGCTCTGAGTGTGTTCAACTCCTCCCTCTCTCCTGTGGGTGGTAGCTGCAATAATTCACAGAGGTTTCCCACTTTATTCAATAAGCTACAGCCTCTTGTTTCCATGCATCTCTGTCTGTTCACGTCCTCCCTCTCTACTGAGGGTAGTAGCTGCAATAGATCACAGAGATGTCCCACTTTGTTCAATAACCTACAGGCTCTTGCTTCCATGCCTCTCTGTGTGCTCACCGCCTTCCTCTATTCTGGGGTGGTAGCTGCAATAGATCGCGGAGGTGTCCCCCTTTGTTCAATAACCTACAGCCTCTTGTTTCCATGCCTCTCTGTGTGCTCACCGCCTTCCTCTATTCTGGGGTGGTAGCTGAAATAGATCACGGAGGTGTCCCCCTTTGTTCAATAACCTACAGCCTCTTGTTTCCATGCCTCTCGGTGTGCTCACCGCCTTCCTTTGTTCTGGGTTGGTAGCTGCAATAGATCACAGAGGTGTTCCCCTTTGTACAATAACCTACAGGCCCCTGTTTCCGTGCATCTCTGTGTGTTCACCTCCTCCCCCTCTCCTGGGAGTGGTAGCTGCAATAGTTCACAGAGGTGTCCCCCTTTGTTCAATAACATACAGCCTCTTGTATCCATGCTACTCCGTGTGTTCACCTCCTCCCTCACTACTGGGGGTGGTAACTGCATTAGAGCACAGAGGTGTCCACCTTTGTTTAATAACCTACAGCCTCTTGTTTCGATGCTTCGATATGTGTTCACCTCCTCCCTCATTATTGGGGGTGGTAACTGCAATTTATCACAGAGGTGTTCCCCTTTGTTCAATAACTTACAGGCTCTTGTTTCCAGGCATTTCTGTGTGTACAGATGCTCCCTCTCTACTGGGAGTGGTAGCTGCAATAGATCACAGAGGTGTCCCCGTTTGTTCAATATCCTCCAGCCTCTTGTTTCCATGCAAGTCTCTGTGTTCACCTTCTCCCTCTCTACTGGGGGGGGTAGCTGCAATAGATCACAGACGTGTCCCCCTTTGTTCAATAACCTACAGCCTCTTGCTTCCATTGAGCTCGTTGTGTTCACCTCCTCCCTCTCTACTGTGGGTGGTACCTGCAATAGATCACAGAAGAGTCCCCCTTTGTTCAATAACCTACAGTCTCTTGTATCCATGCATCTCTGTGTGTTCACCCCCTCCCTCTCTACTGGGAGTGGTAGCTGCAATAGATAACAGAGGTGTCCCCCCTTTGTTCATTAACCTACATTCTGTTGTTTCCATGCATCTCTGTGTGTTCTCCTCCTCCCTCTCTACTGGGAGTGGTAGCTGCAATAGATCACAGAAGTGTCCCCCTTTGTTCATTAAACTACAGCCTCTTGTTTCCATGCATCTAAGTGCCTTCACCTCCTCCCTCTGTACTTGGAGTGGTAACTGCAATAGATCACAGAGGTGCCCCCTTTGGTCAATAACCTACAGCCTCTTGTTTTCATGCATCTCTCTGTGTCAACCTCCTCCCTCTCTACTGGGAGTGGTAGCTGCAATAGATCACAGAGGCGTCCCCCCTTTTTCATTAACCTACAGTCTCTTGTATCCATGCATCTCTGTGTGTTCTCCTTCTCCCTCTCTACTGGGAGTGGTAGCTGCAATAGATCACAGAGGTGTCCCCCTTTGTTCATTAACCTACAGTCTCTTGTATCCATGCATCTCTGTGTGTTCACCTCCTCCCTCTCTACTGGGAGTGGTAGCTGCAAGAGATCACAGATGTGTCCCCCTTTGTTCACTAACCTACACTCTCTTGTTTCCATGCATCTCTGTGTGTTCACCTCCTCGCTCTCTACTGGGAGTGGTAACTGCAATAGATCACAGAAGTGTCCCCCTTTGTTCATTAAACTACAGCCTCTTGTTTCCATGCATCTCTCTGTGTCAACCTCCTCCCTCTCTAAGGGGAGTGGTAGCTGCAATAGATCACAGAGTTGCCCCCCTTTGGCCGTTAACCTACAGCCTCTTGTCTCCATGCATCTCTATCTGTCAACCTCCTCCGTCTCTACTGGGAGTGGTAGCTGCAATTAGAACAGAGAGGTGTCCCCCTTTGTTCATTACACTACAGTCTCTTGTATCCATGCATCTCTGTGTGTTCTCCTCCTCCCTCTCTACTGGGAGTGGTAGCTGCAATAGATCACAGAGGTGTCCCCCCTTTGTTCATTAGCCTACAGTCTCTTGTATCCATGCATCTCTGTGTGTTCACCTCCTCTCTCTCTACTGGGAGTGGTAGCTGCAATAGAACACAGAGGTGTCCCCCTTTGTTCATTAACCTACACTCTCCTTTTTCCATGCATCTCTGTGTGTTCACCTCCTCCCTCTCTACTGGGAGTGGTAACATCAATAGATCACAGAAGTGTCCCCCTATGTTCATTAAACTACAGCCTCTTGTTTCCATGCATCTAAGTGTCGTCATCTCCTCCCTCTGTACTGGGAGTGGTAGCTGCAATAGATCACAGAGGTGCCCCCCTTTGGTCATTAACCTAAAGCCTCTTGTTTCCATGCATCTCTCTGTGTCAACCTCCTCCCTCTCTACTGGGAGTGGTAGCTGCAATTAGATCAGAGAGGTGTCCCCCTTTGTTCATTAGCCTACAGGCTCTTGTTTCCTAGCATCTATGTGTGTTCACCTCCTCCCTCTCCACTGGGAGTGGTAGCTGCAAAAGATCACAGAGGTTTCCCCTTTGTTCATTAACCTACAGGCTCTTGTTTCCTAGCATCTATGTGTGTTGACCTCCTCCCTCTCTACTGGGAGTGGTAGCTGCAATTAGATCAGAGAGGTGTCCCCCTTTGTTCATTAGCCTACAGGCTCTTGTTTCCTAGCATCTATGTGTTTTCCCCTCCTCCCTTATTACTGGTGGTGGTAACTGCAATAGATCACAGGGGTGTCCCCCTTTATTTAATAACCTTCAGGCTCTTGTTTGCTTGCTTCTCTTTGTGTTCACCTCCTCCCTCTCTTCTGCAGGTGGTAACAGCAATAGATCACAGAGGTGTCTCACTTTGTTCAATAACCTACAGTCTCTTGTTTGCACACAGCTCTGAGTGTGTTCACCTCCTCCCTCTCTCCTGTGGGTGTAACTGCAATAATTCACAGAGGTTTCCCAATTTATTCAATAACCTACAGCCTCTAGTTTCCATGCATCTCTTTCTGTTCACCTCCTCCCTCTCTACTGAGAGTGGTAGCTGCAATAGATCACAGAGATGTCCCACTTTGTTCAATAACCTACAGGCTCTTGCCTCCATGCAGATGTGTGTGTTCACCTGCTCTCTCTCTACTGGGGTTGATACCTTTAATACATCACTGAGGTGTCCACCTTTGTAAAATAACCTACAGCCTCTTGCTTACATGCATCTCTGTGTGTTTATCTCCTCCCTCTCTTCTGGAGGTAGTAACTGCAATAGATCACAGAGGTGTAACCCTTTGTTCAATAACCTACAGCCTCTTGGTTCCATGCATCTCTGTGTGCTCGACGCCTTCCTCTATTCTGGGGTGGTAGCTGCAATAGATCACAGAGGTGTCCTCCTTTGTTCAATTACCTACAGGCTCTTGTTTCCGTGCATCTCTGTGTGTTCACCTCATCCCCCTCTCCTAGGAGTGGTAGCTGCAGTAGATCACAGAGGTGTCCCCCTTTGTTCAATAACTTACAGCCTCTTTTTTCCATGCTTCTCTGTGTGAACACCTCCTCCCTTAATACTGGCGGTGGCAACTGCAATAGATCACAGAGGTGTCTATCTTTGTTCAATAACCTACAGTCTCTTGTTTCCATGCTTCTGTGTGTGTTCACCGCCTACCTCACTACTGGGGGTGGTAACTGCAATAGATCACAGAGGTGCCCCCTTTTGGTCATTAACCTACATCCTCCTGTTTCCATGCATCTCTGTGTGTTCACCTCCTCCGTCTCTTCTGGAGGTAGTAACTGCAATAGATCACAGAGGTGTAACCCTTTGTTCAATAACCTACAGCCTCTTGGTTCCATGCATCTCTGTGTGCTCGACGCCTTCGTCTATTCTGGGGTGGTAGCTGCAATAGATCACAGAGGTGTCCCCCTTTGTTCAATAACCTACAGCCTCTTGTTTCCATGCTTCTCTGTGTGTTCACCTCATCCCCCTCTCCTGGGAGTGGTAGCTGCAATAGATCACAGAGGTGTCCCCCTTTGTTCAATAACCTACAGCCGCTTGTTTCCATGCATCTCTGTGTGTTCACCTCCTCCCTCACTACTGGGTATAGTAGCTGCAATAGATCACAGAGGTGTCCCCCTTTGTTCAATAACAAACAGCGTCTTGCAGCCATGCATCTCTCTGTGTTCACCTCCTCCCTCTCTACTGGGGATGGTAGCTGCAAAAGATCACAGAAGTGTCCCCCTTTGTTAAATAACCTACAGCCTCTTGTTTCCATGCATCTCTGTATTTTCACCTCCTCCCTCTCTACTGGGTATAGTAGCTGCAACAGATCACAGAGGTGTCCCCATTTATTCATTAACCTACAGCCTCTTGCTTCCATGCATCTCTCTGTGTTCACCTCCTCCCTGTCTACTGGGGGTGGTAGCTGCAAAAGATCACAGATGTGTCCCCCTTTGTTAAATAACCTACAGCCTCTTGCTTCATTGTATCTCTCTGTGTTCACCTCCTCCCTCTCTACTGGAGGTGGTAGCTGCAATAGATCACAGAAGTGTCCCCCTTTATTCATTAACCTACAGCCTCTTGTTTCCATGCATCTCTGTGTGTTCACCTCCTGCCTCTCTAGTGGGGGTGGTAACTGCAATAGTTCACAAAGGTGTCCCCCTTTGTTCAATAACCCACAGGCTCCTGTATGCATGCATCTCTGTGTGTTCACCTCCTCCCTCTCTTCTGTTAGTGGTAGCTGCAATAGATCACAGAGGTGTCCCCCTTTATTTAATAACCTACAGCCTCTTGTTTCCATGCATCTCTGTGTGTTCACTTCCTCCCTACCTTCTGGGAGTGGTAGCTGCAATAGATCACAGAGGTGTCCGCCTTTGTTCAATAACCTACAGGCCTTTGTTTCCATGCAACTCTCTGTGTTCACCTCCTCCCTCTCTACTGGTAGTGGTAGCTGCAATAGATCACAGAGGTGATCCCTTTGCTCATTATCCTACACTCTTTTGTATCCATGCATCTCTGTGTGTTCTCCTCCTCCCTCTCTACTGGGAGTGGTAGCTGCAATAGATCACAGAGGTGTCCCCCTTTGCTCATTAACCTACACTCTTTTGTTTCCATGCACCTCTCTGTGTTCAACTCCTCCCTCTCTACTGGTAGTGAGAGCTGCAATAGATCACAGAGGTGTCCCCCTTTGCTCATTAACCTACAGTCTCTTGTATCCATGCATCTCTGTGTGTTCTCCTCCTCCCTCTCTACTGGGAGTGGTAGCTGCAATAGATAACAGAGGTGTCCCCCCTTTGTTCATTAACCTACAGTCTCTTGAATCCATGCATCTCTGTGTGTTCTCCTCCTCCCTCTCTACTGGGAGTGGTAGCTGCAATAGATAACAGAGGTGTCCCCCCTTTGTTCATTAACCTACAGTCTCTTGTATCCAAGCATCTCTGTGTGTTCTCCTCCTCCCTCTCTACTGGGAGTGGTAGCTGCAATAGATCACAGAGGTGTCCCCCCTTTGTTCATTAACCTACAGTCTCTTGTACACATGCATCTCTGTGTGTTCTCCTCCTCCGTCTCTACTGGGAGTGGTAGCTGCAATAGATCACAGAGGTGTCCCCCTTTGTTCATTAACCCTCAGTCTCTTGTATCCATGCATCTCTGTGTGTTCTCCTCCTCCCTCTCTACTGGGAGTGGTAGCTGCAATAGATCACAGAGGTGTCCCCCTTTGTTCATTAACCCTCAGTCTCTTGTATCCATGCATCTCTGTGTGTTCTCCTCCTCCCTCTCTACTGGGAGTGGTAGCTGCAATAGATCACAGAGGTGTCCCCCTTTGTTCATTAACCCTCAGTCTCTTGTATCCATGCATCTCTGTGTGTTCTCCTCCTCCCTCTCTACTGGTAGTGAGAGCTGCAATAGATCACAGAGGTGTCCCCCTTTGTTCATTAACCCTCAGTCTCTTGTATCCATGCATCTCTGTGTGTTCTCCTCCTCCCTCTCTACTGGGAGTGGTAGCTGCAAAAGATCACAGAGGTGTCCCCCCTTTGTTCATTAACCTACAGTCTCTTGTATCCATGCATCTCTGTGTGTTCTCCTCCTCCCTCTCTACTGGAAGTGGTAGCTGCAAAAGATCACAGAGGTGTCCCCCCTTTGTTCATTAACCTACAGTCTCTTGTATCCATGCATCTCTGTGTGTTCTCCTCCTCCCTCTCTACTGGAAGTGGTAGCTGCAAAAGATCACAGAGGTGTCCCCCCTTTGTTCATTAACCTACAGTCTCTTGTATCCATGCATCTCTGTGTGTTCTCCTCCTCCCTCTCTACTGGAAGTGGTAGCTGCAAAAGATCACAGAGGTGTCCCCCCTTTGTTCATTAACCTACAGTCTCTTGTATCCATGCATCTCTGTGTGTTCTCCTCCTCCCTCTCTACTGGGAGTGGTAGCTGCAAAAGATCACAGAGGTGTCCCCCCTTTGTTCATTAACCTACAGTCTCTTGTATACATGCATCTCTGTGTGTTCTCCTCCTCCCTCTCTACTGGTAGTGGAAGCTGCAATAGATCACAGAGGTGTCCCCCTTTGCTTATTAACCTACAGTCTCTTGTATCCATGCATCTCTGTGTGTTCTCCTCCTCCCTCTCTACTGGGAGTGGTAGCTGCAAAAGATCACAGAGGTGTCCCCCCTTTGTTCATTTACCTACAGTCTCTTGTATACATGCATCTCTGTGTGTTCTCCTCCTCCGTCTCTACTGGGAGTGGTAGCTGCAATAGATCACAGAGGTGTCCCCCCTTTGTTCATTAACCTACAGTCTCTTGTATCCATGCATCTCTGTGTGTTCTCCTCCTCCGTCTATACTGGGAGTGGTAGCTGCAATAGATCACAGAGGTGTCCCCCCTTTGTTCATTAACCTACAGTCTCTTGTATACATGCATCTCTGTGTGTTCACCTCCTCCCTCTCTACTGGGAGTGCTAGCTGCAATAGATCACAGAGGTGTCCCCCCTTTGTTTATTAACCTACAGTCTCTTGTATCCATGCATCTCTGTGTGTTCTCGTCCTCCGTCTCTACTGGGAGTGGTAGCTGCAATAGATCACAGAGGTGTCCCCCTTTGTTCATTAACCTGCACTCTCTTGTTTCCATGCATCTCTATGTGTTCACCTCCTCCCTCTCGACTGGGAGAGGTAGCTGCAATAGATCACAGAGGTGTCCCCCTTTGTTCATTAACCTACACTCTCTTGTTTCCATGCATCTCTGTGTGTTCATCTCCTCCTTCTCTACTGGGAGTGGTAAATGCAATAGATCACAGAAGTGTCCCCCTTTGTTCATTAAACTACAGCCTCTTGTTTCCATGCATCTCTGTGTGTTCACCTCCTCCCTCTCTACTGGGAGTGGTAGCTGCAAAAGATCACAGAGGTTTCCCCTTTGTTCATTAACCTACTGGCTCTTGTTTCCTAGCATCTATGTGTGTTCACCTCCTCCCTGTCTACTGGGAGTGGTAGCTGCGATAGATCAGAGAAGTGTCCCCCTTTGTTAAATAACCTACCCCCTCCGGTTTCCTAGCATCTATGTGTGTTCACCTCCTCCCTCTCAACTGGGTGTGGTAGCTGCATTTAGATCAGAGAGGTGTCCCCCTTTGTTCATTAGCCTACAGGCTCTTGTTTCCTAGCATTCATGTGTGTTCACCTCCTCCCCTATTACTGGTGGTGGTAACTGCAATAGATCACAGAGGGTCTTGCTTTATTTAATAACCTACTGGCTCTTGTTTCCATGCATCTCTTTCTGTTCACCTCCTCCCTCTCTACTGGGTATAGTAACTGCAATAGATCACAGAGGTTTCCCACTTTATTCAATAACCTACAGCCTCTTGTTTCCATGCATCTCTGTCTGTTCACCTCCTCCCTCTCTACTGAGACTGGTAGCTGCAATAGATCACAGAGATGTCCCACTTTGTTCAATAACCTACAGGCCCTTGCTTCCATGCATCTCTGTGGGATCACCTCCTCCCTCTCCCTTTCGTGGGTGGTAACTGCAATAGATGACGGAGGTGTCCCCCTTTGTTCAATAACCTACAGCCTCTTGTTTCCATGCCTCTCTGTGTGCTCACGGCTTTCCTCTATTCTGGGGTGGTAGCCGCAATAGATCACGGAGGGGTCCACCTTTGTTCAATAACCTACAGCCTCTTGTTTCCATGCCTCTCTGTGTGCTCACCGCCTTCCTCTATTCTGGGTTGGTAGCTGCAATAGATCACAGAGGTGTCCCCCTTTGTTCAATAACTTACAGGCTCCTGTTTCCGTGCATCTCTGTGTTACACCTCCTCCCCCTATCCTGGGAGTGGTAGCTGCAATAGTTCACAGAGGTCTCCCCCTTTTTTCAATAACTTACAGCCTCTTGTATCCATGCTACTCCGTGCGTTCACCTCCTCCCTCACTACTGGGGCTGGTAACTGCAATAGAGCACAGAGGTGTCCACCTTTGTTTAATAACCTACAGCCTCTTGTTTCGATGCTTCTCTATGTGTTCACCTCCTCCCTCATTATTGGGGTGGTAACTGCAATTGATCACAGAGGTGTCCCCCATTGTTCAATAACTTACAGCCTCTTGCTTCCATTGAGCTCTGTGTGTTCACCTCCTCCCTCTCTAATGTGGGTGTACCTGCAATAGATCACAAAGTGTCCCCCTTTGTTCAATAACCTACAGCCTCTTGATTCCATGAAGCTGTGTGTGTTCACCTCCTCCCCCTCTTCTGTGGGTGGTAACTGCAATAGATCACAGAGGTGTAACTCTTTGTTCAATAACTTACAGGCTCCTGTTTCCAAGCATCTCTGTGTGTTCACCTCCTCCCTCTCTACTGGGAGTGGTAGGTGCAATAGATCACAGAGTTGTCCCCCATTGTTAAATAACCTACAGCCTCTTGTTTCCATGCAACTCTCTGTGTTCACCTCCTCCCTCTCTACTGGGTATAGTAGCTACAATAGATCACAGAGGTGTCCCCCATTGTTCAATAACAAACAGCCTCTTGCTTCCATGCATCTCTCTGTGTTCACCTCCTCCCTCTCTACTGGGGGTGGTAGCTGCAAAAGATCACAGAAGTGTCCCCCTTTGTTAAATAACCTACAGCCTCTTGCTTACATGCATCTCTCTGTGTTCACCTCCTCCCTATCTACTGGGGGTGGTAGCTGCCATAAATCATAGAGGTGTCCGCCTTTATTCAATAACCTACAGCCTCTTGTTTCCACACATCTCTGTGTGTTCACCTCCTCTATCTCTTCTGAAGGTAATAGCTCCAATAGATCACAGAGGTGCCCCCTTTTTTCAATAACCTAAGGTTTCGATGCATCTCTGTATGTTCAACTCCTCCCTCTCGCCTGGGGGTTCTTAGCTGCCATTGATCATAGAGGTGTCCCCCTTTATTCAATAACCTACAGGCCTTTGCTTCCATGCAACTCTCTGTGTTCACCTCCTCCCTCTCTACAGCGGGTGGCAGCTGATTAGCTCACAGAAGTGTCCCCCTTTATTCAATAAACTACAGAGCTCTTGTTTCCAATCATCTCTGTGTGTTCACCTCCTCCCTCTCTTCTGTGGGTGGTAACTGCTATAGATCACAGAGGTGTCCCCCTATGTTAAATAACCTACAGCCTCTTGTTTCCATGAATCTCTGTGTGTCCACCTCCTCCCTCTCTTCTGGGGGTAGTAGCTGCAATACATCACAGAAGTGTCCACCTTTGTTTAATAACCTACAGCCTCTTGTTTCCATGCATCCCTGTGTGTTCTCCTCCGCCCTCTCCTCTGGAGGTAGTAGCACCAATAGATCACAGAGGTGCACCCCTTTTGTTCAAAACCCCAAAGCTCTTGTTCGCATGCATCTCTGTGTGTTCACTTCCTCCCCCGCTTCTGAAGGTAGTAGCTCCAATAGATCACAGAAGTGTCCCCCTTTGTTCAATAACCTACAGCCTCTTGTTTCCATGGAGCTCTGTGTAGACACCTACTCCCTCTCTTCTGTGGGTGGTAACTGCAATAGATCACAGAGGTGTCACCCTTTGTGCAATAACTTACAGGCTCTTGATTCCATGCATCTCTGTGTGTTCACCTCCTCCCTCTCTACTGGGAGTGGTACCTGCAAAAGATCACAGAGGTGTCACCCTTTGTTCAATAACTTACAGGCTCTTGTTTCCATGCAACTCTCTGTATTCACCTCCTCCCTCTCTACTGGTGTGGTAGCTACAATAGATCACAGAAGTGTTCCCCTTGGTTCAATAAACAGCCTGTTGTTTCCATGGAGCTCTGTGTGTTCTCCTCCTCGCTCTTTTCTGTGGGTGGTAACTGAAATAGATCACAGAGGTGTAACTCTTTGTTCAATAAATTACAGGCTCTTGTTTCCATGCATCTCTGTGTGTTCACCTCCTCCCTCTCTACTGGGAGTGGTAACTGCAATAGACCACAGAAGTGTCCCCCTTTGTTCATTAACCTAGAGCCTCTTGTTTCCATGCATCTATGTGTGTTCGCCTCCTCCCTCTCTACTTGGAGTGGTAATTGCAATAGATCACAGAGGTGTCCCCCTTTGGTCATTAACCTACAGCCTCTTGTTTCCATGCATCTCTCTGTGTCAACCTCCTCCCTCTCTACTGGGAGTGGTAACTGCAATAGATCACAGAAGTGTCCCCCTTTGTGCATTAACCTACAGCCTCTTGTTTCCATGCATCTATGTGTGTTCACCTCCTCCCTCTCTACTTGGAGTGGTAGCTGCAATAGATCACAGAGGTGTCCCCCTTTGGTCATTAACTTACAGCCTCTTGTTTCCATGCATCTCTCTGTGTCAACCTCCTCCCTCTCTCTGGGAGTGGTAGCTGCAATAGATCACAGAGGTTTCCGCTTTGTGCATTAACCTACAGGCTCTTGTTTCCAAGTATCTATGTGTGTTCACCTCCTCCCTCTCTACTGGGAGTGGTAGCTGCAATAGATCACAGAGGTGTCCCCCTTTGTTGAATAACCTACAGGCTCTTGTTTGCTAGCATCTCTGTGTGTTCTCCTCCTCCCATTCTTCTGCAGGTGGTAACAGCAATAGATCACAGAGGTGCCACACTTTGTTCAATAACCTACAGTCTCTTGTTTGCACACAGCTCTGAGTGTGTTCAACTCCTGCCTCTCTCCTGTGGGTGGTAACTGCAATAATTAACAGAGGTTTCCCACTTTATTCAATAACCTACAGTCTCTTGTTTCCATGCACCTCTGTTTGCTCACCTCCTCCCTCTCTACTGAGGGTGGTAGCTGCAATAGATCACAGAGATGTCCCACTTTGTTCAATAACCTACAGGCTCTTGCTTCCATGCATCTCTGTGGGATTACCTCCTCCCTCTCTCTTTTGTGGGTGGCAACTGCAATAGATCACGGGGGTGTCCCCCTTTGTTCATTAACCTACAGCCTCTTGTTTCCATGCATCTCTGTTTGTTCACCTCCTCCCTCTCTACTGAGGGTGGTAGCTGCAATAGGTCACAGAGATGTCCCACTTTGTTCAATAACCTACAGGCTCTTGCTTCCATGCATCTCTGTGGGATTACCTCCTCCCTCTCTCTTTTGTGGGTGGTAACTGCAATAGATCACGGAGGTGTCCCCCTTTGTTCAATAACCTACAGCCTCTTGTTTCCATGCATCTCTGTCTGTTCACCTCCTCCCTCTCTACTGAGGGTAGTAGCTGCAATAGATCACAGAGGTGCCCCACTTTGTTCAATAACCTACAGTCTCTTGTTTGCTAGCATCTCTGTGTGTTCACCTTCTCCCTCTGTTCTGCAGGTGGTAACAGCAATAGATCACAGAGGTGCCCCACTTTGTTCAATAAGCTACAATCTCTTGTTTGCACACAGCTCTGAGTGTGTTCAACTCCTCCCTCTCTCCTGTGGGTGGTAGCTGCAATAATTCACAGAGGTTTCCCACTTTATTCAATAAGCTACAGCCTCTTGTTTCCATGCATCTCTGTCTGTTCACCTCCTCCCTCTCTACTGAGGGTAGTAGCTGCAATAGATCACAGAGATGTCCCACTTTGTTCAATAACCTACAGGCTCTTGCTTCCATGCCTCTCTGTGTGCTCACCGCCTTCCTCTATTCTGGGGTGGTAGCTGCAATAGATCACGGAGGTGTCCCCCTTTGTTCAATAACCTACAGCCTCTTGTTTCCATGCCTCTCTGTGTGCTCACCGCCTTCTTCTATTCTGGGGTGGTAGCTGCAATAGATCACGGAGGTGTCCCCCTTTGTTCAATAACCTACAGCCTCTTGTTTCCATGCCTCTCTGTGTGCTCACCGCCTTCCTCTATTCTGGGTTGGTAGCTGCAATAGATCACAGAGGTGTTCCCCTTTGTACAATAACCTACAGGCCCCTGTTTCCGTGCATCTCTGTGTGTTCACCTCCTCCCCCTCTCCTGGGAGTGGTAGCTGCAATAGTTCACAGAGGTGTCCCCCTTTGTTCAATAACATACAGCCTCTTGTATCCATGCTACTCCGTGTGTTCACCTCCTCCCTCACTACTGGGGGTGGTAACTGCAATAGAGCACAGAGGTGTCCACCTTTGTTTAATAACCTACAGCCTCTTGTTTCGATGCTTCGATATGTGTTCACCTCCTCCCTCATTATTGGGGGTGGTAACTGCAATTTATCACAGAGGTGTCCCCCTTTGTTCAATAACTTACAGGCTCTTGTTTCCAGGCATTTCTGTGTGTACACATGCTCCCTCTCTACTGGGAGTGGTAGCTGCAATAGATCACAGAGGTGTCCCCCTTTGTTCAATATCCTACAGCCTCTTGTTTCCATGCAAGTCTCTGTGTTCACCTTCTCCCTCTCTACTGGGGGGGTAGCTGCAATAGATCACAGAAGTGTCCCCCTTTGTTCAATAACCTACAGCCTCTTGCTTCCATTGAGCTCGTTGTGTTCACCTCCTCCCTCTCTACTGTGGGTGGTACCTGCAATAGATCACAGAAGAGTCCCCCTTTGTTCAATAACCTACAGTCTCTTGTATCCATGCATCTCTGTGTGTTCACCCCCTCCCTCTCTACTGGGAGTGGTAGCTGCAATAGATAACAGAGGTGTCCCCCCTTTGTTCATTAACCTACATTCTGTTGTATCCATGCATCTCTGTGTGTTCTCCTCCTCCCTCTCTACTGGGAGTGGTAGCTGCAATAGATCACAGAGGTGTCCCCCTTTGTTCATTAACCTACACTCTCTTTTTTCCATGCATCTCTGTGTGTTCACCTCCTCCCTCTCTACTGGGAGTGGTAACTGCAATAGATCACAGAAGTGTTCCCCTTTGTTCATTAAACTACAGCCTCTTGTTTCCATGCATCTAAGTGTCTTCACCTCCTCCCTCTGTACTTGGAGTGGTAACTGCAATAGATCACAGAGGTGCCCCCCTTTGGTCATTAACCTACAGCCTCTTGTTTTCATGCATCTCTCTGTGTCAACCTCCTCCCTCTCTACTGGAAGTGGTAGCTGCAATAGATCACAGAGGTGTCCCCCCTTTTTCATTAACCTACAGTCTCTTGTATCCATGCATCTCTGTGTGTTCTGCTTCTCCCTCTCTACTGGGAGTGGTAGCTGCAATAGATCACAGAGGTGTCCCCCTTTGTTCATTAACCTACAGTCTCTTGTATCCATGCATCTCTGTGTGTTCACCTCCTCCCTCTCTACTGGGAGTGGTAGCTGCAAGAGATCACAGATGTGTCCCCCTTTGTTCACTAACCTACACTCTCTTGTTTCCATGCATCTCTGTGTGTTCACCTCCTCGCTCTCTACTGGGAGTGGTAACTGCAATAGATCACAGAAGTGTCCCCCTTTGTTCATTAAACTACAGTCTCTTGTTTCCATGCATCTCTCTGTGCCAACCTCCTCCTTCTCTAATGGGAGTGGTAGCTGCAATAGATCACAGAGTTGCCCTTCTTTGGCCATTAACCTACAGCCTCTTGTCTCCATGCATCTCTATCTGTCAACCTCCTCCCTCTCTACTGGGAGTGGTAGCTGCAATTAGAACAGAGAGGTGTCCCCCTTTGTTCATTAACCTACAGCCTCTTGTCTCCATGCATCTCTATCTGTCAACCTCCTCCCTCTCTACTGGGAGTGGTAGCTGCAATTAGATCAGAGAGGTGTCCCCCTTTGTTCATTAGCCTACAGGCTCTTGTTTCCTAGCATCTATGTGTTTTCCCCTCCTCCCTTATTACTGGTGGTGGTAACTGCAATAGATCACAGGGGTGTCCCCCTTTATTTAATAACCTTCAGGCTCTTGTTTGCTTGCTTCTCTTTGTGTTCACCTCCTCCCTCTCTTCTGCAGGTGGTAACAGCAATAGATCACAGAGGTGTCTCACTTTGTTCAATAACCTACAGTCTCTTGTTTGCACACAGCTCTGAGTGTGCTCACCTCCTCCCTCTCTCCTGTGGGTGGTAACTGCAATAATTCACAGAGGTTTCCCAATTTATTCAATAACCTACAGCCTCTAGTTTCCATGCATCTCTTTCTGTTCACCTCCTCCCTCTCTACTGAGAGTGGTAGCTGCAATAGATCACAGAGATGTCCCACTTTGTTCAATAACCTACAGGCTCTTGCTTCCATGCAGATGTGTGTGTTCACCTGCTCTCTCTCTACTGGGGTTGATAGCTTTAATACATCACTGAGGTGTCCACCTTTGTAAAATAACCTACAGCCTCTTGCTTACATGCATCTCTGTGTGTTTATCTCCTCCCTCTCTTCTGGAGGTAGTAACTGCAATAGATCACAGAGGTGTAACCCTTTGTTCAATAACCTACAGCCTCTTGGTTCCATGCCTCTCTGTGTGCTCACCGCCTTCCTCTATTCTGGGGTGGTAGCTGCAATAGATCACGGAGGTGTCCCCCTTTGTTCAATAACCTACAGCCTCTTGTTTCCATGCCTCTCTGTGTGCTCACCGCCTTCCTCTATTCTGGGTTGGTAGCTGCAATAGATCACAGAGGTGTTCCCCTTCGTACAATAACCTACAGGCCCCTGTTTCCGTGTATCTCTGTGTGTTCACCTCCTCCCCCTCTCCTGGGAGTGGTAGCTGCAATAGTTCACAGAGGTGTCCCCCTTTGTTCAATAACATACAGCCTCTTGTATCCATGCTACTCCGTGTGTTCACCTCCTCCCTCACTACTGGGGGTGGTAACTGCAATAGAGACAGAGGTGTCCACCTTTGTTTAATACCCTACAGCCTCTTGTTTCGATGCTTCGATATGTGTTCACCTTCTCCCTCATTATTGGGGGTGGTAACTGCAATTTATCACAGAGGTGTCCCCCTTTGTTCAATAACTTACAGGCTCTTGTTTCCAGGCATTTCTGTGTGTACACATGCTCCCTCTCTACTGGGAGTGGTAGCTGCAATAGATCACAGAGGTGTCCCCCTTTGTTCAATATCCTACAGCCTCTTGTTTCCATGCAAGTCTCTGTGTTCACCTTCTCCCTCTCTACTGGGGGGGTAGCTGCAATAGATCACAGAAGTGTCCCCCTTTGTTCAATAACCTACAGCCTCTTGCTTCCATTGAGCTCGTTGTGTTCACCTCCTCCCTCTCTACTGTGGGTGGTACCTGCAATAGATCAGAGAAGAGTCCCCCTTTGTTCAATAACCTACAGTCTCTTGTATCCATGCATCTCTGTGTGTTCACCCCCTCCCTCTCTACTGGGAGTGGTAGCTGCAATAGATAACAGAGGTGTCCCCCCTTTGTTCATTAACCTACATTCTGTTGTATCCATGCATCTCTGTGTGTTCTCCTCCTCCCTCTCTACTGGGAGTGGTAGCTGCAATAGATCACAGAGGTGTCCCCCTTTGCTCATTAACCTACACTCTTTTGTTTCCATGCACCTCTCTGTGTCAACCTCCTCCCACTCTACTGGTAGTGGTAGCTGCAATAGATCACAGAGGTGTCCCCCTTTGCTCATTAACCTACAGTCTCTTGTATCCATGCATCTCTGTGTGTTCTCCTTCTCCCTCTCTACTGGGAGTGGTAGCTGCAATAGATCACAGAGGTGTCCCCCCTTTGTTCATTAACCTACAGTCTCTTGTACACATGCATCTCTGTGTGTTCTCCTCCTCCGTCTCTACTGGGAGTGGTAGCTGCAATAGATCACAGAGGTGTCCCCCCTTTGTTCATTAACCTACAGTCTCTTGTATACATGCATCTCTGTGTGTTCTCCTCCTCCCTCTCTACTGGTAGTGGTAGCTGCAATAGATCACAGAGGTGTCCCCCCTTTGTTCATTAACCTACAGTCTCTTGTATACATGCATCTCTGTGTGTTCTCCTCCTCCCTCTCTACTGGTAGTGGTAGCTGCAATAGATCACAGAGGTGTCCCCCTTTGCTTATTAACCTACAGTCTCTTGTATCCATGCATCTCTGTGTGTTCTCCTCCTCCCTCTCTACTGGGAGTGGTAGCTGCAAAAGATCACAGAGGTGTCCCCCCTTTGTTCATTAACCTACAGTCTCTTGTATACATGCATCTCTGTGTGTTCTCCTCCTCCCTCTCTACTGGTAGTGGTAGCTGCAATAGATCACAGAGGTGTCCCCCCTTTGTTCATTAACCTACAGTCTCTTGTATACATGCATCTCTGTGTGTTCTCCTCCTCCCTCTCTACTGGTAGTGGTAGCTGCAATAGATCACAGAGGTGTCCCCCCTTTGTTCATTAACCTACAGTCTCTTGTATACATGCATCTCTGTGTGTTCTCCTCCTCCCTCTCTACTGGTAGTGGTAGCTGCAATAGATCACAGAGGTGTCCCCCCTTTGTTCATTAACCTACAGTCTCTTGTATACATGCATCTCTGTGTGTTCTCCTCCTCCCTCTCTACTGGGAGTGGTAGCTGCAAAAGATCACAGAGGTGTCCCCCCTTTGTTCATTAACCTACAGTCTCTTGTATACATGCATCTCTGTGTGTTCTCCTCCTCCCTCTCTACTGGTAGTGCTAGCTGCAATAGATCACAGAGGTGTCCCCCCTTTGTTTATTAACCTACAGTCTCTTGTATACATGCATCTCTGTGTGTTCTCCTCCTCCCTCTCTACTGGGAGTGGTAGCTGCAAAAGATCACAGAGGTGTCCCCCCTTTGTTCATTAACCTACAGTCTCTTGTATACATGCATCTCTGTGTGTTCTCCTCCTCCGTCTCTACTGGGAGTGGTAGCTGCAATAGATCACAGAGGTGTCCCCCCTTTGTTCATTAACCTACAGTCTCTTGTATACATGCATCTCTGTGTGTTCTCCTCCTCCGTCTCTACTGGTAGTGGTAGCTGCAATAGATCACAGAGGTGTCCCCCCTTTGTTCATTAACCTACAGTCTCTTGTATCCATGCATCTCTGTGTGTTCTCCTCCTCCGTCTATACTGGGAGTGGTAGCTGCAATAGATCACAGAGGTGTCCCCCCTTTGTTCATTAACCTACAGTCTCTTGTATACATGCATCTCTGTGTGTTCACCTCCTCCCTCTCTACTGGGAGTGCTAGCTGCAATAGATAACAGAGGTGTCCCCCCTTTGTTTATTAACCTACAGTCTCTTGTATCCATGCATCTCTGTGTGTTCTCCTCCTCCGTCTCTACTGGGAGTGGTAGCTGCAATAGATCACAGAGGTGTCCCCCTTTGTTCATTAACCTGCACTCTCTTGTTTCCATGCATCTCTATGTGTTCACCTCCTCCCTCTCTACTGGGAGAGGTAGCTGCAATAGATCACAGAGGTGTCCCCCTTTGTTCATTAACCTACACTCTCTTGTTTCCATGCATCTCTGTGTGTTCACCTCCTCCTTCTCTACTGGGAGTGGTAAATGAAATAGATCACAGAAGTGTCCCCCTTGGTTCATTAAACTACAGCCTCTTGTTTCCATGCATCTCTGTGTGTTCACCTCCTCCCTCTCTACTGGGAGTGGTAGCTGCAATAGATCACAGAGGTGCCCCCCTTTGGTCACTAACCTACAGCCTCTTGTTTCCATGCATCTCTCTGTGTCAACCTCCTCCCTCTCTACTGGGAGTGGTAGCTGCAATTAGATCAGAGAGGTGTCCCCCTTTGTTCATTTACCTACAGGCTCTTGTTTCCTAGCATCTATGTGTGTTCACATCCTCCCTCTCTACTGGGAGTGGTAGCTGCAAAAGATCACAGAGGTTTCCCCTTTGTTCATTAACCTACTGGCTCTTGTTTCCTAGCATCTATGTGTGTTCACCTCCTCCCTGTCTACTGGGAGTGGTAGCTGCTATAGATCAGAGAAGTGTCCCCCTTTGTTAAATAACCTACCCCCTCCGGTTTCCTAGCATTTATGTGTGTTCACCTCCTCCCTCTCAACTGGGAGTGGTAGCTGCATTTAGATCAGAGAGGTGTCCCCCTTTGTTCATTAGCCTACAGGCTCTTGTTTCCTAGCATTCATGTGTGTTCACCTCCTCCCTTATTACTGGTGGTGGTAACTGCAATAGATCACAGAGGTGTCTTCCTTTATTTAATAACCTACTGGCTCTTGTTTCCATGCATCTCTTTCTGTTCACCTCCTCCCTCTCTACTGGGTATAGTAACTGCAATAGATCACAGAGGTTTCCCACTTTATTCAATAACCTACAGCCTCTTGTTTCCATGCATCTCTGTCTGTTCACCTCCTCCCTCTCTACTGAGACTGGTAGCTGCAATAGATCACAGAGATGTCCCACTTTGTTCAATAACCTACAGGCCCTTGCTTCCATGCATCTCTGTGGGATCACCTCCTCCCTCTCCCTTTCGTGGGTGATAACTGCAATAGATCACGGAGGTGTCCCCCTTTGTTCAATAACCTACAGCCTCTTGTTTCCATGCCTCTCTGTGTGCTCACGGCTTTCCTCTATTCTGGGGTGGTAGCTGATATAGATCACGGAGGGGTCCCCCTTTGTTCAATAACCTACAGCCTCTTGTTTCCATGCCTCTCTGTGTGCTCACCGCCTTCCTCTATTCTGGGTTGGTAGCTGCAATAGATCACAGAGGTGTCCCCCTTTGTTCTATCACCTACAGGCTCCTGTTTCCGTGCATCTCTGTGTTACACCTCCTCCCCCTCTCTTGGGAGTGGTAGCTGCAATAGTTCACAGAGGTCTCCCGCTTTTTTCAATAACTTACAGCCTCTTGTATCCATGCTACTCCGTGCGTTCACCTCCTCCCTCACTACTGGGGCTGGTAACTGCAATAGAGCACAGAGGTGTCCACCTGTGTTTAATAACCTACAGCCTCTTGTTTCGATGCTTCTCTATGTGTTCACCTCCTCCCTCATTATTGGGGGTGGTAACTGCAATTGATCACAGAGGTGTCCCCCTTTGTTCAATAACTTACAGCCTCTTGATTCCATGCAAGTCTCTGTGTTCACCTCCTCCCTCCCTACTGGGGGTGGTAGCTGCAATAGATCACAGAAGTGTCCCCCTTTGTTCAATAACCTACAGCCTCTTGCTTCCATTGAGCTCTGTGTGTTCACCTCTTCCCTCTCTACTGTGGGTGGTACCTGCAATAGATCACAGAGGTGTAACTCTTTGTTCAATAACCTACAGCCTCTTGCTTCCATTGAGCTCTGTGTGTTCACCTCCTCCCTCTCTAATGTGGGTGTACCTGCAATAGATCACAGAGGTGTCCCCCTTTGTTCAATAACCTACAGCCTCTTGATTCCATGAAGCTGTGTGTGTTCACCTCCTCACCCTCTTCTGTGGGTGGTAACTGCAATAGATCACAGAGGTGTAACTCTTTGTTCAATAACTTACAGCCTCTTGTTTCCATGCAACTCTCTGTGTTCACCTCCTCCCTCTCTACTGGGTATAGTAGCTACAATAGATCACAGAGGTGTCCCCCATTGTTCAATAACAAACAGCCTCTTGCTTCCATGCATCTCTCTGTGTTCACCTCCTCCCTCTCTACTGGGGGTGGTAGCTGCAAAAGATCACAGAAGTGTCCCCCTTTATTCAATAACCTACAGCCTCTTGTTTCCACACATCTCTGTGTGTTCACCTCCTCTATCTCTTCTGAAGGTAATAGCTCCAATAGATCACAGAGGTGCCCCCTTTTTTTCAATAACCTAAGGTTTCGATGCATCTCTGTATGTTCAACTCCTCCCTCTCGCCTGGGGGTTCTTAGCTGCCATAGATCATAGAGGTGTCCCCCTTTATTCAATAACCTACAGGCCTTTGTTTCCATGCAACTCTCTGTGTTCACCTCCTCCCTCTCTACTGCGGGTGGCAGCTGATTAGCTCACAGAAGTGTCCCCCTTTATTCAATAAACTACAGAGCTCTTGTTTCCAATCATCTCTGTGTGTTCACCTCCTCCCTCTCTTCTGTGGGTGGTAACGGCTATAGATCACAGAGGTGTCCCCCTATGTTAAATAACCTACAGCCTCTTGTTTCCATGAATCTCTGTGTGTTCACCTCCTCCCTCTCTTCTGGGGGTAGTAGCTGCAATACATCACAGAAGTGTCCACCTTTGTTTAATAACCTACAGCCTCTTGTTTCCATGCATCCCTGTGTGTTCACCTCCGCCCTCTCCTCTGGAGGTAGTAGCACCAATAGATCACAGAGGTGCACCCCTTTTGTTCAAAACCCCAAAGCTCTTGTTCGCATGCATCTCTGTGTGCTCACTTCCTCCCCCGCTTCTGAAGGTAGAAGCTCCAATAGATCACAGAAGTGTCCCCCTTTGTTCAATAACCTACAGCCTCTTGTTTCCATGGAGCTCTGTGTAGACACCTACTCCCTCTCTTCTGTGGGTGGTAACTGCAATAGATCACAGAGGTGTCACCCTTTGTTCAATAACTTACAGGCTCTTGTTACCATGCATCTCTGTGTGTTCACCTCCTCCCTCTCTACTGGGAGTGGTAGCTGCAAAAGATCACAGAGGTGTCCCCCTTTGTTCAATAACCTACAGTCTCTTGTTTCCATGCACCTCTGTTTGCTCACCTCCACTCTCTCTACTGAGGGTGGTAGCTGCAATAGGTCACAGAGATGTCCCACTTTGTTCAATAACCTACAGGCTCTTGCTTCCATGCATCTCTGTGGGATTACCTCCTCCCTCTCTCTTTTGTGGGTGGTAACTGCAATAGATCACGGAGGTGTCCCCCTTTGTTCAATAACCTACAGCCTCTTGTTTCCATGCATCTCTGTCTGTTCACCTCCTCCCTCTCTACTGAGGGTAGTAGCTGCAATAGATCACAGAGGTGCCCCACTTTGTTCAATAACCTACAGTCTCTTGTTTGCTAGCATCTCTGTGTGTTCACCTTCTCCCTCTCTTCTGCAGGTGGTAACAGCAATAGATCACAGAGGTGCCCCACTTTGTTCAATAAGCTACAATCTCTTGTTTGCACACAGCTCTGAGTGTGTTCAACTCCTCCCTCTCTCCTGTGGGTGGTAGCTGCAATAATTCACAGAGGTTTCCCACTTTATTCAATAAGCTACAGCCTCTTGTTTCCATGCATCTCTGTCTGTTCACCTCCTCCCTCTCTACTGAGGGTAGTAGCTGCAATAGATCACAGAGATGTCCCACTTTGTTCAATAACCTACAGTCTCTTGTTTCCATGCACCTCTGTTTGCTCACCTCCTCCCTCTCTACTGAGGGTGGTAGCTGCAATAGATCACAGAGATGTCCCACTTTGTTCAATAACCTACAGGCTCTTGCTTCCATTCATCTCTGTGGGATTACCTCCTCCCTCTCTCTTTTGTGGGTGGCAACTGCAATAGATCACGGGGGTGTCCCCCTTTGTTCAATAACCTACAGCCTCTTGTTTCCATGCATCTCTGTTTGTCACCTCCTCCCTCTCTACTGAGGGTGGTAGCTGCAATAGGTCACAGAGATGTCCCACTTTGTTCAATAACCTACAGGCTCTTGCTTCCATGCATCTCTGTGGGATTACCTCCTACCTCTCTCTTTTGTGGGTGGTAACTGCAATAGATCACGGAGGTGTCCCCCTTTGTTCAATAACCTACAGCCTCTTGTTTCCATGCATCTCTGTCTGTTCACCTCCTCCCTCTCTACTGAGGGTAGTAGCTGCAATAGATCACAGAGGTGCCCCACTTTGTTCAATAACCTACAGTCTCTTGTTTGCTAGCATCTCTGTGTGTTCACCTCCTCCCTCTCTTCTGCAGGTGGTAACAGCATGAGATCACAGAGGTGCCCCACTTTGTTCAATAAGCTACAATCTCTTGTTTGCACACAGCTCTGAGTGTGTTCAACTCCTCCCTCTCTCCTGTGGGTGGTAGCTGCAATAATTCACAGAGGTTTCCCACTTTATTCAATAAGCTACAGCCTCTTGTTTCCATGCATCTCTGTCTGTTCACCTCCTCCCTCTCTACTGAGGGTAGTAGCTGCAATAGATCACAGAGATGTCCCACTTTGTTCAATAACCTACAGGCTCTTGCTTCCATGCCTCTCTGTGTGCTCACCGCCTTCCTCTATTCTGGGGTGGTAGCTGCAATAGATCACGGAGGTGTCCCCCTTTGTTCAATAACCTACAGCCTCTTGTTTCCATGCCTCTCTGTGTGCTCACCGCCTTCCTCTATTCTGGGGTGGTAGCTGCAATAGATCACGGAGGTGTCCCCCTTTGTTCAATAACCTACAGCCTCTTGTTTCCATGCCTCTCTGTGTGCTCACCGCCCTCCTCTATTCTGGGTTGGTAGCTGCAATAGATCACAGAGGTGTTCCCCTTTGTACAATAACCTACAGGCCCCTGTTTCCGTGCATCTCTGTGTGTTCACCTCCTCCCCCTCTCCTGGGAGTGGTAGCTGCAATAGTTCACAGAGGTGTCCCCCTTTGTTCAATAACATACAGCCTCTTGTATCCATGCTACTCCGTGTGTTCACCTCCTCCCTCACTACTGGGGGTGGTAACTGCAATAGAGCACAGAGGTGTCCACCTTTGTTTAATAACCTACAGCCTCTTGTTTCGATGCTTCGATATGTGTTCACCTCCTCCCTCATTATTGGGGTGGTAACTGCAATTTATCACAGAGGTGTCCCCCTTTGTTCAATAACTTACAGGCTCTTGTTTCCAGGCATTTCTGTGTGTACACATGCTCCCTCTCTACTGGGAGTGGTAGCTGCAATAGATCACAGAGGTGTCCCCCTTTGTTCAATATCCTACAGCCTCTTGTTTCCATGCAAGTCTCTGTGTTCACCTTCTCCCTCTCTACTGGGGGGGTAGCTGCAATAGATCACAGAAGTGTCCCCCTTTGTTCAATAACCTACAGCCTCTTGCTTCCATTGAGCTCGTTGTGTTCACCTCCTCCCTCTCTACTGTGGGTGGTACCTGCAATAGATCACAGAAGAGTCCCCCTTTGTTCAATAACCTACAGTCTCTTGTATCCATGCATCTCTGTGTGTTCACCCCCTCCCTCTCTACTGGGAGTGGTAGCTGCAATAGATAACAGAGGTGTCCCCCCTTTGTTCATTAACCTACATTCTGTTGTATCCATGCATCTCTGTGTGTTCTCCTCCTCCCTCTCTACTGGGAGTGGTAGCTGCAATAGATCACAGAGGTGTCCCCCTTTGTTCATTAACCTACACTCTCTTTTTTCCATGCATCTCTGTGTGTTCATCTCCTCCCTCTCTACTGGGAGTGGTAACTGCAATAGATCACAGAAGTGTTCCCCTTTGTTCATTAAACTACAGCCTCTTGTTTCCATGCATCTAAGTGTCTTCACCTCCTCCCTCTGTATTGGAGTGGTAACTGCAATAGATCACAGAGGTGCCCCCCTTTGGTCATTAATCTACAGCCTCTTGTTTTCATGCATCTCTCTGTGTCACCCTCCTCCCTCTCTCCTGGGAGTGGTAGCTGCAATAGATCACAGAGGTGTCCCCCCTTTTTCATTAACCTACAGTCTCTTGTATCCATGCATCTCTGTGTGTTCTCCTTCTCCCTCTCTACTGGGAGTGGTAGCTGCAATAGATCACAGAGGTGTCCCCCTTTGTTCATTAACCTACAGTCTCTTGTATCCATGCATCTCTGTGTGTTCACCTCCTCCCTCTCTACTGGGAGTGGTAGCTGCAAGAGATCACAGATGTGTAGCCCTTTGTTCACTAACCTACACTCTCTTGTTTCCATGCATCTCTGTGTGTTCACCTCCTCGCTCTCTACTGAGAGTGGTAACTGCAATAGATCACAGAAGTGTCCCCCTTTGTTCATTAAACTACAGCCTCTTGTTTCCATGCATCTCTCTGTGTCAACCTCCTCCCTCTCTAATGGGAGTGGTAGCTGCAATAGATCACAGAGTTGCCCCCCTTTGGCCATTAACCTACAGCCTCTTGTCTCCATGCATCTCTATCTGTCAAACTCCTCCCTCTCTACTGGGAGTGGTAGCTGCAATTAGAACAGAGAGGTGTCCCCCTTTGTTCATTAACCTACAGTCTCTTGTATCCATGCATCTCTGTGTGTTCTCCTCCTCCCTCTCTACTGGGAGTGGTAGCTGCAATAGATCACAGAGGTGTCCCCCCTTTGTTCATTAGCCTACAGTCTCTTGTATCCATGCATCTCTGTGTGTTCACCTCCTCTCTCTCTACTGGGAGTGGTAGCTGCAATAGAACACAGAGGTGTCCCCCTTTGTTCGTTAACCTACACTCTCCTTTTTCCATGCATCTCTGTGTGTTCACCTCCTCCCTCTCTACTGGGAGTGGTAACTGCAATAGATCACAGAAGTGTCCCCCTATGTTCATTAAACTACAGCCTCTTGTTTCCATGCATCTAAGTGTCTTCACCTCCTCCCTCTGTACTGGGAGTGGTAGCTGCAATAGATCACAGAGGTGCCCCCCTTTGGTCATTAACCTACAGCCTCTTGTTTCCATGCATCTCTCTGTGTCAACCTCCTCCTTCTCTACTGGGAGTGGTAGCTGCAATTAGATCAGAGAGGTGTCCCCCTTTGTTCATTAGCCTACAGGCTCTTGTTTCCTAGCATCTATGTGTGTTCACCTCCTCCCTCTCCACTGGGAGTGGTAGCTGCAAAAGATCACAGAGGTTTCCCCTTTGTTCATTAACCTACAGGCTCTTGTTTCCTAGCATCTATGTGTGTTGACCTCCTCCCTCTCTACTGGGATTGGTAGCTGCAATTAGATCAAAGAGGTGTCCCCCTTTGTTCATTAGCCTACAGGCTCTTGTTTCCTAGCATCTGTGTGTTTTCCCCTCCTCCCTTATTACTGGTGGTGGTAACTGCAATAGATCACAGGGGTGTCCCCCTTTATTTAATAACCTTCAGGCTCTTGTTTGCTTGCTTCTCTTTGTGTTCACCTCCTCCCTCTCTTCTGCAGGTGGTAACAGCAATAGATCACAGAGGTGTCTCACTTTGTTCAATAACCTACAGTCTCTTGTTTGCACACAGCTCTGAGTGTGTTAACCTCCTCCCTCTCTCCTGTGGGTGGTAACTGCAATAATTCACAGAGGTTTCCCAATTTATTCAATAATCTACAGCCTCTGGTTCCCATGCATCTCTTTCTGTTCACCTCCTCCCTCTCTACTGAGAGTGGTAGCTGCAATAGATCACAGAGATGTCCCACTTTGTTCAATAACCTACAGGCTCTTGCTTCCATGCAGATGTGTGTGTTCACCTGCTCTCTCTCTACTGGGGTTGATACCTTTAATACATCACTGAGGTGTCCACCTTTGTAAAATAAACTAGAGCCTCTTGCTTACATGCATCTCTGTGTGTTTATCTCCTCCCTCTCTTCTGGAGGTAGTAAATGCAATAGATCACAGAGGTGTAACCCTTTGTTCAATAACCTACAGCCTCTTGGTTCCATGCATCTCTGTGTGCTCGACGCCTTCCTCTATTCTGGGGTGGTAGCTGCAATAGATCACAGAGGTGTCCTCCTTTGTTCAATTACCTACTGGCTCTTGTTTCCGTGCATCTCTGTGTGTTCACCTCATCCCCCTCTCCTAGGAGTGGTAGCTGCAGTAGATCACAGAGGTGTCCCCCTTTGTTCAATAACCTACAGCCTCTTGTTTCCATGCTTCTCTGTGTGAACACCTCCTCCCTTTATACTGGCGGTGGCAACTGCAATAGATCACAGAGGTGTCTATCTTTGTTCAATAACCTACAGTCTCTTGTTTCCATGCTTCTGTGTGTGTTCACCTCCTACCTCACTACTGGGGGTGGTAACTGCAATAGATCACAGAGGTGCCCCCTTTTGGTCATTAACCTACAGCCTCCTCTTTCCATGCATCTCTGTGTGTTCACCTCCTCCCTCTCGTCTGGAGGTAGTAACAGCAATAGATCACAGAGGTGTAACCCTTTGTTCAATAACCTACAGCCTCTTGGTTGCATGCATCTCTGTGTGCTCGACGCCTTCCTCTATTTTGGGGTGGTAGCTGCAATAGATCACAGAGGTGTCCTCCTTTGTTCAATTACCTACAGGCTCTTGTTTCCGTGCATCTCTGTGTGTTCACCTCATCCCCCTCTCCTGGGAGTTGTAGCTGCCATAGATCACAGAGGTGTCCCCCTTTGTTCAATAACCTACAGCCTCTTGTTTCCATGCTTCTCTGTGTGTTCACCTCAACCCCCTCTCCTGGGAGTGGTAGCTGCAATAGATCACAGAGGTGTCCCCCTTTGTTCAATAACCTACAGCCTCTTGTTTCCATGCATCTCTGTGTGATCACCTCCTCCCTCACTACTGGGGGTGGTAACTGCAATAGATCACAGAGGTGTCTACCTTTGTTCAAAAACCTACAGCCTCTTGTTTCCATGCTTCTGTGTGTGTTCACCTCCTACATCACTACTGGGGGTGGTAACTGCAATAGGTTACAGAGGTGTCCCCCTTTATTCATTAACCTACAGCCTCTTGTTTCCATGCTTCTCTCTGTGATCACCTCCTAACTCACTACTGGGGGTGGTAACTGCAATAGGTTACAGAGGTGTCCCCCTTTATTCATTAACCTACAGCCTCTTGTTTCCATGCTTCTCTGTGTGATCACCTCCTCCCTCTCTACTGAGAGTGGTAGCTGCAATAGATCACAGAGATGTCCTACATTGTTCAATAACCTACAGGCTCTTGCTTCCATGCATCTCTGTGGGATCACCGCCTTCCTCTATTCTGGGGTGGTAGCTGCAATAGATCACGGAGGTGTCCCCCTTTGTTCAATAACCTACAGCCTCTTGTTTCCATGCCTCTCTGAGTGCTCACCGCCTTCCTCTATTCTGGGGTGGTAGCTGCAATAGATCACAGAGGTGTCCCCGTTGTTCAATAACCTACAGGCTCCTGTTACCGTGCATCTCTGTGTTTTCACCTCCTCCCCCTCTCCTGGGAGTGGTAGCTGCAATAGTTCACAGAGGTGTCCCCCTTTGTTCAATAACTTATAGCCTCTTGTATCCATGCTACTCCGTGTGTTTTCCTCCTCCCTCACTACTGGGGGTGGTAACTACAATAGAGCACAGAGGTGTCCACCTTTGTTCAATAACCTACAGCCTCTTGTTTCCATGCTTCTCTAGTTGTTCACCTCATCCCCCTCTCCTGGGAGTGGTAGCTGCAATAGATCACAGAGGTCTCCCCCTTTGTTTAATAACTTACAGCCTCTTGTTTCCATGCATCGCTGTGTGCTCACCGCCTTTATCTTGTCTGGGGTGGTAACTGCAATAGAGCACAGAGGTGTCCCCCTTTGTTCAATAACTTACAGCCTCTTGTATCCATGCTACTCCGTGTGTTTACCTCCTCCCTCACTACTGGGGGTGGTAACTACAATAGAGCACAGAGGTGTCCACCTTTGTTCAATAACCTACAGCCTCTTGTTTCAATGCTTCTCTAGTTGTTCACCTCATCCCCCTCTCCTGGGAGTGGTAGCTGCAATAGATCACAGAGGTCTCCCCCTTTGTTTAATAACTTACAGCCTCTTGTTTCCATGCATCGCTGTGTGCTCACCGCCTTTATCTTGTCTGGGGTTGTAACTGCAATAGAGCACAGAGGTGTCCACGTTTGTTTAATAGTCTACTGCCTCTTGTTTCCATGCTTCTGTATGTGTTCACCTCCTCCCTCACTACTGGGGGTGGTAACTGCAATAGAGCACAGAGGTGTCCCCCTTTGTTCAATAACCTACACCCTCTTGTTTCCATGCTACTCTTGTGTGTTTACCTCCTCCCTCACTACTGGGGGTGGTAACTGCAATAGATCACAGAGGTGTCCACCCTTTTTTAATAACCTACAGCCTCTTGTTTCCATGCATCTCTAGATGTTCACCTCCTTCCTCTCTACTAGGGGTGGTAGCTGAAATAGATCTCAAAGGTGACCCCCTTCTTCTGTAACCTACAGTCCTTTGTTTCCATGGATCTCTAGTTGTTAACCTCCTCCCTCTCTACTAGGGGTGCTAGCTGCAATAGATGGTGTCCTCATTTTTTAAATAACCTTCAGTCCTTTGTTTCCATGCATCTGTAGGTGCTCACCTCCTCCCTCCTTACTAGGGGTGGCAGCTGCAATATATCACAAAGGTGTCCCCCATTATTCAATAACCTTCAGTCCTTTGTTTCCATGCATCTGTAGGTGTTCACCTCCTCCCTCTCTACTAGGGGTGGTAGTTGCAATAGATCACAAAGCTTTCCCCCTTTATTCAATAACCTACAGTCCTTTGTTTCCATGCAATCTCTAGGTGTTCACCTCCTCTCTCTCTCTACTAGGGTGGTAGCTGCAATACATCACAGAGGTATCCCCCTTTATTCAATAACCTACAGGCCTTTGTTCCATGCATTTCTGTGTGTTCACGTCCTCCCTCTCTACTGGGGTTGGAAAATTCAATAGATCACAGATGTGTCCTCCTTTATTCAATAACCTAAGATCTCTTGTTTCCATATATTTCTAAGTGATCACAACTTCCTCTCTACTAGAGGTGATAAATGCAAAAGATCACAGAGCTGTCCCCCTTTATTCAATAACCTACAGCCTCTTGTTTCCATGCATCTCTGTGTGTTCACCTCCTCCCTCTCTACTGGGAGTGGTAGCTGCAAGAGATCACAGAGGTGTCCGCCTTTGTTCAATAACCTACAGCCTCTTGTTTCCATGGAGCTCTGTGTATTCACCTACTCCTTCTCTTCTGTGGGTGGTAAGTGGATTAGATCACAGAGGTGTCCCTCTTTGTTCAATAACTTACAGGCTCTTGTTTCCATGCATCTCTGTGTGTACACATCCTCCCTCTCTACTGGGAGTGGTAGCTGCAATAGATCACAGAGGTGTAGCTCTTTGTTCAATAACTTACAGGCTCCTGTTTCCAAGCATCTCTGTGTGTTCACCTCCTCCCTCTCTACTGGGAGTGGTAGCTGCAATAGATCACAGAGGTGTCCCCCCTTTGTTGAATAACCTACAGTCTCTTGTATCCATGCATCTCTGTGTGTTCTCGTCCTCCCTCTCTACTGGGAGTGGTAGCTGCAATAGATCACAGAGGTGTCCCCCTTTGTTCATTATAACTACAGCCTCTTGTTTCCATGCATCTATGTGTCTTCACCTCCTCCCTCTATACTGGGAGTGGAAGCTGCAATAGATCACAGAGGTATCCCCTTTGGTCATTAACCTACAGCCTGTTGTTTCCATGCATCCCTCTGTGTCAACCTCCTCCCTCTCTACTGGGAGTGGTAGCTGCAATAGATCACAGAGGTGCCCCCCTTTGGTCATTAACCTACAGCCTCTTGTTTCCATGCATCTCTATGTGTCAACCTCCTCCCTCTCTACTGGGAGTGGTAGCTGCAATTAGAACACAGAGGTGTCCCCCTTTGTTCATTAACCTACAGTCTCTTGTATCCATGCATCTCTGTGTGTTCTCCTCCTCCCTCTCTACTGGGAGTGGTAGCTGCAATAGATCACAGAGGTGTCCCCCCTTTGTTGATTAACCTACAGTCTCTTGTATCCATGCATCTCTGTGTGTTCTCGTCCTCCCTCTCTACTGGGAGTGGTAGCTGCAATAGATCACAGAAGTGTCCCCCTTTGTTCATTAACCTACAGCCTCTTGTATCCATGCATCTCTGTGTGTTCTCGTCCTCCCTCTCTACTGGGTGTGGTAGCTGCAATAGATCACAGAGGTGTCCCCCCTTTGTTGATTAACCTACAGTCTCTTGTATCCATGCATCTCTGTGTGTTCTCGTCCTCCCTCTCTACTGGGAGTGGTAACTGCAATAGATAACAGAAGTGTCCCCCTTTGTTCATTTAACTACAGCCACTTGTTTCCATGCATCTAAGTGTCTTCACATTCTCCCTCTCTACTGGGAGTGGTAGCTGCAATAGATCACAGAGGTGCCCCCCTTTGGTCATTAACCTACAGCCTCTTGTTTTCATGCATCTCTCTGTGTCAACCTCCTCCCTCTATACTGGGAGTGGTAGCTGCAATAGATCACAGCGGTGCCCCCCTTTGGTCATTGACCTACAGCCTATTGTTTTCATGCATCTCTCTGTGACAACCTCCTCCCTCTCTACTGGGATTGGTAGCTGCAATAGATCACAGCGCTGCCCCCCTTTGGTCATTAACCTACAGCCTCTTGTTTCCACGAATCTGTCTGTGTAGACCTCCTCCCTCTCTACTGGGAGTGGTAGCTGCAATAGTTCAAAAAGGTGCCCCCCTTTGGTCATTAACCTACAGCCTCCTGTTTCCAAGCATCTCTGTGTGTTCACCTCCTCCCTCTCTTCTGGAGGTAGTAACTGCCATAGATCACAGAGGTGTAACCCTTTGTTCAATAACCTACAGCCTGTTGGTTCCATGCATCTCTGTGTGCTGGACGCCTTCCTCTATTCTGGGGTGGTAGCTGCAATAGATCACAGAGGTGTCCTCCTTTGTTCAATTACCTACAGGCTCTTGTTTCCGTGCATCTCTGTGTGTTCACCTCATCCCCCTCTCCTGGGAGTGGTAGCTGCAATAGATCACAGAGGTGTCCCTCTAGGTTCAATAACCTACAGCCTCTTGTTTCCATGCTTCTCTGTGTGTTCACCTCATCCCCCTCCCCTGGGAGTGGTAGCTGCAATAGATCACAGAGGTGTCCCCCTTTGATCAATAACCTACAGCCTCTTGTTTCCATGCTTCTCTGTGTGATCACCTCCTCCCTCACTACTGGGGGTGGTAACTGCAATAGATCACAGAGGTGTCTACCTTTGCTCAATAACCTACAGCTTCTTGTTTCCATGCTTCTGTGTGTGTTCACCTCCTCTCTCACTACTGCGGGTGGTAACTGCAATAGGTTACAGAGGTGTCCCCCTTTATTCATTAACCTACAGCCTCTTGTTTCCATGCTTCTCTGTGTGATCACCACCTACCTCACTACTGGGGGTGGTAACTGCAATAGGTTACAGAGTTGTCCCCCTTTATTCATTAACCTACAGCCTCTTGTTTCCATGCTTCTCTGTGTGATCACCTCCTACCTCACTACGGGGGGTGGTAACTGCAATAGGTTACAGAGGTGTCCGCCTTTATTCACTAACCTACAGCCTCTTGTTTTCACACAGCTCTGAGTGTGTTCACCTCCTCCCTCTCTCCTGTGGGTGGTAACTGCAATAATTCACAGAGGTTTCTCACTTTATTCAATAACCTACAGCCTCTTGTTTCTATGCATCTCCTTTCTGTTCACCTCCTCCCTCTCTACTGAGAGTGGTAGCTGCAATAGATCACAGAGATGTCCCACATTGTTCAATAACCTACAGGCTCTTGCTTCCATGAATCTCTGTGGGATCACCGCCTTCCTCTATTCTGGCGTGGTAGCTGCAATAGATCACGGAGGTGTCCCCCTTTGTTCAATAACCTACAGCCTCTTGTTTCCATGCATCGCTGTGTGCTCACCGCCTTCCTCTATTCTGGGGTGGTAACTGCAATAGAGCACAGAGGTGTCCCCCTTTGTTCAATAACTTACAGCCTCTTGTATCCATGCTACTCCGTGTGTTCACCTCCTCCCTCACTACTGGGGGTGGTAACTGCAATAGAGCACAGAGGTGTCCACCTTTGTTTAATAACCTACAGCCTCTTGTTTCCATGCTTCTCTTGTGTGTTTACCTCCTCCCTCACTACTGGGGGTGGTAACTGCAATAGATCACAGAGGTGTCCACCTTTGTTTAATAACCTACAGCCTCTTGTTTCCATGCATCTCTAGATGTTCACCTGCTTCCTCTCTACTAGGGGTGGTAGCTGAAATAGATCTCAAAGGTGACCCCCTTTAATCAGTAACCTGCAGTCCTTTGTTTCCATGGATCTCTAGTTGTTCACCTTCTCCCTCTCTACTAAGGGTGCTAGCTGCAATAGATGGTGTCCCCCTTTTTTAAATAACCTACAGAATTTTGTTTCCATACATCTCTAAGTGTTCACCTTCTCCCTCTCTACTAGGGGTGGTAGCTGCAATAGATCACAAAGGTGTCCCCCATTATTCAATAAACTTCAGTCCTTTGTTTCCATGCATCTGTAGGTGTTCACCTCCTCCCTCTCTACTAGGGGTGGTAGCTGCAATAGATCACAAAGCTTTCCCCCTTTATTCAATAACCTACAGTCCTTTGTTTCCATGCAATCTCTAGGTGTTCACCTCCTCTCTCTTTACTAGGGTGGTACCTGCAATACATCACAGAGGTATCCCCCTTTATTCAATAACCTACAGGCCCTTGTTACATGCATTTCTGTGTGTTCACGTCCTCCCTCTCTACTGGGGTTGGAAAATTCAATAGATCACAGATGTGTCCCCCTTTATTCAATAACCTAAGATCTCTTGTTTACATATATTTCTAAGTGATCACAACTTCCTCTCTACTAGAGGTGATAAATGCAAAAGATCACAGAGCTGTCCCCCTTTATTCAATAACCTACAGCCTCTTGTTTCCATGCAGCTCTGTGTGTTCAACTCCTCTGAGTCTACTGGGGGTGCTAACTGCAATAGATCACAGAGGTGTCCCCCGTTATTGAATAACAGTCAGGCTCTTGCTTCCATGCAGATTTGTGTGTTCACCTGCTCCCTCTCTACTGGGGTGATACCTGCAATAGATCACAGAGTGTGCTCCTTTGTTAAATAACCTACAGCCTCTTGTTTACATGCATCTCTGTGTGTTCATATCCTCCCTCTCTTCTGGAGGTTGTAACTGCAATAGATCACAGAGGTGTAACCCTTTGTTCAATAACCTACAGCCTCTTCTGTCCATGCATCTCTGTCTGTTCACCTCCCCCGTCTCTTCTGGAGGTAGTAACTGCAATAGATCACAGAGGTGTAACCCATTGTTCAATAACTTACAGGCTCTTCTGTCCATGCATCTCTGTCTGTTCACCTCCTCCCTTTCTAGTGGGAGTGGTAGCTAGAATAGATCACAGAGGTGTAACCCATTGTTCAATAACTTACAGGCTCTTCTGTCCATGCATCTCTGTGTGTTCATAATCTCCCTCTCTCCTGGAGGTTGTAACTGCAATAGATCACAGAGGTGTAACCCTTTGTTCAATAACCTACAGGCTCTTCTGTCCATGCATCTCTGTCTGTTCACCTCCCCCGTCTCTTCTGGAGGTAGTAACTGCAATAGATCACAGAGGTGTAACCCATTGTTCAATAACTTACAGGCTCTTCTGTCCATGCATCTCTGTGTGTTCACCTCCTCCCTTTCTAGTGGGAGTGGTAGCTACAATAGATTAAAGAGGTGTACCCCTTTGTCTAATATCTTACAGGCTCTTGTGTCCATGCATCTCTGTGTGTTCACTTCCTCCCTCTGTTCTGAAGGTAGTAACTGCAATAGACACAGAGGTGGAACCCTTTGTTCAATAACTTACAGTCCTTTGTTTGCATTCATCTCTAGGTGTTCAGCTCCTCCCTCTCTACTAGGGGTGGTAGCTGAAATAGATCACAAAGGTGTCCCCCTTTATTCAATAACCTACAGCCTTTTGTTTCCATGCATCTCTGTGTGTTCACCTCCTCCCTCTCTACTGGGGGTGGTAGCTGCAATAGATCACAGAGGTGTCCACTTTGTTGTTTCCATGCATCTCTGTGTTCAGCTCCTCCCTCTCTACTGGGAGTGGTTGCTGCAGTTGATCAGAGGGGTTCCCCCGTTGTTGTTTCCATGCTTCTCTGTAGGTTCACCACCTCCCTCTCTACTGGAGGTGGTACCTGCAATAGATCACAGGGGTTCCCCCTCTGTTGTTTCCATGCACCTCTGTAGGTTCACCTCCTCCCTCTCTACTGGAGGTGGTAGCTGCAATAGATCACAGGGGTTCCCCATCTGTTGTTTCCATGCACCTCTGGAGGTTCACCTCCTCCCTCTCTACAGGAGGTGGTAGCTGCAATAGATCACAGGGGTTCCTTCTCTGTTGTTTCCATGCACCTCTGTAGGTTCACTTCCTCCCTCTCTACAGGAGGTGGTAGCTGCAATAGATCACAGGGGTTCCCCCTCTGTTGTTTCCATGCACCTCTGTAGGTTCACCTCCTCCCTCTCTGCTGGAGGTGGTAGCTGCAATAGATCACAGGGGTTCCCCCTCTGTTGTTTCCATGCACCTCTGTAGGTTCACCACCTCCCTCTCTACTGGAGGTGGTAGCTGCAATAGATCACAGAGGTGCCCCCCTTTGGTCATTAACCTACAGCCTCTTGTTTCCATGCATCTCTATGTGTCAACCTCCTCCCTCTCTACTGGGAGTGGTAGCTGCAATTAGAACACAGAGGTGTCCCCCTTTGTTCATTAACCTACAGTCTCTTGTATCCATGCATCTCTGTGTGTTCTCCTCCTCCCTCTCTACTGGGAGTGGTAGCTGCAATAGATCACAGAGGTGTCCCCCCTTTGTTGATTAACCTACAGTCTCTTGTATCCATGCATCTCTGTGTGTTCTCGTCCTCCCTCTCTACTGGGAGTGGTAGCTGCAATAGATCACAGAAGTGTCCCCCTTTGTTCATTAACCTACAGTCTCTTGTATCCAAGCATCTCTGTGTGTTCACCTCCTCCCTCTCTGCTGGGAGTGGTAACTGCAATAGATCACAGAAGTGTCCCCCTTTGTTCATTTAACTACAGCCACTTGTTTCCATGCATCTAAGTGTCTTCACATTCTCCCTCTCTACTGGGAGTGGTAGCTGCAATAGATCACAGAGGTGCCCCCCTTTGGTCATTAACCTACAGCCTCTTGTTTTCATGCATCTCTCTGTGTCAACCTCCTCCCTCTATACTGGGAGTGGTAGCTGCAATAGATCACAGCGGTGCCCCCCTTTGGTCATTGACCTACAGCCTCTTGTTTTCATGCATCTCTCTGTGACAACCTCCTCCCTCTCTACTGGGATTGGTAGCTGCAATAGTTCACAGCGCTGCCCCCCTTTGGTCATTAACCTACAGCCTCTTGTTTCCATGAATCTGTCATTCTCGACCGAGTGGTCGACTTGTCAGGCTACACTTGCTGTATCTCTGGCTCTTCTCCTGGAGTTTTGTGCCTTGTTGGGCATTCATCTGCTTTCGCCGGTCCTGCACTTCAGTGCTCGACTTGGGACCTTGCCTCTCAGAGCTTCCGCTCCATTGGCTGGCTGAGTGTGGTGCGGCTTCGTCCTTGTTGGACTTTGCAGTGCTTTTGGGCAACCTGCCCATTTTCGTGCGCTGAGTTGTTGCCGACGGCTTTGAACGAGCGTTTTTGGTCGCCTGTGCGCTTCGCAACCGGTGGGCCTCTTGGGGCTTGCCGGTGCCTCTTCTCCAGTTCCGGTGGCTGACCTGTCGGGTGGTGGTGGTTTCATTGTCAACCCTGCCTGATGGACGATTCTTCTGCTGTTGCTCCCACCCGGGACTCCTTGGCTGGTGCTGATGCGGCTGCTCCTACTCCGGTTCCTGAGGTTATGGACACCGGGCTACCTTCGGATCCTTCTGGTACGTCTGGCGTGCCTCCTTCGCCACTTGTCCCATCTCCTCACTCCTTGGCTCTCCAGAAGGAGGTCCTCGAACTGGAGAGCGAAAAGCTTTATTATCAAACCCTCCTGCAGGATGCTCGTCCTGGGGAGGAGAAATGGCTCCAAGTGGCAAATGCCTTGGAAGGTGTGTTACGCGAGCTTGGCGTTAAACGCCGTGCCTTGTCTTCCGCTTCTTCTGCCTGGGTTTCCCAGCGCACCAAGCGTTCATTCCAGCGCTGCGATAGCGACGACGAGGGTCGTTCTCCGCACGCCAAGAAGTTTACTAAGACCTTGCACCCTTCTCCTGCTGTTCCTACGCAAAACCGCTTTGCTCCCCTGTCTGACTCCGAGGATGACGGTGTTGCGATCCCTCCGCCTTCTGCGTCACATCCCTCTGTTCCTTCCCGGCCTCCTCGACCGCGTCGTTCTGGCCCCTCTGCTTCCTCTTCTCGCCGTCCCGCGGCGTCCGCCTCTGCTCCTTCTACTTCCGCTGCTCCTCCCCCCGCGCCTGGGGTGGTCGAGCCTCGCCCTCCCCGCATCATCCTGCCGGAGGTCGGCCGCCTGAAAGACGTTCTCCGACTTCTTCGCGGTCTCTGTGGCACTGATGGCTTCACTCTTCAAGATACTCCGGATGGGTTGAAGATTATGCTTCGTTCGCTGGCGCATTTCCATCCCGTTTTGGACGCCTTCAGGGAGGCCAGCTTGATGTACTTCACGTTCCTGCCCAAGAGCGAACAGCCGCTTCGTTATGTGGTGAAGGGCCTTCCTTCCGCAATGGACCCTGCCGACATTCTGGAGGCTATCAAACAACAAGGATATGCGGCTCTCCAATGCAAGCAGCTGGACTCTCGAGGTCGGTTGCTGCCCATGTTTCTGGTCACGTTGGAGCGGTGTGAGTCCAGTAAGCGTTTTCCTAATGAACGCACTTTAGCCCAGGTTATTGTTCGCATCGAAGCCTATCGCACACAGAACCACATTACGCAGTGCTTCAACTGCCAGAAGATTGGCCATACCTTTCGAATGTGCACCCTTCCTACGCGGTGTGTGCTCTGCAGCGGCCTTCATATGCTCAAGGACTGCCCCCATAAGGGGCTTGAGTCGTTTACGCCCCTTTGCACCAATTGTGGCTCTGCCCATGCAGCCAGCTACCGCGGTTGCCAAACCTTCCAGCTCGAGCGTGATCGCCGGCAACTTGCCGATCTCAGCAAACAGCTCGCTTCTGCCAGACGTGGTTCTTCTAGCCCTTCTCCTGCTTCGTCTTCTGTGGTTCGGCCAGGTCTCTCCTTTTCTCGGGCTCTTGGTGGTCGTGGCCCTGTTGCCGCCGTCCCTCCGGTCTCCTGTACTCCTCCGTCCGGGTCAGATTCTGCTTTGGGTTCCGACTTGAAAGAAATTTTATCCTTTTTTGCCGCTTTTGATTTTCGTACTTTGTTTGCCCGACTTCGTGCTTGTGTCGCTCGTTTCCGGTCTTGCTCCACAGTTTTTGAGAAGTTTCAAGCTATTCTTGAATGTCTTGAGTCCCTCTTCTAGGCTATGGCGCAGCGGACCCCGCCCGTCCCCACTGGTATTTGCGGTTTGCTCTGGAACGCCAATGGCCTCCGCTCGCACCGTTACGAATTTCTCCATTACTTACAGCGCCACGGTATTGCTGTTGCCTGCGTGACGGAAACTAAACTTAAGCCTACTGTTCGTTTTTCTCTTCCTGGCTACCATATTTTCCGCTCGGATCGCCCGGGTCGCCGTCCCGGTGGTGGGACTGCTGTCTTTCTTCGCCGGCATATTTCCTTCTCCCTCCCTCCTCTCCCTGCTCTTGAGTGCCTGGAGTGCACGTTAGTTCGGTTCTCGATCAGCCGCCAGTTCGTCTCCGTCGCTGCTGTTTATCGCCCTCCAGGATCTCATCCGGATGCGATGGTGCGCGATCTTCGCCGCCTTTTCGATGTATGCTCTGGCCCGGTCCTTTTGGCGGGAGACTTTAATGCCAAGAACACGTCCTGGAACTCTCGGTCCACCAACTTCGCCGGAGCTCGGCTCCTGGACTTCCTTCTTTCCCGACCCGATTTGCGTGTTACCGCTCCTCGGGACTGTACTTACTGGCCCTCGATGGCCGGACGTAACCCTGATGTGCTTGATATCTTTCTCTCTCGTTCTCTTCCCATCTCCCCCGCCCTTACGGTTTCTCAGGGTTTGGATTCCGACCACTCCCCGGTTCACTTTCTTCTTCCCGGTTGCCTCTCCTCCTTACCCGACAGCGTTCGTTTTCTTCGTTCCACTGATTGGTCTTTGTTTCGCTCGACTTTTCATCGCCTTGTTGATTCATCTCTCCCTTGCTCTTCGCCTGCGGACATTGACTCTGCCGTTGCTGCCTTTACCGCCTCCTTGCGTACGGCTGTTTTCCGGTCTACGACTTCAATTCCCCAGCACTTTCGTCATCCGCACTTTCCGGACGTTGCATATCTCATTGCTTGTCGGCGTCGTCTGATGCGTCTTTGGCGTCAGACCCACCTGCCTCTCTATCGTCGTCTTGTCAATCGCCTTCGGGTTGACATCCAGGACACTCTGATGCTTAGTCAGGAGTGTGCCTGGGAGGACCGGATGCTTCGCACCACACACCAAGACGGCTCCCTCTGGCGCCTTCTCCGCGGTTTTCGCTCCTCTTCTCGTGGTTCTGCTCATGCCGAAGCTCTTCTCTCTCCGACGGGGCCTGTCGACTCTGCTGCAGGCAAGGCCGAGCTTTTTGCCTCCTCTTTGGAGCAACGCTTCACGGATAATCCCGTTGTTGACCCAGGTCACGCTCATCAGGTTGACCTCTGGTTCCATTCCTGGCTTCAGCTTCCATCGGTTCCCTCGGATCTCCGCTTCTCTCCATTGCAGGTTTCTCAGGCGATTCGCCGTCTTCACCCCAGCAAAGCTGCTGGTCCTGACTTCGTTTCTCCCATTGCTCTTAAGCACCTTCCCCGTTGCGCTTTGATCTTCCTTACACGTGTCTTCAATGCTTGTCTTTCTCTGGATTACTTTCCTCCGGCCTGGAAGACGGCCGACGTTATTATGTTGCCTAAACCGGGCCGCGCTCTCCGAGATGCATCTAATTATCGCCCCATTAGCCTGTTGTCCCATCTCGGCAAACTCTTTGAACGGCTTCTTCTTCTCCACATCCATTCGGTTGTTCCTTTTCATATTGCTCTTCCTGATTTTCAGTTGGGTTTTCGCCCTCGTCACTCTACTGATCTTCAATTGCTTAAGTTTGTTGACGATGTCAGTACCGCCTTCAATGACGACTGCAGTACTCTTGCGTTGTTTCTCGATGTTGAGGCTGCTTTTGATCGTTGTTGGCATCGAGGTATTCTATTTAAGGTCTTCCATCAGGTTCCGGAGCTCCGTCCATTCTTGCGTCTTTTCTACAGTTTTCTCCGTGATCGCACCTTTTCTGTGCGCGTTGGCACGGCTCGTTCCGCCCCTCGGTGTATGCTTGCTGGTGTCCCACAGGGTGCCATTTTGGCCCCTTACCTTTTTGCTTTATTCACACGGGATCCACCCTCCTCGCCGCAATGTCACGTCCTGATGTACGCCGACGACACAGCTCTTTACCACCATTGTCGTAATTTGCGTTATGGCCAACTGGCCCTCCAACGCTATGTCTCCAGCTTCCTGGATTGGCTTGCGCGTTGGCGGATAGCCATTAATGCCGCCAAGTGCCATTTTTTATTGTTCTCTAAGAAACTTAAGATCCCCGAGCTCTCTCTTCAGGTCGCTGGGCGGGCCTTACCGTATCGTCGGCAAACTCGATATTTGGGAGTTACTCTCGATGGCACTCTCACTTGGCGCCCCCATCTTGCCCGTGTTCGTGCCCAGGGGAAGGCGCGACTTCACCTCTGTCAACAGATTTTCCGCAGCCGCTCCCTTGCTCTTCGGTCCAAGCTCATTCTTTACGCAGCCTTTATCCGCTCCTTTCTCCTTTATGCCTGTGTGGCCTGGGCTGGCATCCCGCAAGGTAGCTGGCAGGGGCTTCAGAGGATCCAGAATCTTAGTTTCCGCCGGATGCTTCGTGTGCCCCTTATCACCACCAATCAGTCTATTCGGGCTGAGCTATAGATGCCCACCCTGGAGGAAGTAACGCATGTTCGTTGCCGTCGTTTGTGGGCTGCCATTCGTCGCCACTCCAACCCGTTGGTCCGGAACATCGGCACGGCCGAGCCTCGACACAGAAAGCACCGCCGTGTGCGTCAGTATTAACCTTTTATCCTCCTCTTGTGCGCGCTCCCGCTGCGGCGGCTGCTCTATTGCGTCGTGTATATCAGTGCTATGATCTGTTCTGTTTGGCGTAACATAACATTTTGTGTAAACTTAACTACTTACTTGACATTCTAGGCGGGGTACCGCCCTGTTTCTGTTCTCTTGTGCATTACTTTTTTGGTTCAAGTGGGGCTGTTCTCCTGGGGGCGCTTGGCCGCCCAGGTATGGGTTCCTTTTCATTATTTTGTGTCACTGTATCTGTTTTGTATCACCTGATGTTATTTTAACCTGTGAGGCTGCCTCTCTGTACCAGCCACAGGGTGATTTCTGTTGAATAAAAACTTGGAAACTTGGAATGAATCTGTCTGTGTAGACCTCCTCCCTCTCTACTGGGAGTGGTAGCTGCAATAGATCAAAAAGGTGCCCCCCTTTGGTCATTAACCTACAGCCTCCTGTTTCCATGCATCTCTGTGTGTTCACCTCCTCCCTCTCTTCTGGAGGTAGTAACTGCAATAGATCACAGAGGTGTAACCCTTTGTTCAATAACCTACAGCCTGTTGGTTCCATGCATCTCTGTGTGCTGGACGCCTTCCTCTATTCTGGGGTGGTAGCTGCAATAGATCACAGAGGTGTCCTCCTTTGTTCAATTAGCTACAGGCTCTTGTTTCCGTGCATCTCTGTGTGTTCACCTCATCCCCCTCTCATGGGAGTGGTAGCTGCAATAGATCACAGAGGTGTCCCTCTTTGTTCAATAACCTACAGCCTCTTGTTTCCATGCTTCTCTGTGTGTTCACCTCATCCCCCTCCCCTGGGAGTGGTAGCTGCAATAGATCACAGAGGTGTCCCCCTTTGTTCAATAACCTACAGCCTCTTGTTTCCATGCTTCTCTGTGTGATCACCTCCTCCCTCACTACTGGGGGTGGTAACTGCAATAGATCACAGAGGTGTCTACCTTTTCTCAATAACCTACAGCTTCTTGTTTCCATGCTTCTGTGTGTGTTCACCTCCTCCCTCACTACTGCGGGTGGTAACTGCAATAGGTTACAGAGGTGTCCCCCTTTATTCATTAAACTACAGCCTCTTGTTTCCATGCTTCTCTGTGTGATCACCACCTACCTCACTACTGGGGGTGGTAACTGCAATAGGTTACAGAGTTGTCCCCCTTTATTCATTAACCTACAGCCTCTTGTTTCCATGCTTCTCTGTGTGATCACCTCCTACCTCACTACTGGGGGTGGTAACTGCAATAGGTTACAGAGGTGTCTCCCTTTATTCATTAACCTACAGCCTCTTGTTTCCATGCTTCTCTGTGTGATCACCTCCTACCTCACTACGGGGGGTGGTAACTGCAATAGGTTACAGAGGTGTCCGCCTTTATTCACTAACCTACAGCCTCTTGTTTTCACACAGCTCTGAGTGTGTTCACCTCCTCCCTCTCTCCTGTGGGTGGTAACTGCAATAATTCACAGAGGTTTCTCACTTTATTCAATAACCTACAGCCTCTTGTTTCTATGCATCTCTGTCTGTTCACCTCCTCCCTCTCAACTGAGAGTGGTAGCTGCAATAGTTCACAGAGATGTCCCACATTGTTCAATAACCTACAGGCTCTTGCTTCCATGAATCTCTGTGGGATCACCGCCTTCCTCTATTCTGGGGTGGTAGCTGCAATAGATCACGGAGGTGTCCCCCTTTGTTCAATAACCTACAGCCTCTTGTTTCCATGCATCGCTGTGTGCTCACCGCCTTCCTCTATTCTGGGGTGGTAACTGCAATAGAGCACAGAGGTGTCCCCCTTAGTTCAATAACTTACAGCCTCTTGTATCCATGCTACTCCGTGTGTTCACCTCCTCCCTCACTACTGGGGGTGGTAACTGCAATAGAGCACAGAGGTGTCCACCTTTGTTTAATAACCTACAGCCTCTTGTTTCCATGCTTCTCTTGTGTGTTTACCTCCTCCCTCACTACTGGGGGTGGTAACTGCAATAGATCACAGAGGTGTCCACCTTTGTTTAATAACCTACAGCCTCTTGTTTCCATGCATCTCTAGATGTTCACCGCCTTCCTCTCTACTAGGGGTGGTAACTGAAATAGATCTCAAAGGTGACCCCCTTTAATCAGTAACCTACAGTCCTTTGTTTCCATGGATCTCTAGTTGTTCACCTCCTCCCTCTCTACTAAGGGTGCTAGCTGCAATAGATGGTGTCCCCCTTTTTTAAATAACCTACAGAACTTTGTTTCCATACATCTCTAAGTGTTCACCTCCTCCCTCTCTACTAGGGGTGGTAGCTGCAATAGATCACAAAGGTGTCCCCCATTATTCAATAACCTTCAGTCCTTTGTTTCCATGCATCTGTAGGTGTTCACCTCCTCCCTCTCTACTAGGGGTGGTAGCTGCAATAGATCACAAAGCTTTCCCCCCTTATTCAATAACCTACAGTACTTTGTTTCCATGCAATCTCTAGGTGTTCACCTCCTCTCTCTCTACTAGGGTGGTAGCTGCAATACATCACAGAGGTATCCCCCTTTATTCAATAACCTACAGGCCTTTGTTCCATGCATTTCTGTGTGTTCACGTCCTCCCTCTCTACTGGGGTTGGAAAATTCAATAGATCACAGATGTGTCCCCCTTTATTCAATAACCTAAGATCTCTTGTTTCCATATATTTCTAAGTGATCACAACTTCCTCTCTACTAGAGGTGATAAATGCAAAAGATCACAGAGCTGTCCCCCTTTATTCAATAACCTACAGCCTCTTGTTTCCATGCAGATTTGTGTGTTCACCTGCTCCCTCTCTACTGGGGTGATACCTGCAATAGATCACAGAGTGTGCTCCTTTGTTAAATAACCTACAGCCTCTTGTTTACATGCATCTCTGTGTGTTCATATCCTCCCTCTCTTCTGGAGGTTGTAACTGCAATAGATCCCAGAGGTGTAACCCTTTGTTCAATAACCTACAGCCTCTTCTGTCCATGCATCTCTGTCTGTTCACCTCCCCCGTCTCTTCTGGAGGTAGTAACTGCAATAGATCACAGAGGTGTAACCCATTGTTCAATAACTTACAGGCTCTTCTGTCCATGCATCTCTGTCTGTTCACCTCCACCCTTTCTAGTGGGAGTGGTAGCTAGAATAGATCACAGAGGTGTAACCCATTGTTCAATAACTTACAGGCTCTTCTGTCCATGCATCTCTGTGTGTTCATATCCTCCCTCTCTTCTGGAGGTTGTAACTGCAATAGATCACAGAGGTGTAACCCTTTGTTCAATATCCTACAGGCTCTTCTGTCCATGCATCTCTGTCTGTTCACCTCCCCCGTCTCTTCTGGAGGTAGTAACTGCAATAGATCACAGAGGTGTAACCCATTGTTCAATAGCTTACAGGCTCTTCTGTCCATGCATCTCTGTGTGTTCACCTCCTCCCTTTCTAGTGGGAGTGGTAGCTACAATAGATTAAAGAGGTGTACCCCTTTGTCTAATATCTTACAGGCTCTTGTGTCCATGCATCTCTGTGTGTTCACTTCCTCCCTCTGTTCTGAAGGTAGTAACTGCAATAGACACAGAGGTGGAACCCTTTGTTCAATAACTTACAGTCCTTTGTTTGCATTCATCTCTAGGTGTTCAGCTCCTCCCTCTCTACTAGGGGTGGTAGCTGAAATAGATCACAAAGGTGTCCCCCTTTATTCAATAACCTACAGCCTTTTGTTTCCATGCATCTCTGTGTGTTCACCTCCTCCCTCTCTACTGGGGGTGGTAGCTGCAATAGATCACAGAGGTGTCCACTTTGTTGTTTCCATGCATCTCTGTGTTCAGCTCCTCCCTCTCTACTGGGAGTGGTTGCTGCAGTTGATCAGAGGGGTTCCCCCGTTGTTGTTTCCATGCTTCTCTGTAGGTTCACCACCTCCCTCTCTACTGGAGGTGGTACCTGCAATAGATCACAGGGGTTCCCCCTCTGTTGTTTCCATGCACCTCTGTAGGTTCACCTCCTCCCTCTGTACTGGAGGTGGTAGCTGCAATAGATCACAGGGGTTCCCCCTCTGTTGTTTCCATGCACCTCTGTAGGTTCACCTCCTCCCTCTCTGCTGGAGGTGGTAGCTGCAATAGATCACAGGGGTTCCCCCTCTGTTGTTTCCATGCACCTCTGTAGGTTCACCACCTCCCTCTCTACTGGAGCTGGTAGCTGCAATAGATCACAGAGGTGCCCCCCTTTGGTCATTAACCTACAGCCTCTTGTTTCCATGCATCTCTATGTGTCAACCTCCTCCCTCTCTACTGGGAGTGGTAGCTGCAATTAGAACACAGAGGTTTCCCCCTTTGTTCATTAACCTACAGTCTCTTGTATGCATGCATCTCTGTGTGTTCTCCTCCTCCCTCTCTACTGGGAGTGGTAGCTGCAATAGATCACAGAGGTGTCCCCCTTTGTTCAATAACCTACAGCCTCTTGTTTCCATGCTTCTCTGTGTGATCACCTCCTCCCTCACTACTGCGGGTGGTAACTGGAATAGATCACAGAGGTGTCTACCTTTGTTCAATAACCTACAGCTTCTTGTTTCCATGCTTCTGTGTGTGTTCACCTCCTACCTCACTACTGGGGGTGGTAACTGTAATAGGTTACAGAGGTGTCCCCCTTTATTCATTAACCTACAGCCTCTTGTTTCCATGCTTCTCTGTGTGATCACCTCCTACCTCACTACTGGGGGTGGTAACTGCAATAGGTTACAGAGGTGTCCCCCTTTATTCATTAACCTACAACCTCTTGTTTCCATGCTTCTCTGTGTGATCACCTCCTACCTCACTACTGGGGGTGGTAACTGTAATAGATCACAGAGGTGTCTACCTTTGTTCAATAACCTACAGCCACTTGTTTCCATGCTTCTGTGTGTGTTCACCTCCTACCTCACTACTGGGGGTGGTAACTGCAATAGGTTACAGAGGTGTCCCCCTTTATTCATTAACCTACAGCCTCTTGTTTCCATGCTTCTCTGTGTGATCTCCTCCTACCTCAATACTGGGGGTGGTAACTGCAATAGTTTACAGAGGTGTCCCCCTTTATTCATTAACCTACAGCCTCTTGTTTCCATGCTTCTCTGTGTGATCACCTCCTACCTCACTACTGGGGGTGGTAACTGCAATAGGTTACAGAGGTGTCCGCCTTTATTCATTAACCTACAGCCTCTTGTTTTCACACAGCTTTGAGTGTGTTCACCTTCTCCCTCTCTCCTGTGGGTGGTAATTGCAATAATTCACAGAGGTTTCTCACTTTATTCAATAACCTACAGCCTCTTGTTTCCATGCATCTCTGTCTGTTCACCTCCTCCCTCTCTACTGAGAGTGGTAGCTGCAACAGATCACAGAGATGTCCCACATTGTTCAATAACCTACAGGCTCTTGCTTCCATGCATCTCTGTGGGATCACCGCCTTCCTCTATTCTGAGGTGGTAACTGCAATAGATCACAGAGGTGTCCCCCTTTCTTCAATAACTTACAGCCTCTTGTATCCATGCTACTCCGTGTGTTCACCTCCTCCCTCACTACTGGGGGTGGTAACTGCAATAGAGCACAGAGGTGTCCACCTTTGTTTAATAACCTACAGCCTCTTGTTTCCATGCTTCTCTTGTGTGTTTACCTCCTCCCTCACTAGTGGGGGTGGTAACTGCAATAGATCACAGAGGTGTCCACCTTTGTTTAATAACCTACAGCCTCTTGTTTCCATGCATCTCTAGATGTTCACCTCCTGCCTCTCTACTAGGGGTGGTAGCTGAAATAGATCTCAAAGGTGACCCCCTTTATTCAGTAACCTACAGTCCTTTGTTTCCATGGATCTCTAGTTGTTCACCTCCTCCCTCTCTACTAGGGGAGCTAGCTGCAATAGATGGTGTCCCCCTTTTTTAAATAACCTACAGAACTTTGTTTCCATACATCTCTAAGTGTTCACCTCCTCTCTCTCTACTAGGGTGGTAGCTGCAATATATCACAGAGGTATCCCCCTTTATTCAATAACCTACAGGCCTTTGTTTCCATGCATCTGTAGGTGTTCACCTCCTCCCTCTCTACTAGGGGAGCTAGCTGCAATATATGTTGTCCCCCTTTTTTAAATAACCTACAGAACTTTGTTTGCATACATCTCTAAGTGTTCACCTCCTCTCTCTCTACTAGGTTGGTAGCTGCAATAGATCACAGAGGTATCCCCCTTTATTCAATAACCTACAGGCCTTTGTTTCCATGTATTTCTGTGTGTTCACGTCCTCCCTCTCTACTGGGGTTGGAAAATTCAATAGATCACAGATGTGTCCCCCTTTATTCAAAAACCTAAGATCTCTTGTTTCCATATATTTCTAAGTGATCACAACTTCCTCTCTACTAGAGGTGCTAAATGCAAATGATCACAGACCTGTCCCCCTTTATTCAATAACCTACAGCCTCTTGTTTCCATGCAGCTCTGTGTGTTCAACTCCTCCTCGTCTACTGGGGGTGCTAACTGCAATAGATCACAGAGGTGTCCCCCGTTATTGAATAACATTGAGGATCTTGCTTCCATGCAGATTTGTGTGTTCACCTGCTCCCTCTCTACTGGGGGTGATACCTGCAATAGATCACAGAGTGTGCTCCTTTGTTAAATAACCTACAGCCTCTTGTTTACATGCATCTCTGTGTGTTCATATCCTCCCTCTCTTCTGGAGGTTGTAACTGCAATAGATCACAGAGGTGTAACCCTTTGTTCAATAACCTACAGGCTCTTCTCTCCATGCATCTCTGTCTGTTCACCTCCCCCGTCTCTTCTGGAGGTAGTAACTGCAATAGATCACAGAGGTGTAACCCATTGTTCAATAACTTACAGGCTCTTCTGTCCATGCATCTCTGTGTGTTCACCTCCTCCCTTTCTAGTGGGAGTGGTAGCTACAATAGATTACAGAGGTGTACCCCTTTGTCCAATAACTTACAGGCTCTTGTGTCCATGCATCTCTGTGTTCACTTCCTCCCTCTGTTCTGAAGGCAGTAACTGCAATAGACACAGAGGTGGAACCCTTTGTTCAATAACTTACAGTCCTTTGTTTGCACTCATCTCTAGGTGTTCAGCTCCTCCCTCTCTACTACGGGTGGTAGCTAAAATAGATCACAAAGGTGTCTTCCTTTATTCAATAACCTACAGCCTTTTGTTTCCATGCATCTCTGTGTGTTCACCTCCTCCCTCTCTACTGGGGGTGGTAGCTGCAATAGATCACAGAGGTGTCCACTTTGTTGTTTCCATGCATCTCTGTGTTCAGTTCCTCCCTCTCTACTGGGAGCGGTTGCTGCAGTTGATCAGAGGGGTTCCCCCTTTGTTGTTTCCATGCTTCTCTGTAGGTTCACCACCTCCCTCTCTACTGGAGGTGGTAGCTGCAATAGATCACAGGGGTTCCCCCTCTGTTGTTTCCATGCACCTCTGTAGGTTCACCACCTCCCTCTCTACTGGAGGTGGTAGCTGCAATAGATCACAGGGGTTCCCCCTCTGTTGTTTCCATGCACCTCTGTAGGTTCACTTCCTCCCTCTCTACTGGAGGTGGTAGCTGCAATAGATCACAGGGGTTGCCCCTCTGTTGTTTCCATGCACCTCTGTAGGATTACCTCCTCCCTCTCTACTGGAGGTGGTAGCTGCAATAGATCACAGGGGTTGCCCCTCTGTTGTTTCCATGCACCTCTGTAGGTTCACCACCTCCCTCTCTACTGGAGGTGGTAGCTGCAATAGATCACAGGGGTTGACCCTCTGTTGTTTCCATGCACCTCTGTAGGTTCACTTCCTCCCTCTCTACAGGAGACGGAAGCTGCAATAGATCACAGGGGTTCCCCCTGTGTTGTTTCCATGCATCTCTGTAGGTTCAACTCCTCCCTCTCTACTGGAGGTGGTAGCTGCAATAGATCACAGATTACCGCTCTGTTGTTTCCATGCATCTCTGTAGGTTCACCTCCTCCCTCTCTACTGGAGGTGGTAGCTGCAATAGATCACAGCGGTTTCCCCTCTGTTGTTTCCATGCTTCTCTGTAGTTTCCCCTCCTCCCTCTCTACTCGAGGTGGTAGCTGCAATAGTTCACAGGGGTTCCCCCTCTGTTGTTTACATGCATCTCTGTAGTCTCACCTCCTCCCTCTCAACTGGAGGTGGTAGCTACAATAGATCACAGGGGTTCCCCCTCTGTTGTTTACATGCATCTCTGTAGTTTCCCCTCCTCCCTCTCTACTGGAGGTGGTAGCTGCAATAGATCACAGGGGTTCCTCCTCTGTTGTTTACATGCATCTCTGTAGTTTCACCTCCTCCCTCTCTACTGGAGGTGGTAGGTGCAATAGATCACAGGGGTTCCCCCTCTGTTGTTTACATGCATCTCTGTAGTTTCCCCTCCTCCCTCTCTACTGGAGGTGGTAGCTGCAATAGATCACAGAGGTGTCCCCCTTTATTCAATAATCTATAGCCTCTTGGTTCCATGCATCTCTTTGTGATCACCTCCTCCCTCACTACTGGGGGTGGTAACAGCAATAGATCACAGAGGTGTCCCCCTTTAATCAATAACCTACAGGCTATTGTTTCCATGCACCTCTTTATGTTCACATTCTACCATGTCCAATATAAGACTGCTCTTGTGTGTCACTGTACTGCTAGAGTGTATATGTTTGTTGTGGCACATGAGCTTGTTGTCCAACATAAAACTGCTCTTGTGTGCCACTGGACTGCTAGAGTGTATAAGTTTGTTGTGGCACATGAGCTTGTTGTCCAACATAAAACATCTCTTGTGTGCCACTGGACTGCTAGAGTGTATAAGTTTGTTGTTGTACATGAGCTTGTTGTTAATATAAGCCTGCTCTTGTGTGTCACTGGACTGCTAGAGTGTATAAGTTTGTTGTGGCACATGAGCTTGTTGTTAATATAAGCCTGCTCTTGTGTGTCACTGTACTGCTAGAGTGTATAAGTTTGTTGTGGCACATGAGCTTGTTGTGCAACATAAAACTGCTCTTGTGTGTCACTGTACTGCTAGAGTGTATAAGTTTGTTGTGGCACATGAGCTTGTTGTGCAACATAAAACTGCTCTTGTGTGTCACTGTACTGCTAGAGTGTATAAGTTTGTTGTGGCACATGAGCTTGTTGTGCAACATAAAACTGCTCTTGTGTGTCACTGTACTGCTAGAGTGTATAAGTTTGTTGTGACACATGAGCTTGTTGTGCAACATAAAACTGCTCTTGTGTGTCACTGTACTGCCAGAGTGTATAAGTTTGTTGTGACACATGAGCTTGTTGTGCAACATAAAACTGCTCTTGTGTGTGATGATGATGATGATGATATGCGGTTTAAGGGCGCTAAACTGCTGCGGTCATCAGCGCCCTTACAATGAGTAAAATATAAGGTCACAATATAAAAGACAGGTAAAAAACCGCATAATTAAAAAACGGGACACAAACCCTCGATGTCAAAAAAGTTAAAAAGAACAATAGAATAACAATAACAATAATAACAATAACAATAAAAACAATAACAATAATAACAATAACAAGAATAACAATAAATATATCTAAAAAACCAACACACTAAAATCATGGTCACTAAAAGAATAAAACGTGTCAAGAACTGCAGAATGCAAGGAACTTGAGCGCCTTATATCAGGGGAGAAGGGCCCCTTTAAAACTAACAATATAAAATCAAACAGCTAAAAGGCGCTCAGCGCATTAAATGCGACGGCTAAAACCAATGTCAGTGATAAAACGTAAAAGACATTCTACAGCATGCGCGTCGTCTGCCAACGCGTTGGCTAGGCCAACAGGCAGACCCACGCGAACGCGCAGTGGAGCTAAAACTTGACACTCGGTTAAAATGTGACGGACCGTTAAGGGCACGTCACACTGACCACATAGAGGTGCGGGAGCACCACGTAACAGGTATCTATGACTAAAAAGGCAATGTCCGATACGAAGGCGTGTTAAAAGTACCTCTTCCCGACGAGAAGCACGGGAAGAGGTAGCCCAGACTAGCGGAAGAGGTTTAACCTCCCGCAACTTGTTCCCCCGGAGGGCCGTCCACTCATCGCGCCAGCGCGAGAGGATGCGGCGACGTAAAATGACACACGAATCTGACGAGGGAACAACAGAAGTAAAAAATCTGGGTAATAAAATCGCCGATTTCGCAGCGGCGTCGGCCGACTCATTCCCTGAGATACCCACATGACCGGGAATCCACATAAAAGAGACGCTGATGCTAGAGGCACCCAACGAATGGAGCAGGTCATGAATGCGCTGTACGAGGGGGTGGTAAGAGTACAGCGCGTTAATACTCTGAAGGGCACTCAGAGAGTCCGAACAAACAACACAACGCCGTAAAACATGCCGCTGAATGTATAAAACACATTGATAGATACTAAAAAGTTCGGCGGTATAAATCGAACATTGCCCGGGTAAACGAAAAGTAAAACTATGCGCACCTAAAACAAAGGCACATCCTACTCCAACATCAGTCTTAGACCCATCAGTATAAATAAAATTACAGTCTCCGAATGTTGCCTGAAGTTCTAAAAATGCGGATCTAAGGACTGAAGCAGGGGTCTCATTCTTCGGCATGGACGTTAGCCCAAAGTGGATGTGGGCCTCAGCGCGCGACCATGGAGGAAAGCGCGTTTCCCCTAGGGTAAGGGCCGGCGCTGGCGTAACGTCCAAATGCCGAAGTAGCAATCGAAATCGAACCCCTGGAGGGAGCAATGCAGAGGAGCTAACTAAATATTGCCGGTCAAGCGAATCCTCGTAAAATACATCGAAGGACGGGTGGTTAGGCAAGCTTGAGAGTCGACAAGCATAGCTGCACAAAAGCATCTCACGCCGGAAGGACAGCGGAGGCTCTGCAGCTTCTACGTACAGACTGGGTACAGGGCTAGTTGGAAACGCCCCTGTAGCGACTCTTATGCCACGATGGTGAATGGCATTCAATCGACGTAACACAGATGGACGTGCCGACGAATAAACAATACACCCGTAATCAAGCTTGGATCGGACCAAAGAGCGATAAAGGCGAAGAAGGACGGTCCGATCAGCTCCCCAGGATGTGCCACTTAAAACACGTAAAAGATTAAGAGAACGGTCACACTTTGCTTTTAAAAAGGAAACGTGCGAGGTCCAACACAACTTCCTATCAAAAATCAACCCCAAAAATTTCGCCTCGTCTGCAAACGGAAGTATCCCTGGCCCAAGATGGAGAGAGGGCGGAGGGAAATACTTCCGGCGCCAGAAGTTGATGCAGACGGATTTCTCGGCGGAGAAATTAAAGCCGTTGGCGTTACTCCAGGCGTAGAGACGGTCGATACAGCTCTGGAGTAGGCGTTCGAGTAGACAGGTCCGCCGTGAACTGCAATAAATAGCGAAATCGTCAACAAAAAGGGACGATGAAATGCCAGGTGGAATACAATTAACAATGGGGTTGATAGCAATCGCAAAAAGTGTGACACTGAGTACAGAGCCCTGCGGTACTCCGTTCTCTTGAATAAAACGACGAGATAAAACTGAGCCCACACGTACACGAAAGACGCGGTCCGTCATAAACTCCCGAAGAAATATGGGAAGACGACCGCGGATATTCCAATCGAGAAGTGTACGTAAAATGCCGCCCCTCCAACAAGTGTCATAAGCTTTCTCCAGGTCAAAAAATACAGCCACGGTTTGACACTTTCTCAGAAATCCATTCATAATATGCGTCGACAAGGACACCAGATGGTCGACGGTAGAGCGATAGCGACGAAACCCGCACTGAGCGTTCGCTAGAAGTTTCTGAGACTCAAGCCACCATGTCAACCGCCCGTTGATCATGCGCTCCATCACCTTACAAATGCAACTGGTGAGGGAGATAGGGCGGTAGCTGGAAGGTAGTTGGCGATCCTTCCCAGGCTTAAATATAGGGACAATGGTGGCTTCGCGCCAAACGGAAGGAAAAATGCCGTCTTGCCAAATACGGTTATAGACCTGTAAGAGAAATAGTTTACTGTCGGCTGAAAGGTTCTTTAACATCAGGACATGAATGCCGTCCGGCCCGGGAGCGGAGTGCCGAGAGCAATGAAGAGCGTGCTCCAGCTCCCTCATTGTGAATAGTTCGTTATAGCATTCATCATTAGCAGACCGAAAAGTATATGATGCGGAATCCTGCCGGTCTTTAATAGAGCGAAAGCCGGGGGAATAATGGTCTGAACTGGAAACAGCCTCAAAGGCAGAACCCAGAGTGTTAGCGATGGCAGCCGGATCCACTATGGTGGCATTAGAAACCTGAAGGCCAGAAACAGTACAATGTGACACTTTACCTGAGAAGCGACGAAGTTTATCCCAAACAACGGATGAAGGCGTAAAACGATTAAAAGACTCGACAAAACGAGCCCAAGATGCCTTCTTGCTATCCTGAATAATGCGACGAGCCCTGGCGCGCGATTGTTTAAAAGTCACCAAATTATCAAGTGTAGGGTGGCGCCGAAACACCCTAAGTGCAGTCCTACGGGCACGAACGGCGTCCCGACAATCCTCGTTCCACCACGGAACAGGTGGCCGCCGAGGTTGGGAGGATGAACGGGGTATTGCACGTTCGGCGGCTGAGAAAATAATAGACGTAAGGTGCTGCACTAGTTGATTAATGTCGGAGAAGGGCTGGTCGACAAAATGCACGAGGCTGGAATACAAGCTCCAGTCGGCTTTTGCGAATATCCAGGTAGGTACTCTGGAATGCTGTACGTGGTGCGACAGAAGAGAAACGATGCAGGGGAAATGGTCGCTGGAGTAGGTGTCAGCGACGACGTTCCACTGAAGGCGACGTGCAAGCTGGATTGAGCAAAGGGCAAGGTCCAGGTGAGAGAAAGTACCAGAAGAATCAGAAATAAAAGTAGGTGCACCTGTATTGAGGATGGAAAGATTGAACTGATAAAAAATGTCGGAAAGAAGAGTTCCCCTCGCACAAGCCCTTGGCGAACCCCATAGTGGGTGATGGGCATTAAAATCTCCCAACAGAAGAAATGGTGTTGGGAGAGCGGACAGGAGAGATCGAATGTCCGCGGGAGCGAGGGGAGACGATGCAGGTGTATACACAGAACAAACAGAAAAGAAAAAACCGGGTAACTGCAGTCTAATGGCAACAGCTTGCAAGTCGGACGTAAGTGTGATAGTTTGAAAATGAACGTCGTTACGCACTAAGAACATGACACCTCCATGAGCAGGAGTACCCTCCTCCGGTTCAAGGTCGTAGCGAACCGGAGTATATCCTCGGAGATCAAAAGGATCGTGAGGGCGAAGCTTAGTCTCCTGCAAACATACGACCATAGGCGAATGGGAACGCAATAAAAGTTGCAGTTCCGCCCTATGCGATCGTACACCACGTACATTCCAGGTCAGGATAGCCATTAAGAATAAGGGGATAAACTTTCTATTTAGAAGGGCGGCTTAAAATTACCTTTTGTTTAACTTTTGGGCTCGGGCTTTTTGTATGGAGTTGGTCAGACTCCATAGCTTCCTCGGAGGGAGGGCCCACGCGCTCAGTGCCAGAAACCGATTCAAGCGCCGTGAATCGGTTCTGGGTGGCGATGGGTGAAGGGTGCCGCTGAGCGCGGCTTGTCCCAGGACCATCCTGGGACAGCGACCTCCGAGGAGGAGAAGGTGAACTTTTGTTACCGCGCGCACGCGGAGGGTCTTTCAAAAAATCTTCCCTACGAAGTTTCTGCTTGGGCTTCTTTTCAACGGCTTGCGACTTCATTGACTTGGGACCAGGTTTATACGGCTTGGTAACTGTAGCCTTAATAGACGGCCGGATGGTAGTGGCGGTTAATCCAGTCAAGGTCCAGGTCTGAGTTTCGGCATCTACTCGTGGTACTGGCGAGGCAACAACAGAACTAAATGTGCCAGATCGCAGGAGTGAAGGTTGGCGCGCATGGAAACGCCTCCGGGCTTCAGCGAAGGAGAGTTTTTTCTTTACCCGGATCTCCTGGATCGCCTTCTCGTCCAAATACCGCGGACAGTCGGCAAACGAAGCAGAATGTGACCCTTTACAATTAACGCAGACGGGGGCTGTTGAACAGGTACCTTCATGTGAGGGCTGGCTACATGTTGCACAGATGTTAACGGCACTCTTACAGGAGACTTGCGTATGCCCAAAACGTTGGCATTTAAAACAACGCAGAGGTCTAGGAATATAAGGCCTCACAGAAATCCGTTCGTACCCTGCGGAAATGCTCGTGGGCAGATCGACGCCATCAAATGTAATAAACAGGGTACGAGTGGGTACCAACACGCCGTCGCGTTTGGCCTGCACTCGATGAACAGCTGTCACCCTCTGGTCTGCAAGATATTCCACCAGGTCTTCGTCAGAGATACCATCGAGGCTATGCGTGGTGACAACGCCTCTACAAGAATTCAATGTGCGGTGCTTCTCAACACGGATAGGATAACCGTGGAGTAGCGTGGCGCTCAACAAGGACTTACTTTGTGCCTCGGATTTGCTTTGAACCAATAACGAACCATTTCGAAGCCGAGTGCAGGAAAGAACCGGACCAGCAATTGAGTCAATGCCCTTCTGGATGATAAAAGGGTTCACCTTCTCGAATGATTGTCCTTCCTCTGTACGGGTAATCACTAAGTAACAACCAGCTGTTGGCGGTGCTACTTCTGTTACTAAAGTTTTACGGCGCTTGTTGTTAATAATGGAGAAAGGGTGCTCCATAGCGAAAAAAATCCTCCACCATTGCAACCGTATCCGACCTCGGGCTCTGACTTCCCGGGCGTTACCCCGGCTTGGGTGAGTGGCCTATCTATACCTAGCTCACCCCAGGGTCACACCTCCCAGAACATAGACAGAGGGACCCAATCGCCGTCGGAAGCCAGCAGCTCATGCAATGGCCCCCCCGCGGGACTGCAGTTGAACAGCGGATACGAACAACAACCCTACATGACGACCCCGGGTGGTGGGGATGACGCCATTACCCACTCACCCAGCTGCGCACGCGGTGCGCGGGTATCCGTCAGGCTGTGTCCACGGAGGATTTAAATAAAAAGATAAAAGAAACTAAAACTGTGTGGGCGTTTCGCACGCAAGGTAGGCCGGCGGGGAAGAAAAAGAGAGATATGCGAATGTCGTGGTGCGAAATGGCCGGAAAGTGATAAGGCAAGAAAGAAACGATGGTGAGGTGCGGTATGGATGGAATGAAAAGAACGCACGAGAGCCTACCTTGGGTCCACCGGTCACGAGAAGAACCCACGTCGACCGGATGGGGGTGAGGGGATAAATGTGGCGATGATTGGCTCGGGAACCCCCGGGTGCGCCAAAAACCCGTACTCACATAAGGTGAGCCCCTGAGGGGGCTCTTGTGTGTCACTGTACTGCTAGAGTGTATAAGTTTGTTGTGGTACATGAGCTTGTTTTCCAACATAAGACTGCTCTTGTGTGTCACTGTACTGCTATTGTATATAAGTTTGTTGTGGTACATGAGCTTGTTTTCCAACATAAGACTGCTCTTGTGTGTCACTGTACTGCTAGAGTGTATAAGTTTGTTGTGGTACATGAGCTTGTTTTCCATCATAAGACTGCTCTTGTGTGTCACTGTACTGTTATAGTGTATATGTTTGTTGTGGTACATGAGCCTGTTTTCCAACATAAGACTGCTCTTGTGTGTCACTGTACTGCTAGAGTGTATAAGTTTGTTGTGGTACATGAGCCTGTTTTCCAACATAAGACTGCTCTTGTGGTACATGAGCCTGTTTTCCAACATAAGACTGCTCTTGTGTGTCACTGTACTGCTAGAGTGTATATGTTTGTTGTGGTACATGAGCCTGTTTTCCAACATAAAACTGCTTTTGTGTGTCACTGCACTGCTAGAGTGTATAAGTTTGTTGTGGCACATGAGCTTGTTGTTAATATAAGCCTGCTCTTGTGTGTCACTGTACTGCTAGAGTGTATAAGTTTGTTGTGGTACATGAGCTTGTTTTCCAACATAAGACTGCTCTTGTGTGTCACTGTACTGCTATTGTATATACGTTTGTTGTGGTACATGAGCTTGTTTTCCAACATAAGACTGCTCTTGTGTGTCACTGTACTGCTAGAGTGTATAAGTTTGTTGTGGTACACGAGCTTGTTTTCCAACATAAGACTGCTCTTGTGTGTCACTGTACTGCTAGAGTGTATATGCTTGTTGTGGTACATGAGCCTGTTTTCCAACATAAGACTGCTCTTGTGTGTCACTGTACTGCTAGAGTGTATAAGTTTGTTGTGGTACATGAGCTTGTTTTCCATCATAAGACTGCTCTTGTGTGTCACTGTACTGCTAGAGTGTATATGTTTGTTGTGGTACATGAGCCTGTTTTCTAACATTAGACTGCTCTTGTGTGTCACTGTACTGCTAGAGTGTATATGTTTGTTGTGCTACATGAGCTTGTTTTCCAACATAAGACTGCTCTTGTGTGTCACTGTACTGCTAGAGTGTATATGTTTGTTGTGCTACATGAGCTTGTTTTCCAACATAAGACTGCTCTTGTGTGTCACTGTACTGCTAGAGTGTATATGTTTGTTGTGCTACATGAGCTTGTTTTCCAACATAAGACTGCTCTTGTGTGTCACTGTACTGCTAGAGTGTATATGTTTGTTGTGGTACATGAGCTTGTTGTTCAACATAAGACTGCTCTTGTGTGTCACTGTACTGCTAGAGTGTATATGTTTGTTGTGGTACATGAGCCTGTTTTCCAACATAAGACTGCTCTTGTGTGTCACTGTACTGCTAGAGTGTATATGTTTGTTGTGCTACATGAGCTTGTTTTCCAACATAAGACTGCTCTTGTGTGTCACTGTACTGCTAGAGTGTATATGTCTGTTGTGGTACATGATCTTGTTGTCCAATACAGGACTGCTCCTTTGTGTCACTGCACTGCTAGAGTGTATATATTTGTTGTGGTACATGAGCTTGTTGTCCAACATAAGACTGTTCTTGTGTGTCACTGCACTGCTAGAGTGTATAAGTTTGTTATGGTACATGAGCTTGTTGTCCAATATAAGACTGCTCTTGTGTGTCACTGCACTGCTAGAGTGTATAAGTTTGTTGTGGTACATGATCTTGTTGTCCAACATAAGACTGCTCTTGTGTGTCACTGTACTGCTAGAGTGTATATGTCTGTTGTGGTACATGATCTTGTTGTCCAATACAGGACTGCTCCTTTGTGTCACTGCACTGCTAGAGTGTATATATTTGTTGTGGTACATGAGCTTGTTGTCCAACATAAGACTGTTCTTGTGTGTCACTGCACTGCTAGAGTGTATAAGTTTGTTATGGTACATGAGCTTGTTGTCCAATATAAGACTGCTCTTGTGTGTCACTGCACTGCTAGAGTGTATAAGTTTGTTGTGGTACATGAGCTTGTTGTCCAACATAAGACTGCCCTTGTGTGTCACTGCACTGCTAGAATGTATATGTGTGTTGTGGTACATGAGCTTGTTGTCCAATATAAGACTGCTGTTTTGTGTCACTGTGCTGCTAGAGTGTATATGTTTGTTGTGGTACATGATCTTGTTGTCCAACATAAGACTGCTCTTGTGTGTCACTGCACTGCTAGAGTGTATACGTTTGCTGTGGTACATGATCTTGTTGTCCAACATAAGACTGCTCTTGTGTGTCACTGTACTATTAGAGTGTATATGTTTGTTGTGGTACATGATCTTGTTGTCCAACATAAGACTGCTCTTGTGTGTCACTGCACTGCTAGAGTATATATGTCTGTTGTGATACATGAGCGTGGTATCAAATACAGGACTGCTCCTGTGTGCCACTGTACTGCTAGAGTGTATATGTTTGTTGTGATACATGAGCGTGATGTCCAATACAGGACTGCTCTTGTGTGTCACTGCACTGCTAGAGTGTATATGTCTGTTGTGATACATGAGCGTGGTGTCCAATACAGGACTGCTCTTGTGTGTCACTGTACTGCTAGAGTGTATATGTTTGTTGTGATACATGAGCGTGATGTCCAATACAGGACTGCTCTTGTGTGTCACTGCACTGCTAGAGTGTATATGTTTGTTGTGATACATGAGCGTGGTGTCCAATACAGGACTGCTCTTGTGTGTCACTGCACTGCTAGAGTGTATATGTTTGTTGTGGTACATGAGCTTGATGTCCAATATAAGACTGCTCTTTTGTGTCACTGTACTGTAGAGTGTATATGTTTGTTGTGGTACATGAGCTTGTTGTTCAACATAAGACTGCTCTTTTGTGTCACTGCACTGCTAGAGTGTATATGTTTGTTGTGGTACATGATCTTGTTGTCCAAAATAAGACTGCTCTTTTGTGTCACTGAACTGCTAGAGTGTATATGTTTGTTGTGGTACATGATCTTGTTGTCCAAAATAAGACTGCTCTTTTGTGTCACTGCACTGCTAGAGTGTATATGTTTGTTAAGGTACATAATCTTGTTATCCAAAATAAGACTGCTCTTTTGTGTCACTGTACTGCTAGAGTGTATATGTTTGTTGTGGTACATGATCTTGTTGTCCAACATAAGACTGCTCTTGTGTGTCACTGCACTGCTAGAGTGTATAAGTTTGTTGTGGTACATGATATTGTTGTCCAACATAAGACTGCTCTTGTGTGTCACTGTACTATTAGAGTGTATATGTTTGTTGTGGTACATGATCTTGTTGTCCAACATAAGACTGCCCTTGTGTGTCACTGCACTGCTAGAATGTGTATGTGTGTTGTGGTACATGAGCTTGTTGTCCAATATAAGACTGCTCTTTTGTGTCAGTGTACTGCTAGAGTGTATATGTTTGTTTAGGTACATGAGCGTGGTGTCCAATACAGGACTGCTCTTGTGTGTCACTGCACTGCTAGAGTGTATATGTCTGTTGTGATACATGAGCGTGGTGTCCAATACAGGACTGCTCTTGTGTGTCACTGTACTGCTAGAGTGTATATGTTTGTTGTGATACATGAGCGTGGTGTCCAATACAGGACTGCTCTTGTGTGTCACTGCACTGCTAGAGTGTATAAGTTTGTTGTGGTACATGATCTTGTTGTCCAACATAAGACTGCTCTTGTGTGTCACTGTACTATTAGAGTGTATATGTTTGTTGTGGTACATGATCTTGTTGTCCAACATAAGACTGCTCTTGTGTGTCACTGCACTACTAGAGTGTATATGTCTGTTGTGATACATGAGCGTGGTGTCCAATACAGGACTGCTCTTGTGTGTCACTGCACTGCTAGAGACTATATGTCTGTTGTGGTACATGAGGTTGTTGTCCAATATAAGTCTCGTCTTGTTTGTAACTGTACAGCTAGAAAGTATATGTTTGTTGTGGTACATGAGCTTGTTGTCCAATATAAGACTGGTCTTGTGTGTCACTGTACTGCTAGAGTGTATATGTTTTTGTGGTACATGAGATTGTTGTCCAATATAAGACTGCTCTTCTGTGCCACTGAATTGCTAGAGTGTATATGCTGGTTGTGGTATGTGAGCTTGTTGTCCAATATAAGACTGCTCTTGTGTGTCACGCTACTGCTAGAGTGTATAAGTTTCTTTTGGTATATGAGCGTGTTGTTCAACATAATACTGATCTTGTGTGTCACGATACTGCTATTGTATATAAGTTTGTTGTGGTACATGAGCTTGTATAGGTTTGTTGTGGTACATGAGCTTGTTGTCTAACATAAGACTGTTCTTGTGTGTCACTGTACTGCTAGAGTGTATAAGTTTATTGTGGGACATGCGCTTGTTGTCCAGCATAAGACTGCTCTTGTGTGTCACTGTACTGCTAGAGTGTATAGTGTTTTTTGGTACATGAGCTTGTTGTGCAGCATAAGACTGCTCTTGTGTGTCACTGTACTGCTAGAGTGTATAGTGTTGTTTTGGTACATGAGCTTGTTGTCCAGCATAAGACTGCTCTGGTGCGTCACTGTACTGCTAGAGTGTATAGTGTTGTTTTGGTACATGAGCTTGTTGTCCAGCATAAGACTGCTCTTGTGTGTCACTGTACTGCTAGAATGTATAAGTTTGTTGTTGTACATGAGCTTGTTGTTAATATGAGACTGCTCTTGTGTGTCACTGTACTGCTAGAATGTATAAGTTTGTTGTTGTACATGAGCTTGTTGTTAATATGAGACTGCTCTTATGTGTCACTGCACTGCTAGAGTGTATATGTTTATTGTTGTACATGAGCTTGTTGTCCTACATAAGACTGCTCTTATGTGTCACTGCACTGCTAGAGTATATATGTTTATTGTGGTACATGAGCTTGTTGTCCTACATAAGGCTGCTCTTATGTGTCACTGCACTGCTAGAGTGTATATGTTTATTGTGGTATATGAGCTTGTTGTCCTACATAAGACTGCTCTTGTGTGTCACTGTACTGCTAGAATGTATAAGTTTGTTGTTGTACATGAGCCTGTTGTTAATATGAGACTGCTCTTGTGTGTCACTGTACTGCTAGAATGTATAAGTTTGTTGTTGTACATGAGCTTGTTGTTAATATGAGACTGCTCTTGTGTGTCACTGTACTGCTAGAATGTATAAGTTTGTTGTGGTACATGAGCTTGTTGTTAATATGAGACTGCTCTTGTGTGTCACTGTACTGCTAGAATGTATAAGTTTGTTGTTGTACATGAGCTTGTTGTTAATATGGGGACTGCTCTTGTGTGTCACTGTACTGCTAGAGTGTATAAGTTTGTTGTGGTACATGAGCTTGTTGTCCTACATAAGGCTGCTCTTGTGTGTCACTGCACTGCTAGAGTGTATATGTTTATTGCGGTACATGAGCTTGTTGTTAATATGAGACTGCTCTTGTGTGTCACTGTACTGCTAGAATGTATAAGTTTGTTGTTGTACATGAGCTTGTTGTTAATATGAGACTGCTCTTGTGTGTCACTGTACTGCTAGAGTGTATAAGTTTGTTGTGGTACATGAGCTTGTTGTCCTACATAAGGCTGCTCTTGTGTGTCACTGCACTGCTAGAGTGTATATGTTTATTGTTGTACATGAGCTTGTTGTTAATATGAGACTGCTCTTGTGTGTCACTGTACTGCTAGAATGTATAAGTTTGTTGTTGTACATGAGCTTGTTGTTAATATGAGACTGCTCTTGTGTGTCACTGTACTGCTAGAGTGTATAAGTTTGTTGTGATACATGAGCTTGTTGTCCTACATAAGGCTGCTCTTGTGTGTCACTGCACTGCTAGAGTGTATATGTTTATTGTGGTACATGAGCTTGTTGTCCTACATAAGGCTGCTCTTGTGTGTCACTGTACTGCTAGAATGTATAAGTTTGTTGTTGTACATGAGCTTGTTGTCCTACATAAGACTGCTCTTGTGTGTCACTGTACTGCTAGAATGTATAAGTTTGTTGTTGTACATGAGCTTGTTGTCCTACATAAGACTGCTCTTGTGTGTTACTGTACTGCTAGAATGTATAAGTTTGTTGTTGTACATGAGCTTGTTGTTAATATGAGACTGCTCTTGTGTGTCACTGTACTGCTGGAGTGTATATGTTTGTTGTGGTACATGAGCTTGTTGTCCTACATAAGGCTGCTCTTGTGTGTCACTGTACTGCTAGAATGTATAAGTTTGTTGTTGTACATGAGCTTGTTGTCCTACATAAGACTGCTCTTGTGTGTCACTGCACTGCTAGAGTGTATATGTTTATTGTGGTACATGAGCTTGTTGTCCTACATAAGGCTGCTCTTATGTGTCACTGCACTGCTAGAGTGTATATGTTTATTGTGGTACATGAGCTTGTTGTCCTACATAAGGCTGCTCTTGTGTGTCACTGCACTGCTAGAGTGTATATGTTTATTGTGGTACATGAGCTTGTTGTCCTACATAAGGCTGCTCTTGTGTGTCACTGTACTGCTAGAGTGTATATGTTTGTTGTGGTACATGAGCTTGTTGTCCTACATAAGGCTGCTCTTGTGTGTCACTGCACTGCTAGAATGTATAAGTTTGTTGTTGTACATGAGCTTGTTGTCCTACATAAGGCTGCTCTTATGTGTCACTGCACTGCTAGAGTGTATATGTTTATTGTGGTACATGAGCTTGTTGTCCTACATAAGACTGCTCTTGTGTGTCACTGCACTGCTAGAGTGTATATGTTTATTGTGGTACATGAGCTTGTTGTCCTACATAAGGCTGCTCTTATGTGTCACTGTACTGCTAGAGTGTATATGTTTATTGTGGTACATGAGCTTGTTGTCCTACATAAGACTGCTCTTGTGTGTCACTGTACTGCTAGAATGTATAAGTTTGTTGTTGTACATGAGCTTGTTGTTAATATGAGACTGCTCTTGTGTGTCACTGTACTGCTAGAATGTATAGGTTTGTTGTTGTACATGAGCTTGTTGTTAATATGAGACTGCTCTTGTGTGTCACTGTACTGCTAGAGTGTATATGTTTGTTGTGGTACATGAGCTTGTTGTCCTACATAAGGCTGCTCTTATGTGTCACTGTACTGCTAGAGTGTATATGTTTATTGTGGTACATGAGCTTGTTGTTAATATGAGACTGCTCTTGTGTGTCACTGTACTGCTAGAGTGTATATGTTTGTTGTTGTACATGAGCTTGTTGTTAATATGAGACTGCTCTTGTGTGTCACTGTACTGCTAGAATGTATAAGTTTGTTGTTGTACATGAGCTTGTTGTTAATATGAGACTGCTCTTGTGTGTCACTGTACTGCTAGAATGTATAAGTTTGTTGTTGTACATGAGCTTGTTGTTAATATGAGACTGCTCTTGTGTGTCACTGTACTGCTAGAATGTATAAGTTTGTTGTTGTACATGAGCTTGTTGTTAATATGAGACTGCTCTTGTGTGTCACTGTACTGCTAGAGTGTATATGTTTGTTGTGGTACATGAGCTTGTTGTCCTACATAAGGCTGCTCTTGTGTGTCACTGCACTGCTAGAATGTATAAGTTTGTTGTTGTACATGAGCTTGTTGTCCTACATAAGGCTGCTCTTATGTGTCACTGCACTGCTAGAGTGTATATGTTTATTGTGGTACATGAGCTTGTTGTCCTACATAAGACTGCTCTTATGTGTCACTGCACTGCTAGAGTGTATATGTTTATTGTGGTACATGAGCTTGTTGTCCTACATAAGACTGCTCTTGTGTGTCACTGCACTGCTAGAGTGTATATGTTTATTGTGGTACATGAGCTTGTTGTCCTACATAAGGCTGCTCTTATGTGTCACTGCACTGCTAGAGTGTATATGTTTATTGTGGTACATGAGCTTGTTGTCCTACATAAGACTGCTCTTATGTGTCACTGCACTGCTAGAGTGTATATGTTTATTGTGGTACATGAGCATGTTGTCCTACATAAGGCTGCTCTTATGTGTCACTGATCTGCTAGAGTGTATATGTTTATTGTGGTACATGAGCTTGTTGTCCTACATAAGACTGCTCTTATGTGTCACTGCACTGCTAGAGTGTATATGTTTATTGTGGTACATGAGCTTGTTGTCCTACATAAGGCTGCTCTTATGTGTCACTGCACTGCTAGAGTGTATATGTTTATTGTGGTACATGAGCTTGTTGTCCTACATAAGACTGCTCTTATGTGTCACTGCACTGCTAGAGTGTATATGTTTATTGTGGTACATGAGCTTGTTGTCCTACATAAGGCTGCTCTTGTGTGTCACTGTACTGCTAGAGTGTATATGTTTATTGTGGTACATGAGCTTGTTGTCCTACATAAGGCTGCTCTTATGTGTCACTGCACTGCTAGAGTGTATATGTTTATTGTGGTACATGAGCTTGTTGTCCTACATAAGGCTGCTCTTGTGTGTCACTGTACTGCTAGAGTGTATATGTTTATTGTGGTACATGAGCTTGTTGTCCTACATAAGGCTGCTCTTGTGTGTCACTGTACTGCTAGAGTGTATATGTTTATTGTGGTACATGAGCTTGTTGTCCTACATAAGGCTGCTCTTGTGTGTCACTGTACTGCTAGAGTGTATATGTTTATTGTGGTACATGAGCTTGTTGTCCTACATAAGGCTGCTCTTGTGTGTCACTGCACTGCTAGAGTGTATATGTTTGTTGTGGTACATGAGCTTGTTGTCTTACATAAGGCTGCTCTTGTGTGTCACTGCACTGCTAGAGTGTATATGTTTGTTGTGGTACATGAGCTTGTTGTCCTACATAAGGCTGCTCTTATGTGTCACTGCACTGCTAGAGTGTATATGTTTATTGTGGTACATGAGCTTGTTGTCCTACATAAGGCTGCTCTTATGTGTCACTGCACTGCTAGAGTGTATATGTTTATTGTGGTACATGAGCTTGTTGTCCTACATAAGGCTGCTCTTGTGTGTCACTGCACTGCTAGAGTGTATATGTTTATTGTGGTACATGAGCTTGTTGTCCTACATAAGGCTGCTCTTGTGTGTCACTGCACTGCTAGAGTGTATATGTTTGTTGTGGTACATGAGCTTGTTGTCCTACATAAGGCTGCTCTTGTGTGTCACTGCACTGCTAGAGTGTATATGTTTATTGTGGTACATGAGCTTGTTGTCCTACATAAGGCTGCTCTGGTGCGTCACTGTACTGCTAGAGTGTATATGTTTATTTTGGTACATGAGCTTGTTGTCCTACATAAGGCTGCTCTTATGTGTCACTGCACTGCTAGAGTGTATATGTTTATTGTGGTACATGAGCTTGTTGTCCTACATAAGACTGCTCTTGTGTGTCACTGTACTGCTAGAATGTATAAGTTTGTTGTTGTACATGAGCTTGTTGTTAATATAAGACTGCTCTTGTGTGTCACTGTACTGCTAGAATGTATAAGTTTGTTGTTGTACATGATCTTGTTGTTCAACATAAGACTGCTCTTGTGTGTCACTGTACTGCTAGAATGTATAAGTTTGTTGTTGTACATGAGCTTGTTGTCCTACATAAGACTGCTCTTGTGTGTCACTGTACTGCTAGAATGTATAAGTTTGTTGTTGTACATGATCTTGTTGTTCTACATAAGACTGCTCTTGTGTGTCACTGTACTGCTAGAATGTATAAGTTTGTTGTTGTACATGATCTTGTTGTTCAACATAAGACTGCTCTTATGTGTCACTGTACTGCTAGAATGTATAAGTTTGTTGTTGTACATGAGCTTGTTGTTAAAATGAGACTGCTCTTGTGTGTCACTGTACTGCTAGAATGTATAAGTTTGTTGTGATACATGAGCTTGTTGTTAATATGAGACTGCTCTTGTGTGTCACTGTACTGCTAGAGTGTATAAGTTTGTTGTGATACATGAGCTTGTTGTTAATATGAGACTGCTCTTATGTGTCACTGCACTGCTAGAGTGTATATGTTTATTGTGGTACATGAGCTTGTTGTCCTACATAAGGCTGCTCTTATGTGTCACTGCACTGCTAGAGTGTATATGTTTATTGTGGTACATGAGCTTGTTGTCCTACATAAGGCTGCTCTTGTGTGTCACTGTACTGCTAGAGTGTATATGTTTATTGTGGTACATGAGCTTGTTGTCCTACATAAGACTGCTCTTATGTGTCACTGCACTGCTAGAGTGTATATGTTTATTGTTGTACATGAGCTTGTTGTCCTACATAAGACTGCTCTTATGTGTCACTGCACTGCTAGAGTGTATATGTTTATTGTGGTACATGAGCTTGTTGTCCTACATAAGACTGCTCTTATGTGTCACTGTACTGCTAGAGTGTATATGTTTGTTGTTGTACATGAGCTTGTTGTCCAGCATAAGACTGCTCTTGTGTGTCACTGTACTGCTAGAATGTATAAGTTTGTTGTTGTACATGAGCTTGTTGTTAATATGAGACTGCTCTTGTGTGTCACTGTACTGCTAGAATGTATAAGTTTGTTGTTGTACATGAGCTTGTTGTCCTACATAAGACTGCTCTTGTGTGTCACTGCACTGCTAGAATGTATAAGTTTGTTGTTGTACATGAGCTTGTTGTTAATATGAGACTGCTCTTGTGTGTCACTGTACTGCTAGAATGTATAAGTTTGTTGTTGTACATGAGCTTGTTGTCCTACATAAGGCTGCTCTTATGTGTCACTGCACTGCTAGAGTGTATATGTTTATTGTGGTACATGAGCTTGTTGTCCTACATAAGGCTGCTCTTATGTGTCACTGCACTGCTAGAGTGTATATGTTTATTGTGGTACATGAGCTTGTTGTCCTACATAAGGCTGCTCTTATGTGTCACTGCACTGCTAGAGTGTATATGTTTATTGTGGTACATGAGCTTGTTGTCCTACATAAGGCTGCTCTTATGTGTCACTGCACTGCTAGAGTGTATATGTTTATTGTGGTACATGAGCTTGTTGTCCTACATAAGGCTGCTCTTATGTGTCACTGCACTGCTAGAGTGTATATGTTTATTGTTGTACATGAGCTTGTTGTCCTACATAAGGCTGCTCTTATGTGTCACTGCACTGCTAGAGTGTATATGTTTATTGTGGTACATGAGCTTGTTGTCCTACATAAGGCTGCTCTTATGTGTCACTGCACTGCTAGAGTGTATATGTTTATTGTGGTACATGAGCTTGTTGTCCTACATAAGGCTGCTCTTGTGTGTCACTGTACTGCTAGAATGTATAAGTTTGTTGTTGTACATGAGCTTGTTGTTAATATGAGACTGCTCTTGTGTGTCACTGTACTGCTAGAATGTATAAGTTTGTTGTTGTACATGAGCTTGTTGTCCTACATAAGGCTGCTCTTATGTGTCACTGCACTGCTAGAGTGTATATGTTTATTGTGGTACATGAGCTTGTTGTTCAACATAAGACTGCTCTTATGTGTCACTGTACTGCTAGAATGTATAGGTTTGTTGTTGTACATGAGCTTGTTGTTAATATGAGACTGCTCTTGTGTGTGACTGTACTGCTAGAATGTATAAGTTTGTTGTTGTACATGAGCTTGTTGTCCTACATAAGACTGCTCTTGTGTGTCACTGCACTGCTAGAATGTATAAGTTTGTTGTTGTACATGAGCTTGTTGTTAATATGAGACTGCTCTTGTGTGTCACTGTACTGCTAGAATGTATAAGTTTGTTGTTGTACATGAGCTTGTTGTCCTACATAAGGCTGCTCTTATGTGTCACTGCACTGCTAGAGTGTATATGTTTATTGTGGTACATGAGCTTGTTGTCCTACATAAGGCTGCCCTTGTGTGTCACTGCACTGCTAGAGTGTATATGTTTATTGTTGTACATGAGCTTGTTGTCCTATATAAGGCTGCTCTTATGTGTCACTGCACTGCTAGAGTGTATATGTTTATTGTGGTACATGAGCTTGTTGTCCTACATAAGGCTGCTCTTATGTGTCACTGCACTGCTAGAGTGTATATGTTTATTGTGGTACATGAGCTTGTTGTCCTACATAAGACTGCTCTTGTGTGTCACTGTACTGCTAGAATGTATAAGTTTGTTGTTGTACATGAGCTTGTTGTTAATATGAGACTGCTCTTGTGTGTCACTGTACTGCTAGAATGTATAAGTTTGTTGTTGTACATGATCTTGTTGTTCAACATAAGACTGCTCTTGTGTGTCACTGTACTGCTAGAGTGTAGATGTTTCTTGTGGTACATGAGCTTGTTGTCCAATTTAAAGACTCCTCTTGTGTGTCACTGTACTGCTAGAGTGTATATGTTTGTTGTGGTACATGAGCTTGTTGTCCTACATAAGACTGCTCTTATGTGTCACTGCACTGCTAGAGTGTATATGTTTCTTGTGGTACATGAGCTTGTTGTCCTACATAAGGCTGCTCTTATGTGTCACTGCACTGCTAGAGTGTATATGTTTATTGTGGTACATGAGCTTGTTGTCCTACATAAGGCTGCTCTTATGTGTCACTGCACTGCTAGAGTGTATATGTTTGTTGTGGTACATGAGCTTGTTGTCCTACATAAGGCTGCTCTTGTGTGTCACTGCACTGCTAGAGTGTATATGTTTGTTGTGGTACATGAGCTTGTTGTCCTACATAAGGCTGCTCTTATGTGTCACTGCACTGCTAGAGTGTATATGTTTGTTGTGGTACATGAGCTTGTTGTCCTACATAAGACTGCTCTTATGTGTCACTGCACTGCTAGAGTGTATATGTTTCTTGTGGTACATGAGCTTGTTGTCCTACATAAGGCTGCTCTTATGTGTCACTGCACTGCTAGAGTGTATATGTTTATTGTGGTACATGAGCTTGTTGTCCTACATAAGGCTGCTCTTATGTGTCACTGCACTGCTAGAGTGTATATGTTTGTTGTGGTACATGAGCTTGTTGTCCTACATAAGGCTGCTCTTGTGTGTCACTGCACTGCTAGAGTGTATATGTTTATTGTGGTACATGAGCTTGTTGTCCTACATAAGGCTGCTCTTGTGTGTCACTGCACTGCTAGAGTGTATATGTTTATTGTGGTACATGAGCTTGTTGTCCTACATAAGGCTGCTCTTGTGTGTCACTGCACTGCTAGAGTGTATATGTTTATTGTGGTACATGAGCTTGTTGTCCTACATAAGGCTGCTCTTGTGTGTCACTGTACTGCTAGAGTGTATATGTTTATTGTGGTACATGAGCTTGTTGTCCTACATAAGGCTGCTCTTGTGTGTCACTGTACTGCTAGAGTGTATATGTTTGTTGTGGTACATGAGCTTGTTGTCCTACATAAGGCTGCTCTTGTGTGTCACTGTACTGCTAGAGTGTATATGTTTATTGTGGTACATGAGCTTGTTGTCCTACATAAGGCTGCTCTTGTGTGTCACTGTACTGCTGGAGTGTATATGTTTATTGTTGTACATGAGCTTGTTGTCCTACATAAGGCTGCTCTTATGTGTCACTGCACTGCTAGAGTGTATATGTTTGTTGTGGTACATGAGCTTGTTGTCCTACATAAGGCTGCTCTTATGTGTCACTGCACTGCTAGAGTGTATATGTTTGTTGTGGTACATGAGCTTGTTGTCCTACATAAGGCTGCTCTTGTGTGTCACTGCACTGCTAGAGTGTATATGTTTGTTGTGGTACATGAGCTTGTTGTCCTACATAAGGCTGCTCTTGTGTGTCACTGTACTGCTAGAGTGTAAATGTTTGTTGTGGTACATGAGCTTGTTGTCCTACATAAGGCTGCTCTTGTGTGTCACTGTACTGCTAGAGTGTATATGTTTGTTGTGGTACATGAGCTTGTTGTCCTACATAAGGCTGCTCTTGTGTGTCACTGTACTGCTAGAGTGTATATGTTTGTTGTGGTACATGAGCTTGTTGTCCTACATAAGGCTGCTCTTGTGTGTCACTGTACTGCTAGAGTGTATATGTTTGTTGTGGTACATGAGCTTGTTGTCCTACATAAGACTGCTCTTGTGTGTCACTGTACTGCTAGAGTGTATATGTTTATTGTGGTACATGAGCTTGTTGTCCTACATAAGGCTGCTCTTGTGTGTCACTGCACTGCTAGAGTGTATATGTTTATTGTGGTACATGAGCTTGTTGTCCTACATAAGGCTGCTCTTGTGTGTCACTGCACTGCTAGAGTGTATATGTTTATTGTGGTACATGAGCTTGTTGTCCTACATAAGGCTTCTCTTGTGTGTCACTGTACTGCTAGAGTGTATATGTTTATTGTGGTACATGAGCTTGTTGTCCTACATAAGGCTGCTCTTGTGTGTCACTGCACTGCTAGAGTGTGTATGTTTGTTGTGGAACATGAGCTTGTACAACATAAGACTGCTCTTATGTGTCACTGCACTGCTAGAGTGTATATGTTTGTTGTGGTACATGAGCTTGTACAACATAAGACTGCTCTTATGTGTCACTGCACTGCTAGAGTGTATATGTTTATTGTGGTACATGAGCTTGTACAACATAAGACTGCTCTTATGTGTCACTGCACTGCTAGAGTGTATATGTTTGTTGTGGTACATGAGCTTGTACAACATAAGACTGCTCTTATGTGTCACTGCACTGCTAGAGTGTATATGTTTGTTGTGGTACATGAGCTTGTACAACATAAGACTGCTCTTATGTGTCACTGCACTGCTAGAGTGTATATGTTTATTGTGGTACATGAGCTTGTTGTCCTACATAAGGCTGCTCTTATGTGTCACTGCACTGCTAGAGTGTATATGTTTGTTGTGGTACATGAGCTTGTACAACATAAGACTGCTCTTATGTGTCACTGCACTGCTAGAGTGTATATGTTTGTTGTGGTACATGAGCTTGTTGTCCTACATAAGGCTGCTCTTATGTGTCACTGCACTGCTAGAGTGTATATGTTTGTTGTGGTACATGAGCTTGTACAACATAAGACTGCTCTTATGTGTCACTGCACTGCTAGAGTGTATATGTTTATTGTGGTACATGAGCTTGTTGTCCTACATAAGGCTGCTCTTGTGTGTCACTGCACTGCTAGAGTGTATATGTTTGTTGTGGTACATGAGCTTGTTGTCCTACATAAGGCTGCTCTTGTGTGTCACTGCACTGCTAGAGTGTATATGTTTATTGTGGTACATGAGCTTGTTGTCCTACATAAGGCTGCTCTTATGTGTCACTGCACTGCTAGAGTGTATATGTTTATTGTGGTACATGAGCTTGTTGTCCTACATAAGGCTGCTCTTATGTGTCACTGCACTGCTAGAGTGTATATGTTTATTGTGGTACATGAGCTTGTTGTCCTACATAAGGCTGCTCTTGTGTGTCACTGCACTGCTAGAGTGTATATGTTTGTTGTGGTACATGAGCTTGTTGTCCTACATAAGGCTGCTCTTGTATGTCACTGTACTGCTAGAGTGTATATGTTTATTGTGGTACATGAGCTTGTTGTCCTACATAAGGCTGCTCTTGTGTGTCACTGCACTGCTAGAGTGTATATGTTTGTTGTGGTACATGAGCTTGTTGTCCTACATAAGGCTGCCCTTGTGTGTCACTGTACTGCTAGAGTGTATATGTTTATTGTGGTACATGAGCTTGTTGCCCTACATAAGGCTGCTCTTGTGTGTCACTGCACTGCTAGAGTGTATATGTTTATTGTGGTACATGAGCTTGTTGTCCTACATAAGGCTGCTCTTATGTGTCACTGCACTGCTAGAGTGTATATGTTTATTGTGGTACATCAGCTTGTTGTCCTACATAAGACTGCTCTTATGTGTCACTGCACTGCTAGAGTGTATATGTTTATTGTGCTACATGAGCTTGTACAACATAAGACTGCTCTTATGTGTCACTGCACTGCTAGAGTGTATATGTTTATTGTGGTACATGAGCTTGTACAACATAAGACTGCTCTTATGTGTCACTGCACTGCTAGAGTGTATATGTTTATTGTGGTACATGAGCTTGTTGTCCTACATAAGGCTGCTCTGGTGCGTCACTGTACTGCTAGAGTGTATATGTTTATTGTGGTACATGAGCTTGTTGTCCTACATAAGGCTGCTCTTATGTGTCACTGCACTGCTAGAGTGTATATGTTTATTGTGGTACATGAGCTTGTTGTCCTACATAAGACTGCTCTTGTGTGTCACTGTACTGCTAGAATGTATAAGTTTGTTGTTGTACATGAGCTTGTTGTTAATATAAGACTGCTCTTGTGTGTCACTGTACTGCTAGAATGTATAAGTTTGTTGTTGTACATGATCTTGTTGTTCAACATAAGACTGCTCTTGTGTGTCACTGTACTGCTAGAATGTATAAGTTTGTTGTTGTACATGAGCTTGTTGTCCTACATAAGGCTGCTCTTGTGTGTCACTGTACTGCTAGAATGTATAAGTTTGTTGTTGTACATGATCTTGTTGTTCTACATAAGACTGCTCTTGTGTGTCACTGTACTGCTAGAATGTATAAGTTTGTTGTTGTACATGATCTTGTTGTTCAACATAAGACTGCTCTTATGTGTCACTGTACTGCTAGAATGTATAAGTTTGTTGTTGTACATGAGCTTGTTGTTAATATGAGACTGCTCTTGTGTGTCACTGTACTGCTAGAATGTATAAGTTTGTTGTGATACATGAGCTTGTTGTTAATATGAGACTGCTCTTGTGTGTCACTGTACTGCTAGAGTGTATAAGTTTGTTGTGATACATGAGCTTGTTGTTAATATGAGACTGCTCCTATGTGTCACTGCACTGCTAGAGTGTATATGTTTATTGTGGTACATGAGCTTGTTGTCCTACATAAGGCTGCTCTTATGTGTCACTGCACTGCTAGAGTGTATATGTTTATTGTGGTACATGAGCTTGTTGTCCTACATAAGGCTGCTCTTGTGTGTCACTGCACTGCTAGAGTGTATATGTTTATTGTGGTACATGAGCTTGTTGTCCTACATAAGGCTGCTCTTGTGTGTCACTGTACTGCTAGAGTGTATATGTTTATTGTGGTACATGAGCTTGTTGTCCTACATAAGACTGCTCTTATGTGTCACTGCACTGCTAGAGTGTATATGTTTATTGTTGTACATGAGCTTGTCGTCCTACATAAGACTGCTCTTATGTGTCACTGCACTGCTAGAGTGTATATGTTTATTGTGGTACATGAGCTTGTTGTCCTACATAAGACTGCTCTTATGTGTCACTGTACTGCTAGAGTGTATATGTTTGTTGTTGTACATGAGCTTGTTGTCCAGCATAAGACTGCTCTTGTGTGTCACTGTACTGCTAGAATGTATAAGTTTGTTGTTGTACATGAGCTTGTTGTTAATATGAGACTGCTCTTGTGTGTCACTGTACTGCTAGAATGTATAAGTTTGTTGTTGTACATGAGCTTGTTGTCCTACATAAGACTGCTCTTGTGTGTCACTGCACTGCTAGAATGTATAAGTTTGTTGTTGTACATGAGCTTGTTGTTAATATGAGACTGCTCTTGTGTGTCACTGTACTGCTAGAATGTATAAGTTTGTTGTTGTACATGAGCTTGTTGTTAATATGAGACTGCTCTTGTGTGTCACTGCACTGCTAGAGTGTATAAGTTTGTTGTGGTACATGAGCTTGTTGTTAATATGAGACTGCTCTTGTGTGTCACTGTACTGCTAGAATGTATAAGTTTGTTGTTGTACATGAGCTTGTTGTTAATATGAGACTGCTCTTGTGTGTCACTGCACTGCTAGAGTGTATAAGTTTGTTGTTGTACATGAGCTTGTTGTTAATATGAGACTGCTCTTGTGTGTCACTGTACTGCTAGAATGTATAAGTTTGTTGTTGTACATGAGCTTGTTGTTAATATGAGACTGCTCTTGTGTGTCACTGTACTGCTAGAATGTATAAGTTTGTTGTTGTACATGAGCTTGTTGTTAATATGAGACTGCTCTTGTGTGTCACTGCACTGCTAGAGTGTATAAGTTTGTTGTGGTACATGAGCTTGTTGTCCTACATAAGGCTGCTCTTATGTGTCACTGCACTGCTAGAATGTATAAGTTTGTTGTTGTACATGAGCTTGTTGTCCTACATAAGGCTGCTCTTATGTGTCACTGCACTGCTAGAGTGTATATGTTTGTTGTGGTACATGAGCTTGTTGTCCTACATAAGGCTGCTCTAATGTGTCACTGCACTGCTAGAGTGTATATGTTTATTGTTGTACATGAGCTTGTTGTCCTACATAAGGCTGCTCTTATGTGTCACTGCACTGCTAGAGTGTATATGTTTATTGTGGTACATGAGCTTGTTGTCCTACATAAGGCTGCTCTTATGTGTCACTGCACTGCTAGAGTGTATATGTTTATTGTGGTACATGAGCTTGTTGTCCTACATAAGGCTGCTCTTGTGTGTCACTGTACTGCTAGAATGTATAAGTTTGTTGTTGTACATGAGCTTGTTGTTAATATGAGACTGCTCTTGTGTGTCACTGTACTGCTAGAATGTATAAGTTTGTTGTTGTACATGAGCTTGTTGTCCTACATAAGGCTGCTCTTATGTGTCACTGCACTGCTAGAGTGTATATGTTTATTGTGGTACATGAGCTTGTTGTTCAACATAAGACTGCTCTTATGTGTCACTGTACTGCTAGAATGTATAAGTTTGTTGTTGTACATGAGCTTGTTGTTAATATGAGACTGCTCTTGTGTGTCACTGTACTGCTAGAATGTATAAGTTTGTTGTTGTACATGAGCTTGTTGTCCTACATAAGACTGCTCTTGTGTGTCACTGCACTGCTAGAATGTATAAGTTTGTTGTTGTACATGAGCTTGTTGTTAATATGAGACTGCTCTTGTGTGTCACTGTACTGCTAGAATGTATAAGTTTGTTGTTGTACATGAGCTTGTTGTCCTACATAAGACTGCTCTTGTGTGTCACTGCACTGCTAGAATGTATAAGTTTGTTGTTGTACATGAGCTTGTTGTCCTACATAAGGCTGCTCTTATGTGTCACTGCACTGCTAGAGTGTATATGTTTATTGTGGTACATGAGCTTGTTGTTAATATGAGACTGCTCTTGTGTGTCACTGCACTGCTAGAGTGTATATGTTTATTGTGGTACATGAGCTTGTTGTCCTACATAAGGCTGCTCTTATGTGTCACTGCACTGCTAGAGTGTATATGTTTATTGTTGTACATGAGCTTGTTGTCCTACATAAGGCTGCTCTTATGTGTCACTGCACTGCTAGAGTGTATATGTTTGTTGTGGTACATGAGCTTGTTGTCCTACATAAGGCTGCTCTTGTGTCTCACTGTACTGCTAGAGTGTATATGTTTATTGTGGTACATGAGCTTGTTGTCCTACATAAGGCTGCTCTTGTGTGTCACTGCACTGCTAGAGTGTATATGTTTATTGTGGTACATGAGCATGTTGTCCTACATAAGGCTGCTCTTATGTGTCACTGCACTGCTAGAGTGTATATGTTTATTGTGGTACATGAGCTTGTTGTCCTACATAAGGCTGCTCTTATGTGTCACTGCACTGCTAGAGTGTATATGTTTATTGTGGTACATGAGCTTGTTGTCCTACATTAGACTGCTCTTGTGTGTCACTGTACTGCTAGAATGTATAAGTTTGTTGTTGTACATGAGCTTGTTGTTAATATGAGACTGCTCTTGTGTGTCACTGTACTGCTAGAATGTATAAGTTTGTTGTTGTACATGATCTTGTTGTTCAACATAAGACTGCTCTTGTGTGTCACTGTACTGCTAGAGTGTAGATGTTTCTTGTGGTACATGAGCTTGTTGTCCAATTTAAAGACTCCTCTTGTGTGTCACTGTACTGCTAGAGTGTATATGTTTGTTGTGGTACATGAGCTTGTTGTCCTACATAAGACTGCTCTTATGTGTCACTGCACTGCTAGAGTGTATATGTTTGTTGTGGTACATGAGCTTGTTGTCCTACATAAGGCTGCTCTTGTGTGTCACTGCACTGCTAGAGTGTATATGTTTATTGTGGTACATGAGCATGTTGTCCTACATAAGGCTGCTCTTGTGTGTCACTGCACTGCTAGAGTGTATATGTTTATTGTGGTACATGAGCTTGTTGTCCTACATAAGGCTGCTCTTGTGTGTCACTGTACTGCTAGAGTGTATATGTTTATTGTGGTACATGAGCTTGTTGTCCTACATAAGGCTGCTCTTGTGTGTCACTGTACTGCTAGAGTGTATATGTTTGTTGTGGTACATGAGCTTGTTGTCCTACATAAGGCTGCTCTTGTGTGTCACTGTACTGCTAGAGTGTATATGTTTATTGTGGTACATGAGCTTGTTGTCCTACATAAGGCTGCTCTTGTGTGTTACTGTACTGCTGGAGTGTATATGTTTATTGTGGTACATGAGCTTGTTGTCCTACATAAGACTGCTCTTGTGTGTTACTGTACTGCTGGAGTGTATATGTTTGTTGTGGTACATGAGCTTGTTGTCCTACATAAGGCTGCTCTTGTGTGTCACTGTACTGCTAGAATGTATAAGTTTGTTGTTGTACATGAGCTTGTTGTCCTACATAAGGCTGCTCTTGTGTGTCACTGTACTGCTAGAGTGTATATGTTTATTGTGGTACATGAGCTTGTTGTCCTACATAAGGCTGCTCTTGTGTGTCACTGTACTGCTAGAGTGTATATGTTTGTTGTGGTACATGAGCTTGTTGTCCTACATAAGGCTGCTCTTGTGTGTCACTGTACTGCTAGAGTGTATATGTTTGTTGTGGTACATGAGCTTGTTGTCCTACATAAGACTGCTCTTGTGTGTCACTGTACTGCTAGAGTGTATATGTTTATTGTGGTACATGAGCTTGTTGTCCTACATAAGGCTGCTCTTGTGTGTCACTGTACTGCTAGAGTGTATATGTTTATTGTGGTACATGAGCTTGTTGTCCTACATAAGGCTGCTCTTGTGTGTCACTGTACTGCTAGAGTGTATATGTTTATTGTGGTACATGAGCTTGTTGTCCTACATAAGGCTGCTCTTGTGTGTCACTGCACTGCTAGAGTGTATATGTTTGTTGTGGTACATGAGCTTGTACAACATAAGACTGCTCTTATGTGTCACTGCACTGCTAGAGTGTATATGTTTGTTGTGGTACATGAGCTTGTACAACATAAGACTGCTCTTATGTGTCACTGCACTGCTAGAGTGTATATGTTTATTGTGGTACATGAGCTTGTACAACATAAGACTGCTCTTATGTGTCACTGCACTGCTAGAGTGTATATGTTTGTTGTGGTACATGAGCTTGTACAACATAAGACTGCTCTTATGTGTCACTGCACTGCTAGAGTGTATATGTTTGTTATGGTACATGAGCTTGTACAACATAAGACTGCTCTTATGTGTCACTGCACTGCTAGAGTGTATATGTTTATTGTGGTACATGAGCTTGTTGTCCTACATAAGGCTGCTCTTATGTGTCACTGCACTGCTAGAGTGTATATGTTTGTTGTGGTACATGAGCTTGTTGTCCTACATAAGGCTGCTCTTATGTGTCACTGCACTGCTAGAGTGTATATGTTTGTTGTGATACATGAGCTTGTTGTCTTACATAAGGCTGCTCTTGTGTGTCACTGCACTGCTAGAGTGTATATGTTTGTTGTGATACATGAGCTTGTTGTCCTACATAAGACTGCTCTTATGTGTCACTGCACTGCTAGAGTGTATATGTTTATTGTGATACATGAGCTTGTTGTCCTACATAAGACTGCTCTTATGTGTCACTGCACTGCTAGAGTGTATATGTTTGTTGTGATACATGAGCTTGTTGTCCTACATAAGACTGCTCTTATGTGTCACTGCACTGCTAGAGTGTATATGTTTGTTGTGATACATGAGCTTGTTGTCCTACATAAGACTGCTCTTATGTGTCACTGCACTGCTAGAGTGTATATGTTTGTTGTGATACATGAGCTTGTTGTCCTACATAAGGCTGCTCTTATGTGTCACTGCACTGCTAGAGTGTATATGTTTGTTGTGGTACATGAGCTTGTACAACATAAGACTGCTCTTATGTGTCACTGCACTGCTAGAGTGTATATGTTTGTTGTGGTACATGAGCTTGTACAACATAAGACTGCTCTTATGTGTCACTGCACTGCTAGAGTGTATATGTTTGTTGTGGTACATGAGCTTGTACAACATAAGACTGCTCTTATGTGTCACTGCACTGCTAGAGTGTATATGTTTGTTGTGGTACATGAGCTTGTACAACATAAGACTGCTCTTATGTGTCACTGCACTGCTAGAGTGTATATGTTTGTTGTGGTACATGAGCTTGTTGTCCTACATAAGGCTGCTCTTATGTGTCACTGCACTGCTAGAGTGTATATGTTTGTTGTGGTACATGAGCTTGTACAACATAAGACTGCTCTTATGTGTCACTGCACTGCTAGAGTGTATATGTTTATTGTGGTACATGAGCTTGTTGTCCTACATAAGGCTGCTCTTGTGTGTCACTGCACTGCTAGAGTGTATATGTTTGTTGTGGTACATGAGCTTGTTGTCCTACATAAGGCTGCTCTTGTGTGTCACTGCACTGCTAGAGTGTATATGTTTATTGTGGTACATGAGCTTGTTGTCCTACATAAGCATGCTCTTATGTGTCACTGCACTGCTAGAGTGTATATGTTTGTTGTTGTACATGAGCTTGTTGTCCTACATAAGACTGCTCTTGTGTGTCACTGTACTGCTAGAGTGTATATGTTTATTGTGGTACATGAGCTTGTTGTCCTACATAAGGCTGCTCTTATGTGTCACTGCACTGCTAGAGTGTATATGTTTATTGTGGTACATGAGCTTGTTGTCCTACATAAGGCTGCCCTTGTGTGTCACTGTACTGCTAGAGTGTATATGTTTATTGTGGTACATGAGCTTTTTGTCCTACATAAGGCTGCTCTTGTGTGTCACTGCACTGCTAGAGTGTATATGTTTATTGTGGTACATGAGCTTGTTGTCCTACATAAGGCTGCTCTTGTGTGTCACTGTACTGCTAGAGTGTATATGTTTATTGTGGTACATGAGCTTGTTGTCCTACATAAGGCTGCTCTTGTGTGTCACTGTACTGCTAGAGTGTATATGTTTATTGTTGTACATGAGCTTGTTGTCCTACATAAGGCTGCTCTTGTGTGTCACTGTACTGCTAGAGTGTATATGTTTATTGTGGTACATGAGCTTGTTGTCCTACATAAGGCTGCTCTTGTGTGTCACTGTACTGCTAGAGTGTATATGTTTGTTGTTGTACATGAGCTTGTTGTCCAGCATAAGACTGCTCTTGTGTGTCACTGTACTGCTAGAATGTATATGTTTATTGTGGTACATGAGCTTGTTGTCCAACATAAGACTGCTCTTGTGTGTCACTGTACTGCTAGAGTGTATATGTTTATTGTGGTACATGAGCTTGTTGTCCTACATAAGGCTGCTTTGTGTGTCACTGTACTGCTAGAGTGTATAAGTTTGTTGTTGTACATGAGCTTGTTGTCCAGCATAAGACTGCTCTTGTGTGTCACTGTACTGCTAGAATGTATATGTTTATTGTGGTACATGAGCTTGTTGTCCAACATAAGACTGCTCTTGTGTGTCACTGTACTGCTAGAGTGTATATGTTTATTGTGGTACATGAGCTTGTTGTCCTACATAAGGCTGCTCTTATGTGTCACTGCACTGCTAGAGTGTATATGTTTATTGTGGTACATGAGCTTGTACAACATAAGACTGCTCTTATGTGTCACTGCACTGCTAGAGTGTATATGTTTATTGTGGTACATGAGCTTGTACAACATAAGACTGCTCTTATGTGTCACTGCACTGCTAGAGTGTATATGTTTATTGTGGTACATGAGCTTGTTGTCCTACATAAGGCTGCTCTTATGTGTCACTGCACTGCTAGAGTGTATATGTTTATTGTGGTACATGAGCTTGTTGTCCTACATAAGGCTGCTCTTATGTGTCACTGCACTGCTAGAGTGTATATGTTTATTGTGGTACATGAGCTTGTTGTCCTACATAAGGCTGCTCTTGTGTGTCACTGCACTGCTAGAGTGTATATGTTTATTGTGGTACATGAGCTTGTTGTCCTACATAAGGCTGCTCTTGTGTGTCACTGTACTGCTAGAGTGTATATGTTTGTTGTTGTACATGAGCTTGTTGTCCTACATAAGGCTGCTCTTGTGTGTCACTGTACTGCTAGAGTGTATATGTTTATTGTTGTACATGAGCTTGTTGTCCTACATAAGGCTGCTCTTGTGTGTCACTGCACTGCTAGAGTGTATATGTTTATTGTGGTACATGAGCTTGTTGTCCTACATAAGGCTGCTCTTGTGTGTCACTGCACTGCTAGAGTGTATATGTTTATTGTGGTACATGAGCTTGTTGTCCTACATAAGGCTGCTCTTGTGTGTCACTGCACTGCTAGAGTGTATATGTTTATTGTGGTACATGAGCTTGTTGTTAATATGAGACTGCTCTTGTGTGTCACTGTACTGCTAGAGTGTATATGTTTGTTGTGGTACATGAGCTTGTTGTCCTACATAAGGCTGCTCTTGTGTGTCACTGCACTGCTAGAGTGTATATGTTTATTGTGGTACATGAGCTTGTTGTTAATATGAGACTGCTCTTATGTGTCACTGCACTGCTAGAGTGTATATGTTTGTTGTGGTACATGAGCTTGTTGTCCTACATAAGGCTGCTCTTATGTGTCACTGCACTGCTAGAGTGTATATGTTTGTTGTGGTACATGAGCTTGTTGTTAATATGAGACTGCTCTTGTGTGTCACTGCACTGCTAGAGTGTATATGTTTGTTGTGGTACATGAGCTTGTTGTCCTACATAAGGCTGCTCTTATGTGTCACTGCACTGCTAGAGTGTATATGTTTGTTGTGGTACATGAGCTTGTACAACATAAGACTGCTCTTATGTGTCACTGCACTGCTAGAGTGTATATGTTTATTGTGGTACATGAGCTTGTTGTCCTACATAAGGCTGCTCTTGTGTGTCACTGTACTGCTAGAATGTATAAGTTTGTTGTTGTACATGAGCTTGTTGTCCTACATAAGGCTGCTCTTATGTGTCACTGCTCTGCTAGAGTGTATATGTTTGTTGTGGTACATGATCATGTTTTCCAACATAAGACTGCTCTTGTGTTTCACTGTACTGCTAAAGTGTATATGTTTGTTGTGGTACATGATCATGTTTTCCAACATAAGACTGCTCTTGTGTTTCACTGTACTGCTAAAGTGTATATGTTTGTTGTGGTACATGATCATGTTTTCCAACATAAGACTGCTCTTGTGTTTCACTGTACTGCTAAAGTGTATATGTTTGTTGTGGTACATGATCATGTTTTCCAACATAAGACTGCTCTTGTGTTTCACTGTACTGCTAAAGTGTATATATTTGTTGTGGTACATGAGCTTGTTGTCCAATATAAGACTGCTCTTGTGTGTCACTGTACTGATAGAGTGTATATGTTTGAGGTGGTACATGAGCTTGTTGTTAATATGAGACTGCTCTTGTGTGTCACTGTACTGCTAGAATGTATAAGTTTGTTGTTGTACATGAGCTTGTTGTTAATATGAGACTGCTCTTGTGTGTCACTGTACTGATAGAGTGTATATGTTTGAGGTGGTACATGAGCTTGTTGTTAATATGAGACTGCTCTTGTGTGTCACTGTACTGCTAAAGTGTATATATTTGTTGTGGTACATGAGCTTGTTGTCCAATATAAGACTGCTCTTGTGTGTCACTGTACTGATAGAGTGTATATGTTTGAGGTGGTACATGAGCTTGTTGTTAATATGAGACTGCTCTTGTGTTTCACTGTACTGCTAAAGTGTATATATTAGTTGTGGTACATGAGCTAGTTGTCCAATATAAGACTGCTCTTGTGTGTCACTGTACTGATAGAGTGTATATGTTTGAGGTGGTACATGAGCTTGTTGTTAATATGAGACTGCTCTTGTGTGTCACTGTACTGCTAGAATGTATAAGTTTGTTGTTGTACATGAGCTTGTTGTTAATATGAGACTGCTCTTGTGTGTCACTGTACTGATAGAGTGTATATGTTTGAGGTGGTACATGAGCTTGTTGTTAATATGAGACTGCTCTTGTGTGTCACTGTACTGCTAGAGTGTATATATTTGTTGTGGTACATGAGCTTGTTGTCCAATATAAGACTGCTCTTGTGTGTCACTGTACTGATAGAGTGTATATGTTTGAGGTGGTACATGAGCTTGTTGTCCAACATAAGACTGCTCTTGTGTGTCACTGTACTCCTAGAGTGTATATGTTTGTTGTGCTACATTCGCTTGTTTTCCAATATAATACTGCTCTTGTGTGTGACTGTACCGCTAGAGTGTATATGTTTGTTGTGGTTCATGAGCTTGTTTTCCAACATAAGACTGCTCTTGTGTGTCACTGTACATTTAGAGTGCATATGTTTGTTGTGCTACATGAGCTTGTTTTCCAACATAAGACTGCTCTTGTGTGTCACTGTACTGCTAGAGTGTATATGCTTGTTGTGGTACATGAGCTTGTTTTCCAACATAAGACTGCTCTTGTGTGTCACTGTACATTTAGAGTGCATATGTTTGTTGTGCTACATGAGCTTGTTTTCCAACATAAGACTGCTCTTGTGTGTCACTGTACTGCTAGAGTGTATATGCTTGTTGTGGTACATGAGCTTGTTTTCCAACATAAGACTGCTCTTGTGTGTCACTGTACTGCTAGAGTGTATATGTTTGTTGTGGCACATGAGCTTGTTTTCCAACATAACACTGCTCTTGTGTGTCACTGTACAGCTAGAGTGTATATGTTTGTTGTTGTACATGAGCTTGTTGTTAATACAAGACTGCTCTTGTGTGTCACTGTACTGCTAGAGTGTATATGTTTGTTGTTGTACATGAGCTTGTTGATAATACAAGACTGCTCTTGTGTGTCACTGTACATTTAGAGTGTATATGTTTGTTGTGCTACAAGAGCTTGTTTTCCAATATAAGACTGCTCTTCTGTGTCACTGTACTGCTAGAGTGTATATGTTTGTTGTTGTACATGAGCTTGTTGTTAATACAAGACTGTTCTTGTGTGTCACTGTACTGCTAGAGTGTATATGTTTGTTGTGCTAAAAGAGCTTGTTTTCCAATATAAGACTGCTCTTCTGTGTCACTGTACTTTTAGAGTGTATATGTTTGTTGTGCTACAAGAGCTTGTTTTCCAATATAAGACTGCTCTTGTGTGTCACTGTACTGCTAGAGTGTATATGTTTGTTGTGCTACAAGAGCTTGTTTTCCAACATAACACTGCTCTTCTGTTTCACTGTACTGCTAGAGTGTATATGTTTGTTGTTGTACATGAGCTTGCTGATAATACAAGACTGCTCTTGTGTGTCTCTGAACTTCTAGAGTGTATATGTTTGTTGTGGTACATGAGCTTGTTTTCCAAATTAAGACTGCCCATGTATGTCACTGTACTGCTAGAGTGTATATGTTTGTTGTGGTACATGAGCTTGTTTTCCAACTTAAGACTGCTCTTGTGTGTCACTGTACTGCTAGAGTGTATATGCTTGTTGTGGTACATGAGCTTGTTTTCCAACTTAAGACTGTTCTTGTGTGTCACTGTACTGCTAGAGTGTATATGCTTGTTGTGGTACATGAGCTTGTTTTCCAACTTAAGACTGTTCTTGTGTGTCACTGTACTGCTAGAGTATATAAGTTTGTTGTGGTACATGAGCTTGTACAATATAAGACTGCTCTTGTGTGTCACTGCACTGCTAGAGTGTATAAGTTTGTTGCGGTACATGAGCTTGTTGTCCAACATAAGACTGTTCTTGTGTGTCACTGTACTGCTAGAGTTTATAAGTTTGTTGTGGTACATGAGCTTGTTGTCTAACATAAGACTGCTCTTGTGTGTCACTGTACTGCTAGAGTGTATAAGTTTATTGTGGGACATGAGCTTGTTGTCTAACATAAGACTGCTCTTGTGTGTCACTGCACTGCTAGAGTGTATAAGTTTATTGTGGGACATGAGCTTGTACAATATAAGACTGCTCTTGTGTGTCACTGCACTGCTAGAGTGTATAAGTTTATTGTGGGACATGAGCTTGTACAACATAAGACTGCTCTTGTGTGTCACTGCACTGCTAGAGTGTATAAGTTTATTGTGGGACATGAGCTTGTACAATATAAGACTGCTCTTGTGTGTCACTGCACTGCTAGAGTGTATAAGTTTATTGTGGAACATGAGCTTGTACAACATAAGACTGCTCTTGTGTGTCACTGCACTGCTAGAGTGTATAAGTTTATTGTGGGACATGAGCTTGTACAATATAAGACTGCTCTTGTGTGTCACTGCACTGCTAGAGTGTATAAGTTTATTGTGGGACATGAGCTTGTACAACATAAGACTGCTCTTGTGTGTCACTGCACTGCTAGAGTGTATAAGTTTATTGTGGAACATGAGCTTGTACAACATAAGACTGCTCTTGTGTGTCACTGCACTGCTAGAGTGTATAAGTTTATTGTGGGACATGAGCTTGTACAATATAAGACTGCTCTTGTGTGTCACTGCACTGCTAGAGTGTATAAGTTTATTGTGGAACATGAGCTTGTACAACATAAGACTGCTCTTGTGTGTCACTGCACTGCTAGAGTGTATAGGTTTATTGTGGGACATGAGCTTGTACAATATAAGACTGCTCTTGTGTGTCACTGCACTGCTAGAGTGTATAAGTTTATTGTGGGACATGAGCTTGTACAACATAAGACTGCTCTTGTGTGTCACTGCACTGATAGAGTGTATAAGTTTATTGTGGGACATGAGCTTGTACAATATAAGACTGCTCTTGTGTGTCACTGCACTGCTAGAGTGTATAAGTTTATTATGGGACATGAGCTTGTTGTCCAACATAAGACTGTTCTTGTGTGTCACTGCACTGCTAGAGTGTATAAGTTTATTGTGGTACATGAGCTTGTTGTCCAACATAGGACTGCTCTTGTATGTCACTGTACTGCTAGAGTGTATATGTTTGTTGTGGTACATGAGCTTGATGTCCAACATAAAACTGGTCTTGTGTGTCACTGTATTGCTAAAGTGTATATGTTTGTTGTGGTTCATGATCTTGTTGTCCAATATAAGACTGTCTTGTGTGTCACAGTTTTGCTAGAGTGTATAAGTTTGTTGTGAAACATGATCTTGTTGTCCAACATAAGACTGCTCTTGAGTGTCACTGCACTGCTAGAGTGTATAAGTTTGTTGTGGTACATGATCTTGTTGTCCAACATAAGACTGCTCTTGTGTGTCACTGTACTATTAGAGTGTATATGTTTGTTGTGGTACATGATCTTGTTGTCCAACATAAGACTGCTCTTGTGTGTCACTGCACTACTAGAGTGTATATGTCTGTTGTGATACATGAGCGTGGTGTCCAATACAGGACTGCTCTTGTGTGTCACTGCACTGCTAGAGACTATATGTCTGTTGTGGTACATGAGGTTGTTGTCCAATATAAGTCTCGTCTTGTTTGTAACTGTACTGCTAGAAAGTATATGTTTGTTGTGGTACATGAGCTTGTTGTCCAATATAAGACTGGTCTTGTGTGTCACTGTACTGCTAGAGTGTATATGTTTTTGTGGTACATGAGATTGTTGTCCAATATAAGACTGCTCTTCTGTGCCACTGAATTGCTAGAGTGTATATGCTGGTTGTGGTATGTGAGCTTGTTGTCCAATATAAGACTGCTCTTGTGTGTCACGCTACTGCTAGAGTGTATAAGTATCTTTTGGTATATGAGCGTGTTGTTCAACATAATACTGATCTTGTGTGTCACGATACTGCTATTGTATATAAGTTTGTTGTGGTACATGAGCTTGTATAGGTTTGTTGTGGTACATGAGCTTGTTGTCTAACATAAGACTGTTCTTGTGTGTCACTGTACTGCTAGAGTGTATAAGTTTATTGTGGGACATGCGCTTGTTGTCCAGCATAAGACTGCTCTTGTGTGTCACTGTACTGCTAGAGTGTATAGTGTTTTTTGGTACATGAGCTTGTTGTGCAGCATAAGACTGCTCTTGTGTGTCACTGTACTGCTAGAGTGTATAGTGTTGTTTTGGTACATGAGCTTGTTGTCCAGCATAAGACTGCTCTGGTGCGTCACTGTACTGCTAGAGTGTATAGTGTTGTTTTGGTACATGAGCTTGTTGTCCAGCATAAGACTGCTCTTGTGTGTCACTGTACTGCTAGAATGTATAAGTTTGTTGTTGTACATGATCTTGTTGTTCAACATAAGACTGCTCTTGTGTGTCACTGTACTGTTAGAGTGTAGATGTTTCTTGTGGTATATGAGCTTGTTGTCCAATTTAAAGACTCCTCTTGTGTGTCACTGTACTGCTAGAGTGTATATGTTTATTGTGGTACATGAGCTTGTTGTCCTACATAAGGCTGCTCTTGTGTGTCACTGCACTGCTAGAGTGTATATGTTTATTGTGGTACATGAGCTTGTTGTCCTACATAAGGCTGCTCTTATGTGTCACTGTACTGCTAGAGTGTATATGTTTATTGTGGTACATGAGCTTGTTGTCCTACATAAGGCTGCTCTTGTGTGTCACTGTACTGCTAGAGTGTATATGTTTATTGTGGTACATGAGCTTGTTGTCCTACATAAGGCTGCTCTTATGTGTCACTGTACTGCTAGAGTGTATATGTTTATTGTGGTACATGAGCTTGTTGTCCTACATAAGGCTGCTCTTGTGTGTCACTGTACTGCTAGAGTGTATATGTTTATTGTGGTACATGAGCTTGTTGTCCTACATAAGGCTGCTCTTATGTGTCACTGTACTGCTAGAGTGTATATGTTTATTGTGGTACATGAGCTTGTTGTCCTACATAAGGCTGCTCTTGTGTGTCACTGTACTGCTAGAGTGTATATGTTTATTGTGGTACATGAGCTTGTTGTCCTACATAAGGCTGCTCTTGTGTGTCACTGCACTGCTAGAGTGTATATGTTTATTGTGGTACATGAGCTTGTTGTCCTACATAAGGCTGCTCTTATGTGTCACTGCACTGCTAGAATGTATAAGTTTATTGTGGGACATGATTTTGTACAACATAAGACTGCTCTTGTGTGTAACTGCACTGCTAGAGTGTATAAGTTTATTGTGGGACATGAGCTTGTACAACATAAGACTGCTCTTGTGTGTCACTGCACTGCTAGAGTGTATAAGTTTATTGTGGTACATGAGCTTGTTGTCCTACATAAGGCTGCTCTTATGTGTCACTGCACTGCTAGAGTGTATAAGTTTATTGTGGGACATGAGCTTGTACAACATAAGACTGCTCTTATGTGTCACTGCACTGCTAGAGTGTATAAGTTTATTGTGATACATGAGCTTGTTGTCCTACATAAGACTGCTCTTGTGTGTCACTGCACTGCTAGAGTGTATATGTTTATTGTGGTACATGAGCTTGTTGTCCTACATAAGGCTGCTCTTGTATGTCACTGCACTGCTAGAGTGTATAAGTTTATTGTTGTACATGAGCTTGTTGTCCTACATAAGGCTGCTCTTGTGTGTCACTGCACTGCTAGAGTGTATAAGTTTATTGTTGTACATGAGCTTGTTGTCCTACATAAGGCTGCTCTTGTATGTCACTGCACTGCTAGAGTGTATAAGTTTATTGTTGTACATGAGCTTGTTGTCCTACATAAGGCTGCTCTTGTGTGTCACTGCACTGCTAGAGTGTATAAGTTTATTGTGGGACATGAGCTTGTACAACATAAGACTGCTCTTGTGTGTCACTGTACTGCTAGAGTGTATATGTTTGTTGTGGTACATGAGCCTGTTTTCCAACTTAAGACTGCTCTTGTGTGTCACTGTACCGCTAGAGTGTATATGTGTGTTGTGGCACATGAGCTTCTTTTCCAACATAAGACTGCTCTTGTGTGTTACTGTATTGCTAGAGTGTATATGCTTGTTGTGGTACATGAGCTTGTTGTTAATATAAGACTGCTCTTGTGTGTCACAGTACTGCTAGAGTGTATATGTTTGTTGTGGTACATGAGCTTGTTGTTAATATAAGACTGCTCTTGTGTGTCACTGCACTGTTCGAATGTATAAGTTTGTTGTGGTACATGATCTTGTTGTTCAACATAAGACTGCTCCTTAGTGTCACTGTACCGCTAGAGTGTATATGTTTGTTGTGGTACATGATCTTGTTGTCCAACATAAGACTGCTCTTGTGTGTCACTGCACTGCTAGAGTGTATATGTTTGTTCTGGTACATGAGCTTGTTGTCAACATAAGACTGCTCTTGTGTGTCACTGCACTGCTAGAGTGTATATGTCTGTTGTGATACATGAGCTTGTTTTCCAACATAAGACTGCTCTTGTGTGTCACTGCACTGCTAGAGTGTATATGTTTGTTCTGGTACATGAGCTTGATGTCAACATAAGACTGCACTTGTGTGTCACTGCACTGCTAGAGTGTATATGTTTTTTCTCGCACATGAGCTTGTTGTCAACATAAGACTGCTCTTGTGTGTCACTGCACTGCTAGAGTGTATATGTTTGTTGTGGTACATGATCTTGTTGTCCAAAATAAGACTGCTCTTGTGTGTCATTGCACTGCTAGAGTGTATATGTTTGTTGTGGTACATGAGCTTGTTGTCCAATATAACACTGCTCTTCTGTGTCACTGTACTGCCGGAGGGTATATGTTTGCTGTGGTACATGAGGTTGTTGTCCAATATAAGTCTCGTCTTGTTTGTAACTGTACTGCTAGAGTGTATATGTTTGTTGTGGTACATGAGCTTGTTGTCCAATATTGGACTGGTCTTGTGTGTCACTGTACTGCTAGAGTGTATATGTTTTTTGTGGTACATGAGATTGTTGTCCAATATAAGACTGCTCTTCTGTGCCACTGAATTGCTAGAGTGTATACGCTGGTTGTGGTACACGAGCTTGTTGTCCAATATAAGACTGCTCTTGTGTGTCACGCTACTGTTAGAGTGTATAAGTTTGTTTTGGTATATAAGCGTGTTGTTCAACATAATACTGATCTTGTGTGTCACTGTACTGCTTTTGTATATAAGTTTGTTGTGGTACATGAGCTTGTGGTCCAATATAAGAATGCTCTTGTGTGTCACTGTACTGCTAGAGTATATAAGTTTGTTGTGGTACATGAGCTTGTACAATATAAGACTGCTCTTGTGTGTCACTGCACTGCTAGAGTGTATAAGTTTGTTGTGGTACATGAGCTTGTTGTCCAACATAAGACTGTTCTTGTGTGTCACTGTACTGCTAGAGTGTATAAGTTTATTGTGGGACATGAGCTTGTTGTCTAACATAAGACTGCTCTTGTGTGTCACTGCACTGCTAGAGTGTATAAGTTTATTGTGGGACATGAGCTTGTACAATATAAGACTGCTCTTGTGTGTCACTGCACTGCTAGAGTGTATAAGTTTATTGTGGAACATGAGCTTGTTGTCTAACATAACACTGCTCTTGTATGTCACTGTACTGCTAGAGTGTATAAGTTTATTGTGGGACATGAGCTTGTTGTCCAACATAAGACTGTTCTTGTGTGTCACTGCACTGCTAGAGTGTATAAGTTTATTGTGGTACATGAGCTTGTTGTCCAACATAGGACTGCTCTTGTATGTCACTGTACTGCTAGGGTGTATATGTTTGTTGTGGTACATGAGCTTGATGTCCAACATAAGACTGGTCTTGTGTGTCACTGTATTGCTAAAGTGTATATGTTTGTTGTGGTTCATGACCTTGTTGTCCAATATAAGACTGTCTTGTGTGTCACAGTGTTACTAGAGTGTATAAGTTTGTTGTGGTACATGATCTTGTTGTCCAACATAAGACTGCTCTTGAGTGTCACTGCACTGCTAGACTGTATATGTTTGTTGTGGTACATGAGCTTGGTGTCCAACATAAGACTGCTCTTGTGTGTTACTGTACTGCTGGAGTGTATAAGTTTGTTGTTGTACATGAGCTTGTTGTTCAACATAAGACTGCTCTTGTGTGTCACTGTGCTGCTATGGTGTATATGTTTCTTGTGGTACATGAGCTTTTTTTCCAATATAAGACTCCTCTTGTGTGTCACTGTACTGCTAGAGTGTATAAGTTTGTTGTGGTACATGAGCTTGTTGTCTAACATAAGACTGTTCTTGTGTGTCACTGTACTGCTAGAGTGTATAAGTTTATTGTGGGACATGCGCTTGTTGTCCAACATAAGACTGCTCTTGTGTGTCACTGTACTGCTAGAGTGTATAGTTTTGTTTTGGTACATAGGCTTGTTGTCCAACATAAGACTGCTCTTGTGTGTCACTGTACTGCTAGAGTGCATAGTTTTGTTTTTGTACATGAGCTTTTTGTCCTACATAAGACTGCTCTTGTGTGATACTGTACTGCTAGAGTGTATAAGTTTGTTGTTGTACATGAGCTTGTTGTTTAACATAAGACTGCTCTTGTGTGTCACTGTGCTGCTATGGTGTATATGTTTCTTGTGGTACATGATCTTTTTTTCCAATATAAGACTCCTCTTGTGTGTCACTGTACTGCTAGAGTGTATATGTTTGTTGTGGTACATGAGCTTGTTGACCAACATAAGACTGCTCTTGTGTGTCACTGCACTGCTAGACTGTATATGTTTGTTGTGGTACGTGAGCTTGTTGTCCAACATAAGACTGCTCTTGTGTGTCACTGTACTGCTAGAGTGTATATGTTTGTTGTGGTATATGAGCTTGATGTCCAACATAAGACTGCTCTTGTGTGTCACTATACTGCTAGAGTGTATATGTTTGTTGTGGTACATGAGCTTGTTGTCCAACATAAGACTGCTCTTGTGTGTCACTGTACTGCTAGACTGTATATGTTTGTTGTGGTACATGAGCCTGATGTCCAACATAAGACTGGTCTTGTGTGTCACTGTATTGCTAAAGTGTATATGTTTGTTGTGGTTCATGACCTTGTTGTCCAATATAAGACTGCCTTGTGTGTCACAGTTTTACTAGAGTGTATATGTTTGTTGTGGTACATGATCTTGTTGTCCTACATAAGACTGCTCTTGAGTGTCACTGCACTGCTAGACTGTATATGTTTGTTGTGGTACATGAGCTTGGTGTCCAACATAAGACTGGTCTTGTGTGTCACTGTACTCCTAGAGTGTATATGTTTAATGTGGTACATGATGATCCTTTCCAACATAAGACTGCTCTGGTGTGTCACTTTACTGCTAGACTGTATATGTTTGTTGTGGTACATGAGCTTGATGTCCAACATAAGAATGGTCTTGTGTGACACTGTATTGCTAACGTGTATATGTTTGTTGTGGTTCATGATCATGTTGTCCAATATAAGACTGTCTTGTGTGTCACAGTTTTGCTAGAGTGTATATGCTTGTTGTGGTACATGAGCTTGTTGTCCAACATAAGACTGCTCTTCTGTGCCACTGTAGTGCTAGAGTGTATAAGTTTGTTGTAGTAAATGATCTTGTTGTCCAACATAAGACTGCTCTTGTTTGTCACTGCACTGCTAGAGTGTATATGTTTGTTCTGGTACATGTGCTTGTTGTCAACATAAGACTGCTCTTGTGTGTCACTGTGCTGCTGGATTGTATATGATTGTTGTGGTACATGAGCTTGTTGTCCAATGTAAGACTGCTCTTGTGTGCCACTATACTGCCAGAGTATAAAACTTTGTTGTGGTACATGAGCTTGTTCTCCAATATAAGACTGCTCTTGTGTGTCACTGTACTGATAGAGCGTATATGTTTGAGGTGGTACATGAGCTTGTTGTCCAACATAAGACTGCTCTTGTCTGTCACATTACTGCTAGAGTGTATATGTTTGTTGTGCTACATGAGCTTGTTTTCCAACATAAGAATGCTCTTGTGTGTCACTGTACTGCTAGAGTGTATATGTTTGTTTACAATATGAGCTTGTTTTCTAATATAAGACTGCTCTTGTGTGTCACTGTACTGCTAGAGTGTATATGTTTGTTGTGGTACATGAGCTTGTTGTTCAACAAAAGACTTCTCTTTTGTGTCACTGTACTGCTAGAGTGTATATTTTAGTTGTGGTACATGATCTTGTTGTTCAACATAAGACTGCTCTTTTGTGTCACTGTACTGTAGAGTGTATAGTTTAGTTGAGGTACATGATCTTGTTGTTCAACATAAGACTTCTCTTTTGTGTCACTGTACTGTAGAGTGTATATTTTAGTTGTGGTACATGATCTTGTTGTTCAACATATGACTTGTCTTTTGTGTCACTGTACTGCTAGAGTGTATATTTTAGTATGGTACATGATCTTGTTGTTCAACATAAGACTTCTCTTTTGTGTCGCTGTACAGCTAGAGTGTATATTTTAGTTGTGGTACATGATCTTGTTGTTCAACATAAGACTGCTCTTTTGTGTCACTGTACTGTAGAGTGTATATTTTAGTTGTGGTACATGATCTTGTTGTTCAACATAAGACTGCTCTATTGTGTCACTGTACTGTAGAGTGTATATTTTAGTTGTGGTACATGATCTTGTTGTTCAACATAAGACTGCTCTTTTGTGTCACTGTACTGTAGAGTGTATATTTTAGTTGTGGTACATGATCTTGTTGTTTAACATAAGACTGCTCTTTTGTGTCACTGTACTGTAGAGTGTATATTTTAGTTGTGTACATGAGCTTGTTGTTCAACATAAGACTGCTCTTTTGTGTCACTGTACTGTAGAGTGTATATTTTAATTGTGGTACATGAGTTTGTTGTTCAACATAAGACTGCTCTTGTGTGTCACTGTACTGCTAGAGTGTATATTTTAGTTGTGGTACATGATCTTGTTGTTCAACATAATACTTCTCTTTTGTGTCACTGTACTGTAGAGTGTATATTTTAGTTGTGGTACATGATCTTGTTGTTCAACATAAGACTGCTCTTTTGTGTCACTGTACTGTAGAGTGTATATTTTAGTTGTGGTACATGATCTTGTTGTTCAACATAAGACTGCTCTTTTGTGTCACTGTACTGTAGAGTGTATATGTTTGTTGTGGTACATGACCTTGTTGTCCAATATAAGACTGCTCTTGTGTGTCACTGTACTGCTAGAGTGTATATGTTAGTTGTGGTACATGTGCTTGTTGTCCAACATAAGACTGCTCTTGTGTGTCACTGTACTGCTAGAGTATATATGTTACTTGTGGTACCTGAGCTTGGTGTCCAACATAAGACTGCTCTTGTGTGTACGGTACTGCTAGAGTTTATAAGTTAATTGTGGTACATGATCTTGTTGTTCAACATAAGACTGCTCTTTTGTGTTACTGCACTGCAGAGTGTATATGTTAGTTGTGGTACATGAGCTTGTTGTTCAACATAAGACTGCTCTTTTGTGTCACTGTACTGCAGAGTGTATATGTTAGTTGTGGTACATGAGCTTGTTGTTCAACATAAGACTGCTCTTTTGTGTCACTGTACTGCTAGAGTGTATATGTTAGTTGTGGTACATGAGCTTGTTGTTCAACATAAGACTGCTCTTTTGTGTCACTGTACTGCTAGAGTGTATATGTTAGTTGTGGTACATGAGCTTGTTGTTCAACATAAGACTGCTCGTTTGTGTCACTGTACTGCTAGAGTGTATATGTTAGTTGTTGTACATGAGCTTGTTGTTAATATGAGACTGCTCTTGTGTGTCACTGTACTGCTAGAGTGTATAAGTTTGTTGTGATACATGAGCTTGTTGTCCAACATAAGACTGCTCTTGTGTGTCACTGTACTGCTAGAGTATATAAGTTTGTTGTGATACATGAGCTTGTTGTCCAACATAAGACTGCTCTTGTGTGTCACTGTACTGCTAGAGTATATAAGTTTGTTGTGATACATGAGCTTGTTGTCAAACATAGGACTGCTCTTGTGTGTCACTGTACTGCTAGAGTATATAAGTTTGTTGTGATACATGAGCTTGTTGTCCAACATAAGACTGCTCTTGTGTGTCACTGTACTGCTAGAGTATATAAGTTTGTTGTGATACATGAGCTTGTTGTCCAACATAAGACTGCTCTTGTGTGTCACTGTACTGCTAGAGTATACAAGTTTGTTGTGATACATGAGCTTGTTGTCCAACATAAGACTGCTCTTGTGTGTCACTGTACTGCTAGAGTATATAAGTTTGTTGTGTTACATGAGCTTGTTGTCAAACATAGGACTGCTCTTGTGTGTCACTGTACTGCTAGAGTGTATAGTTTTGTTTTGGTACATGAGCTTGTTGTCCAACATAAGACTGCTCTTGTGTGTCACTGTACTGCTAGAGTATATAAGTTTGTTGTGATACATGATCTTGTTGTTCAACATAAGACTGCTCTATTGTCTCACTGTACTGCTAGAGTGTATAGTTTTGTTTTGGTACATGAGCTTGTTGTCCAACATAAGACTGCTCTTGTGTGTCACTGTACTGCTAGAGTATATAAGTTTGTTATGATACATGAGCTTGTTGTACAACATAAGACTGCTCTTGTGTGTCACTGTACTGCTAGAGTATATAAGTTTGTTGTGATACATGAGCTTGTTGTCAAACATAGGACTGCTCTTGTGTGTAACTGTACTGGTAGAGTATATAAGTTTGTTGTGATACATGAGCTTGTTGTCCAACATAAGACTGCTCTTGTGTGTCACTGTACTGCTAGAGTATATAAGTTTGTTGTGGTACATGAGCTTGTTGTCAAACATAGGACTGCTCTTGTGTGTCACTGTACTGGTAGAGTGTATATGTTTGTTGTGGTACATGAGCTTGATGTCCAACATAAGACTGGTCTTGTGTGTCACTGTACTGCTAGAGTGTATATGTTTGTTGTGGTACATGAGCTTGTTTTCCAACATAAGACTGCTCTTGTGTGTCACTGTACTGCTAGAGTGTATAAGTTTGTGGTGGTACATGAGCTTGATGTCCAACATAAGACTGGTCTTGTGTGTCGCTGTACTGCTAGAGTGTATATGTTTGTTGTGGAACATGAGCTTGTTTTCCAACATAAGACTGCTCTTGTGTGTCACTGTGCTGCTAGAGTGTATACGTTTGTTGTGCTACATGAGCTTGATGTCCAACATAAGACTGGTCTTGTGTGTCACTGTACTGCTAGAGTGTATAAGTTTGTAGTGGTACATGAGCTTGTTTTCCAACATAAGACTGCTCTTGTGTGTCACTGTACTGCTAGAGTGTATATGTTTGTTGTGGTACATGAGCTTGATGTCCTACATAAGACTGCTCTTGTGTGTCACTGTATTGCTAAAGTGTATATGTTTGTTGTGGTTCATGATCTTGTTGTCCAATATAAGACTGTCTTGTGTGTCACAGTTTTACTAGAGTGTATAAGTTTGTTGTGGTACATGATCTTGTTGTGCAACATAAGACTGCTCTTGAGTGTCACTGCACTGCCAGACTGTATATGTTTGTTGTTGTACATGAGCTTGTTGTTCAACATAAGACTACTCTTGTGTGTCACTGTACTGCTAGAGTGTATATGTTTGTTGTGGTACATGAGCTTGGTGTCCAACATAAGACTGCTCTTGTGTGTTACTGTACTGCTGGAGTGTATAAGTTTGTTGTTGTACATGAGCTTGTTGTTCAACATAAGGCTGCTCTTGTGTGTCACTGTGCTGCTAGAGTGTATATGTTTCTTGTGGTACATGAGCTTTTTTACCAATATAAGTCTCCTCTTGTGTGTCACTGCACTGCTAGAGTGTATAAGTTTATTGTGGTATATGAGCTAGTTTTCCAACATAAGACTGCTCTTGTGTGTCACTGTACTGCTAGAGTGTATAGTTTTGTTTTGGTACATGAGCTTGTTGTCCAACATAAGACTGCTCTTGTGTGTTACTGTACTGCTAGAGTGTATAAGTTTGTTGTTGTACATGAGCTTGTTGTCCAACATAAGACTGCTCTTGTGTGTCACTGTACTGTAGAGTGTATATGTTTGTTGTGGTGCATGAGCTTGTTTTCCAACATAAGACTGCTCTTGTGTGTCACTCTACTGCTAGAGTGTATATGTTTGTTGTGGTTCATGACCTTGTTGTCCAATATAAGACTGTCTTGTGTGTCACAGTTTTATTAGAGTGTATAAGTTTGTTGTGGTACATGATCTCGTTGTGCAACATAAGACTGCTCTTGAGTGTCACTGCACTGCTAGACTGTATATGTTTGTTGTGGTACATGAGCTTGGTGTCCAACATAAGACTGCTCTTGTGTGTTACTGTACTGCTGGAGTGTATAAGTTTGTTGTTGTACATGAGCTTGTTGTTCAACATAAGACTGCTCTTGTGTGTCACTGTGCTGCTATGGTGTATATGTTTCTTGTGGTACATGAGCTTTTTTTCCAATATAAGGCTCCTCTTGTGTGTCACTGTACTGCTAGAGTGTATAAGTTTGTTGTGGTACATGAGCTTGTTGTCTAACATAAGACTGTTCTTGTGTGTCACTGTACTGCTAGAGTGTATAAGTTTATTGTGGGACATGCGCTTGTTGTCCAACATAAGACTGCTCTTGTGTGTCACTGCACTGCTAGAGTGTATAGTTTTGTTTTGGTACATGAGCTTGTTGTCCAACATAAGACTGCTCTTGTGTGTCACTGCACTGCTAGAGTGTATAGTTTTGTTTTTGTACATGAGCTTGTTGTCCAACATAAGACTGCTCTTGTGTGTCACTGCACTGCTAGAGTGTATAGTTTTGTTTTGGTACATGAGCTTGTTGTCCAACATAAGACTGCTCTTTAGTGTCACTGCACTGCTAGAGTGTATAGTTTTGTTTTGGTACATGAGCTTGTTGTCCAACATAAGACTGCTCTTTAGTGTCACTGCACTGCTAGAGTGTATAGTTTTGTTTTGGTACATGAGCTTGTTGTCCAACATAAGACTGCTCTTGTGTGTTACTGTACTGCTAGAAAGTATAAGTTTGTTGTTGTACATGAGCTTGTTGTTCAACATAAGACTGCTGTTGTGTGTCACTGTGCTTCTATGGTGTATATGTTTCTTGTGGTACATGATCTTTTTTTCCAATATAAGACTCCTCTTGTGTGTCACTGTACTGCTAGAGTGTATATATTTGTTGTGGTACATGAGCTTGTTGTCCAACATAAGACTGCTCTTGTGTGTCACTGCATTGCTAGAGTGTATATGTTTGTTGTGGTACATGAGCTTGTTGTCCAACATAAGACTGCTCTTGTGTGTCACTGTACTGCTAGACTGTATATGTTTGTTGTGGTACATGAGCTTGATGTCCAACATAAGACTTGTCTTGTGTGTCACTGTATTGCTAAAATGTATATGTTTGTTGTGGTTCATGACCTTGTTGTCCAATATAAGACTGCCTTGTGTGTCACAGTTTTACTAGAGTGTATAAGTTTGTTGTGGTACATGATCTTGTTGTCCAACATAAGACTGCTCTTGAGTGTCACTGCACTGCTAGACTGTATATGTTTATTGTGGTACATGAGCTTGGTGTGCAACATAAGACTGCTCTTGTGTGTCACTGTACTGCTAGAGTGTATATGTTTGTTGTGGTACATGAGCTTGTTGTCCAACATAAGACTGCTCTTGTGTGTCACTGTACTGCTAGACTGTATATGTTTGTTGTGGTACATGAGCTTGATGTCCAACATAAGACTTGTCTTGTGTGTCACTGTATTGCTAAAATGTATATGTTTGTTGTGGTTCATGACCTTGTTGTCCAATATAAGACTGCCTTGTGTGTCACAGTTTTACTAGAGTGTATAAGTTTGTTGTGGTACATGATCTTGTTGTCCAACATAAGACTGCTCTTGAGTGTCACTGCACTGCTAGACTGTATATGTTTATTGTGGTACATGAGCTTGGTGTCCAACATAAGACTGGTCTTGTGTGTCACTGTACTCCTAGAGTGTGTATGTTTAATGTGGTACATGATCATGCTTTCCAACATAAGACTGCTCTTGTGTGTCATTTTACTGCTAGACTGTATATGTTTGTTGTGGTACATGAGCTTGATGTCCAACATAAGAATGGTCTTGTGTGACACTGTATTGCTAACGTGTATATGTTTGTTGTGGTTCATGATCATGTTGTCCAATATAAGACTGTCTTGTGTGTCACAGTTTTGCTAGAGTGTATATGCTTGTTGTGGTACATGAGCTTGTTGTCCAACATAAGACTGCTCTTCTGTGCCACTGTAGTGCTAGAGTGTATAAGTTTGTTGTGGTAAATGATCTTGTTGTCCAACATAAGACTGCTCTTGTGTGTCACTGCACTGCTAGAGTGTATATGTTTGTTCTGGTACATGTGCTTGTTGTCAACATAAGACTGCTCTTTTGTGTCACTGTGCTGCTGGATTGTATATGATTGTTGTGGTACATGAGCTTGTTGTCCAATGCAAGACTGCTCTTGTGTGCCACTATACTGCCAGAGTATAAAACTTTGTTGTGGTACATGAGCTTGTTCTCCAATATAAGACTGCTCTTGTGTGTCACTGTACTGATAGAGCGTATATGTTTGAGGTGGTACATGAGCTTGTTGTCCAACATAAGACTGCTCTTGTGTGTCACAGTACTGCTAGAGTGTATATGTTTGTTGTGCTACATGAGCTTGTTTTCCAACATAAGACTGCTCTTGTGTGTCACTGTACTGCTAGAGTGTATATGTTTGTTTACAATATGAGCTTGTTTTCCTATATAAGACTGCTCTTGTGTGTCACTGTACTGCTAGAGTGTATATGTTTGTTGTGGTACATGAGCTTGTTGTTCAACATAAGACTACTCTTTTGTGTCACTGTACTGCTAGAGTGTATATGTTAGTTGTGGTACATGAGCTTGTTGTTCAACATAAGACTGCTCGTTTGTGTCACTGTACTGCTAGAGTGTATATGTTAGTTGTTGTACATGAGCTTGTTGTTAATATGAGACTGCTCTTGTGTGTCACTGTACTGCTAGAGTGTATAAGTTTGTTGTGATACATGAGCTTGTTGTCCAACATAAGACTGCTCTTGTGTGTCACTGTACTGCTAGAGTATATAAGTTTGTTGTGATACATGAGCTTGTTGTCCAACATAAGACTGCTCTTGTGTGTCACTGTACTGCTAGAGTATATAAGTTTGTTGTGATACATGAGCTTGTTGTCAAACATAGGACTGCTCTTGTGTGTCACTGTACTGCTAGAGTATATAAGTTTGTTGTGATACATGAGCTTGTTGTCCAACATAAGACTGCTCTTGTGTGTCACTGTACTGCTAGAGTATATAAGTTTGTTGTGATACATGAGCTTGTTGTCCAACATAAGACTGCTCTTGTGTGTCACTGTACTGCTAGAGTATACAAGTTTGTTGTGATACATGAGCTTGTTGTCCAACATAAGACTGCTCTTGTGTGTCACTGTACTGCTAGAGTATATAAGTTTGTTGTGTTACATGAGCTTGTTGTCAAACATAGGACTGCTCTTGTGTGTCACTGTACTGCTAGAGTGTATAGTTTTGTTTTGGTACATGAGCTTGTTGTCCAACATAAGACTGCTCTTGTGTGTCACTGTACTGCTAGAGTATATAAGTTTGTTGTGATACATGATCTTGTTGTTCAACATAAGACTGCTCTATTGACTCACTGTACTGCTAGAGTGTATAGTTTTGTTTTGGTACATGAGCTTGTTGTCCAACATAAGACTGCTCTTGTGTGTCACTGTACTGCTAGAGTATATAAGTTTGTTATGATACATGAGCTTGTTGTACAACATAAGACTGCTCTTGTGTGTCACTGTACTGCTAGAGTATATAAGTTTGTTGTGATACATGAGCTTGTTGTCAAACATAGGACTGCTCTTGTGTGTAACTGTACTGGTAGAGTATATAAGTTTGTTGTGATACATCAGCTTGTTGTCCAACATAAGACTGCTCTTGTGTGTCACTGTACTGCTAGAGTATATAAGTTTGTTGTGGTACATGAGCTTGTTTTCAAACATAGGACTGCTCTTGTGTGTCACTGTACTGGTAGAGTGTATATGTTTGTTGTGGTACATGAGCTTGATGTCCAACATAAGACTGGTCTTGTGTGTCACTGTACTGCTAGAGTGTATATGTTTGTTGTGGTACATGAGCTTGTTTTCCAACATAAGACTGCTCTTGTGTGTCACTGTACTGCTAGAGTGTATAAGTTTGTGGTGGTACATGAGCTTGATGTCCAACATAAGACTGGTCTTGTGTGTCGCTGTACTGCTAGAGTGTATATGTTTGTTGTGGAACATGAGCTTGTTTTCCAACATAAGACTGCTCTTGTGTGTCACTGTGCTGCTAGAGTGTATACGTTTGTTGTGCTACATGAGCTTGATGTCCAACGTAAGACTGGTCTTGTGTGTCACTGTACTGCTAGAGTGTATAAGTTTGTAGTGGTACATGAGCTTGTTTTCCAACATAAGACTGCTCTTGTGTGTCACTGTACTGCTAGAGTGTATATGTTTGTTGTGGTACATGAGCTTGATGTCCTACATAAGACTGCTCTTGTGTGTCACTGTATTGCTAAAGTGTATATGTTTGTTGTGGTTCATGATCTTGTTGTCCAATATAAGACTGTCTTGTGTGTCACAGTTTTACTAGAGTGTATAAGTTTGTTGTGGTACATGATCTTGTTGTGCAACATAAGACTGCTCTTGAGTGTCACTGCACTGCCAGACTGTATATGTTTGTTGTTGTACATGAGCTTGTTGTTCAACATAAGACTACTCTTGTGTGTCACTGTACTGCTAGAGTGTATATGTTTGTTGTGGTACATGAGCTTGGTGTCCAACATAAGACTGCTCTTGTGTGTTACTGTACTGCTGGAGTGTATAAGTTTGTTGTTGTACATGAGCTTGTTGTTCAACATAAGACTGGTCTTGTGTGTCACTGTACTGCTAGAGTGTATAAGTTTGTAGTGGTACATGAGCTTGTTTTCCAACATAAGACTGCTCTTGTGTGTCACTGTACTGCTAGAGTGTATATGTTTGTTGTGGTACATGAGCTTGATGTCCAACATAAGACTGCTCTTGTGTGTCACTGTATTGCTAAAGTGTATATGTTTGTTGTGGTTCATGATCTTGTTGTCCAATATAAGACTGTCTTGTGTGTCACAGTTTTACTAGAGTGTATAAGTTTGTTGTGGTACATGATCTTGTTGTGCAACATAAGACTGCTCTTGAGTGTCACTGCACTGCCAGACTGTATATGTTTGTTGTTGTACATGAGCTTGTTGTTCAACATAAGACTACTCTTGTGTGTCACTGTACTGCTAGAGTGTATATGTTTGTTGTGGTACATGAGCTTGGTGTCCAACATAAGACTGCTCTTGTGTGTTACTGTACTGCTGGAGTGTATAAGTTTGTTGTTGTACATGAGCTTGTTGTTCAACATAAGACTGCTCTAGTGTGTCACTGTGCTGCTAGAGTGTATATGTTTCTTGTGGTACATGAGCTTTTTTACCAATATAAGTCTCCTCTTGTGTGTCACTGCACTGCTAGAGTGTATAAGTTTATTGTGGTATATGAGCTAGTTTTCCAACATAAGACTGCTCTTGTGTGTCACTGTACTGCTAGAGTGTATAGTTTTGTTTTGGTACATGAGCTTGTTGTCCAACATAAGACTGCTCTTGTGTGTTACTGTACTGCTAGAGTGTATAAGTTTGTTGTTGTACATGAGCTTGTTGTCCAACATAAGACTGCTCTTGTGTGTCACTGTACTGTAGAGTGTATATGTTTGTTGTGGTGCATGAGCTTGTTTTCCAACATAAGACTGCTCTTGTGTGTCACTCTACTGCTAGAGTGTATATGTTTGTTGTGGTTCATGACCTTGTTGTCCAATATAAGACTGTCTTGTGTGTCACAGTTTTATTAGAGTGTATAAGTTTGTTGTGGTACATGATCTTGTTGTGCAACATAAGACTGCTCTTGAGTGTCACTGCACTGCTAGACTGTATATGTTTGTTGTGGTACATGAGCTTGGTGTCCAACATAAGACTGCTCTTGTGTGTTACTGTACTGCTGGAGTGTATAAGTTTGTTGTTGTACATGAGCTTGTTGTTCAACATAAGACTGCTCTTGTGTGTCACTGTGCTGCTATGGTGTATATGTTTCTTGTGGTACATGAGCTTTTTTTCCAATATAAGGCTCCTCTTGTGTGTCACTGTACTGCTAGAGTGTATAAGTTTGTTGTGGTACATGAGCTTGTTGTCTAACATAAGACTGTTCTTGTGTGTCACTGTACTGCTAGAGTGTATAAGTTTATTGTGGGACATGCGCTTGTTGTCCAACATAAGACTGCTCTTGTGTGTCACTGCACTGCTAGAGTGTATAGTTTTGTTTTGGTACATGAGCTTGTTTTCCAACATAAGACTGCTCTTGTGTGTCACTGCACTGCTAGAGTGTATAGTTTTGTTTTGGTACATGAGCTTGTTGTCCAACATAAGACTGCTCTTGTGTGTCACTGCACTGCTAGAGTGTATAAGTTTATTGTGGGACATGCGCTTGTTGTCCAACATAAGACTGCTCTTGTGTGTCACTGCACTGCTAGAGTGTATAGTTTTGTTTTGGTACATGAGCTTGTTGTCCAACATAAGACTGCTCTTGTGTGTCACTGCACTGCTAGAGTGTATAGTTTTGTTTTGGTACATGAGCTTGTTGTCCAACATAAGGCTGCTCTTGTGTGTCACTGCACTGCTAGAGTGTATAGTTTTGTTTTGGTACATGAGCTTGTTGTCCAACATAAGACTGCTCTTTAGTGTCACTGCACTGCTAGAGTGTATAGTTTTGTTTTGGTACATGAGCTTGTTGTCCAACATAAGACTGCTCTTGTGTGTTACTGTACTGCTAGAAAGTATAAGTTTGTTGTTGTACATGAGCTTGTTGTTCAACATAAGACTGCTGTTGTGTGTCACTGTGCTTCTATGGTGTATATGTTTCTTGTGGTACATGATCTTTTTTTCCAATATAAGACTCCTCTTGTGTGTCACTGTACTGCTAGAGTGTATATATTTGTTGTGGTACATGAGTTTGTTGTCCAACATAAGACTGCTCTTGTGTGTCACTGCACTGCTAGAGTGTATATGTTTGTTGTGGTACATGAGCTTGTTGTCCAACATAAGACTGCTCTTGTGTGTCACTGTACTGCTAGACTGTATATGTTTGTTGTGGTACATGAGCTTGATGTCCAACATAAGACTTGTCTTGTGTGTCACTGTATTGCTAAAATGCATATGTTTGTTGTGGTTCATGACCTTGTTGTCCAATATAAGACTGCCTTGTGTGTCACAGTTTTACTAGAGTGTATAAGTTTGTTGTGGTACATGATCTTGTTGTCCAACATAAGACTGCTCTTGAGTGTCACTGCACTGCTAGACTGTATATGTTTATTGTGGTACATGAGCTTGGTGTCCAACATAAGACTGCTCTTGTGTGTCACTGTACTGCTAGAGTGTATATGTTTGTTGTGGTACATGAGCTTGTTGTCCAACATAAGACTGCTCTTGTGTGTCACTGTACTGCTAGACTGTATATGTTTGTTGTGGTACATGAGCTTGATGTCCAACATAAGACTTGTCTTGTGTGTCACTGTATTGCTAAAATGTATATGTTTGTTGTGGTTCATGACCCTGTTGTCCAATATAAGACTGCCTTGTGTGTCACAGTTTTACTAGAGTGTATAAGTTTGTTGTGGTACATGATCTTGTTGTCCAACATAAGACTGCTCTTGAGTGTCACTGCACTGCTAGACTGTATATGTTTATTGTGGTACATGAGCTTGGTGTCCAACATAAGACTGGTCTTGTGTGTCACTGTACTCCTAGAGTGTGTATGTTTAATGTGGTACATGATCATGCTTTCCAACATAAGACTGCTCTTGTGTGTCATTTTACTGCTAGACTGTATATGTTTGTTGTGGTACATGAGCTTGATGTCCAACATAAGAATGGTCTTGTGTGACACTGTATTGCTAACGTGTATATGTTTGTTGTGGTTCATGATCATGTTGTCCAATATAAGACTGTCTTGTGTGTCACAGTTTTGCTAGAGTGTATATGCTTGTTGTGGTACATGAGCTTGTTGTCCAACATAAGACTGCTCTTCTGTGCCACTGTAGTGCTAGAGTGTATAAGTTTGTTGTGGTAAATGATCTTGTTGTCCAACATAAGACTGCTCTTGTGTGTCACTGCACTGCTAGAGTGTATATGTTTGTTCTGGTACATGTGCTTGTTGTCAACATAAGACTGCTCTTGTGTGTCACTGTGCTGCTGGATTGTATATGATTGTTGTGGTACATGAGCTTGTTGTCCAATGCAAGACTGCTCTTGTGTGCCACTATACTGCCAGAGTATAAAACTTTGTTGTGGTACATGAGCTTGTTCTCCAATATAAGACTGCTCTTGTGTGTCACTGTACTGATAGAGCGTATATGTTTGAGGTGGTACATGAGCTTGTTGTCCAACATAAGACTGCTCTTGTGTGTCACAATACTGCTAGAGTGTATATGTTTGTTGTGCTACATGAGCTTGTTTTCCAACATAAGACTGCTCTTGTGTGTCACTGCACTGCTAGAGTGTATATGTTTGTTGTGGTTCATGAGCTTGTTTTCCAACATAAGACTGCTCTTGTGTGTCACTGTACTGCTAGAGTGTATATGTTTGTTTACAATATGAGCTTGTTTTCCTATATAAGACTGCTCTTGTGTGTCACTGTACTGCTAGAGTGTATATGTTTGTTGTGGTACATGAGCTTGTTGTTCAACATAAGACTTCTCTTTTGTGTCACTGTACTGCTAGAGTGTATATTTTAGTTGTGGTACATGATCTTGTTTTCCAACATAAGCCTGCTCTTCTGTGTCACTGTACTGCTAGAGTGTATATGTTTGTTGTGGTACATGAGCTTGTTTTCCAACTTAAGACTGCTCTTGTGTGTCACTGTACTGCTAGAGTCTATATATTTGTTGTGCTACATGAGCTTGTTTTCCAATATAAGACTGCTCTTGTGTGTCACTGTACTGCTAGAGTGTATATGTTTGTTGTGGTACATGAGCTTGTTTTCCAACATAACACTGCTCTTGTGTGTCACTGTACTGCTAGAGAGTATATGTTTGTTGTGGCACATGAGCTTGTTGTTAATATAACACTGCTCTTGTGTGTCACTGCACTGTTCGAATGTATAAGTTTGTTGTGGTACCTGATCTTGTTGTTCAACATAAGACTGCCCTTGTGTGTCACTGTACCGCTAGAGTTTATATGTTTCTTGTGGTACATGAGCTTGTTGTCCAATATAAGACTCCTCTTGTGTGTCACTGTACTGCTAGAGTGTATATGCTTGTTGTGGTACATGATCTTGTTTTCCAACATAAGACTGCTCTTGTGTGTCACCGCGTTGCTAGAGTGTATATGTGTGTTGAGGTACATGAACTTGTTGTCCAATACAGGACTGCTCCTTTGTGTCACTGCACTGCTAGAGTGTATATATCTGCTGTGGTACATAAGCTTGTTGTCCAACATAAGACTGTTCTTGTGTGTCACTGCACTGCTAGAGTGTATAAGTTTGTTGTGGTACATGAGCTTGTTGTCCAACATAAGACTGTTCTTGTGTGTCACTGCACTGCTAGAGTGTATAAGTTTGTTGTGGTACATGAGCTTGTTGTCCAATACAGGACTGCTCCTTTGTGTCACTGCACTGCTAGAGTGTATATATCTGTTGTGGTACATGAGCTTGTTGTCCAACATAAGACTGTTCTTGTGTGTCACTGCACTGCTAGAGTGTATAAGTTTGTTGTGGTACATGAGCTTGTTGTCCAACATAAGACTGCTCTTGTGTGTCACAATACTGCTAGAGTGTATATGTTTGTTGTGCTACATGAGCTTGTTTTCCAACATAAGACTGCTCTTGTGTGTCACTGCACTGCTAGAGTGTATATGTTTGTTGTGGTTCATGAGCTTGTTTTCCAACATAAGACTGCTCTTGTGTGTCACTGTACTGCTAGAGTGTATATGTTTGTTTACAATATGAGCTTGTTTTCCTATATAAGACTGCTCTTGTGTGTCACTGTACTGCTAGAGTGTATATGTTTGTGGTGGTACATGAGCTTGTTGTTCAACATAAGACTTCTCTTTTGTGTCACTGTACTGCTAGAGTGTATATTTTAGTTGTGGTACATGATCTTGTTTTTCAACATAAGACTGCTCTTTTGTGTCACTGTACTGTGGAGTGTATAGTTTAGTTGAGGTACATGATCTTGTTGTTCAACATAAGACCTCTCTTTTGTGTCACTGTACTGTAGAGTGTATATTTTAGTTGTGGTACATGATCTTGTTGTTCAACATAAGACTTGTCTTTTGTGTCACTGTACTGCTAGAGTGTATATTTTAGTTGTGGTACATGATCTTGTTGTTCAACATAAGACTTCTCTTTTGTGTCGCTGTACAGCTAGAGTGTATATTTTAGTTGTGGTACATGATCTTGTTGTTCAACATAAGACTGCTCTTTTGTGTCACTGTACTGTAGAGTGTATATTTTAGTTGTGGTACATGATCTTGTTGTTCAACATAAGACTGCTCTTTTGTGTCACTGTACTGTAGAGTGTATATTTTAGTTGTGGTGCATGATCTTGTTGTTCAACATAAGACTGCTCTTTTGTGTCACTGTACTGTAGAGTGGATATTTTAGTTGTGTACATGAGCTTGTTGTTCAACATAAGACTGCTCTTTTGTGTCACTGTACTGTAGAGTGTATATTTTAATTGTGGTACATGAGCTTGTTGTTCAACATAAGACTGCTCTTGTGTGTCACTGTACTGCTAGAGTGTATATTTTAGTTGTGGTACATGATCTTGTTGTTCAACATAATACTTCTCTTTTGTGTCACTGTACTGTAGAGTGTATATTTTAGTTGTGGTACATGATCTTGTTGTTCAACATAAGACTGCTCTTTTGTGTCACTGTACTGTAGAGTGTATATTTTAGTTGTGGTACATGATCTTGTTGTTCAACATAAGACTGCTCTTTTGTGACACTGTACTGTAGAGTGTATATGTTTGTTGTGGTACATGATCTTGTTGTCCAATATAAGACTGCTCTTGTGTGTCACTGTACTGCTAGAGTGTATATGTTAGTTGTGGTACATGAGCTTGTTGTCCAACATAAGACTGCTCTTGTGTGTACTGTACTGCTAGAGTGTATAAGCTAATTGTGGTACATGATCTTGTTGTTCAACATAAGACTGCTCTTTTGTGTTACTGCACTGCAGAGTGTATATGTTAGTTGTGGTACATGAGCTTGTTGTTCAACATAAGACTGCTCTTTTGTGTCACTGTACTGCAGAGTGTATATGTTAGTTGTGGTACATGAGCTTGTTGTTCAACATAAGACTGCTCTTTTGTGTCACTGTACTGCTAGAGTGTATATGTTAGTTGTGGTACATGAGCTTGTTGTTCAACATAAGACTGCTCTTTTGTGTCACTGTACTGCTAGAGTGTATATGTTAGTTGTGGTACATGAGCTTGTTGTTCAACATAAGACTGCTCGTTTGTGTCACTGTACTGCTAGAGTGTATATGTTAGTTGTGGTAAATGAGCTTGTTGTTCAACATAAGACTGCTCTTTTGTGTCACTGTACTGCTAGAGTGTATATGTTAGTTTGGTACATGAGCTTGTTGTTCAACATAAGACTGCTCTTTTGTGTCACTGTACTGCTAGAGTGTATATGTTAGTTGTGGTGCATGAGCTTGTTGTTCAACATAAGACTGCTCTTGTGTGTTACTGTACTGCAGAGTGTATATGTTAGTTGTGGTACATGAGCTTGTTGTTCAACATAAGACTGCTCTTTTGTGTCACTGTACTGCTAGAGTGTATTTGTTAGTTGTGGTTCATGATCTTGTTGTTCAACATAAGACTGCTCTTTTGTGTCACTGTACTGCTAGAGTGTATATTTTAGTTGTGATACATGATCTTGTTGTTCAACATAAGACTTCTCTTTTGAGTCACTGTACATTTAGAGTGTATATGTTTGTTGTGCTATATGAGCTTGTTTTCCAATATAAGACTGCTCTTGTGTGTCACTGTACTGCTAGAGTGTATATGTTTGTTGTGGTACATGAGCTTGTTTTCCAACATAAGCCTGCTCTTCTGTGTCACTGTACTGCTAGAGTGTATATGTTTGTTGTGGTACATGAGCTTGTTTTCCAACTTAAGACTGCTCTTGTGTGTCACTGTACTGCTAGAGTCTATATATTTGTTGTGCTACATGAGCTTGTTTTCCAATATAAGACTGCTCTTGTGTGTCACTGTACTGCTAGAGTGTATATGTTTGTTGTGGTACATGAGCTTGTTTTCCAACATAACACTGCTCTTGTGTGTCACTGTACTGCTAGAGAGTATATGTTTGTTGTGGCACATGAGCTTGTTGTTAATATAACACTGCTCTTGTGTGTCACTGCACTGTTCGAATGTATAAGTTTGTTGTGGTACCTGATCTTGTTGTTCAACATAAGACTGCCCTTGTGTGTCACTGTACCGCTAGAGTTTATATGTTTCTTGTGGTACATGAGCTTGTTGTCCAATATAAGACTCCTCTTGTGTGTCACTGTACTGCTAGAGTGTATATGTTTGTTGTGGTACATGATCTTGTTGTCCAACATAAGACTGCTCTTGTGTGTCACCGCGTTGCTAGAGTGTATATGTGTGTTGAGGTACATGAACTTGTTGTCCAATACAGGACTGCTCCTTTGTGTCACTGCACTGCTAGAGTGTATATATCTGCTGTGGTACATAAGCTTGTTGTCCAACATAAGACTGTTCTTGTGTGTCACTGCACTGCTAGAGTGTATAAGTTTGTTGTGGTACATGAGCTTGTTGTCCAACATAAGACTGTTCTTGTGTGTCACTGCACTGCTAGAGTGTATAAGTTTGTTGTGGTACATGAGCTTGTTGTCCAATACAGGACTGCTCCTTTGTGTCACTGCACTGCTAGAGTGTATATATCTGTTGTGGTACATGAGCTTGTTGTCCAACATAAGACTGTTCTTGTGTGTCACTGCACTGCTAGAGTGTATAAGTTTGTTGTGGTACATGAGCTTGTTGTCCAACATAAGACTGCTCTTGTGTGTCACTGTACTGCTAGAGTGTATAGTTTTGTTTTGGTACATGAGCTTGTTGTCCAACATAAGACTGCTCTTGTGTGTCACTGTAATGCTAGAGTGTATAGTTTTGTTTTGGTACATGAGCTTGTTGTCCAACATAAGACTGTTCTTGTGTGTCACTGCACTGCTAGAGTGTATATGTTTATTGTGGTACATGATCTTGTTTTCCAACATAAGACTGTTCTTGTGTGTCACTGCACTGCTAGAGTGTATAAGTTTGTTGTGGTTCATGAGCTTGTTTTCCAACATAAGACTGCTCTTGTGTGTCACTGTACTGCTAGAGTGTATAGTTTTGTTTTTGTACATGAGCTTGTTGTCCAACATAAGACTGTTCTTGTGTGTCACTGTACTGCTAGAGTGTATAGTTTTGTTTTGGTACATGAGCTTGTTGTCCAACATAAGACTGCTCTTGTGTGTCACTGTACTGCTAGAGTGTATAGGTTTGTTGTTGTACATCAGCTTGTTGTTAATATGAGACTGCTCTTGTGTGTCACTGTACTGCTAGAGTGTATAAGTTTGTTGTGATACATGAGCTTGTTGTCCAACATAAGACTGCTCTTGTGTGTCACTGTACTGCTAGAGTATATAAGTTTGTTGTGATACATGAGCTTGTTGTCCAACATAAGACTGCTCTTGTGTGTCACTGTACTGCTAGAGTATATAAGTTTGTTGTGATACATGAGCTTGTTGTCAAACATAGGACTGCTCTTGTGTGTCACTGTACTGCTAGAGTATTTAAGTTTGTTGTGATACATGAGCTTGATGTCCAACATAAGACTGCTCTTGTGTGTCACTGTACTGCTAGAGTATATAAGTTTGTTGTGATACATGAGCTTGTTGTCCAACATAAGACTGCTCTTGTGTGTCACTGTACTGCTAGAGTATATAAGTTTGTTGTGATACATGATCTTGTTGTTCAACATAAGACTGCTCTATTGTGTCACTGTACTGCTAGAGTGTATAGTTTTGTTTTGGTACATGAGCTTGTTGTCCAACATAAGACTGCTCTTGTGTGTCACTGTACTGCTAGAGTATATAAGTTTGTTGTGATACATGAGCTTGTTGTCCAACATAAGACTGCTCTTGTGTGTCACTGTACTGCTAGAGTATATAAGTTTGTTGTGATACATGAGCTTGTTGTCAAACATAGGACTGCTCTTGTGTGTCACTGTACTGGTAGAGTATATAAGTTTGTTGTGATACATGAGCTTGTTGTCCAACATAAGACTGCTCTTGTGTGTCACTGTACTGCTAGAGTATATAAGTTTGTTGTGGTACATGAGCTTGTTGTCAAACATAGGACTGCTCTTGTGTGTCACTGTACTGGTAGAGTGTATATGTTTGTTGTGGTACATGAGCTTGATGTCCAACATAAGACTGGTCTTGTGTGTCACTGTACTGCTAGAGTGTATATGTTTGTTGTGGTACATGAGCTTGTTTTCCAACATAAGACTGCTCTTGTGTGTCACTGTACTGCTAGAGTGTATAAGTTTGTGGTGGTACATGAGCTTGATGTCCAACATAAGACTGGTCTTGTGTGTCGCTGTACTGCTAGAGTGTATATGTTTGTTGTGGAACATGAGCTTGTTTTCCAACATAAGACTGCTCTTGTGTGTCACTGTACTGCTAGAGTGTATACGTTTGTTGTGCTACATGAGCTTGATGTCCAAAATAAGACTGGTCTTGTGTGTCACTGTACTGCTAGAGTGTATAAGTTTGTAGTGGTACATGAGCTTGTTTTCCAACATAAGACTGCTCTTGTGTGTCACTGTACTGCTAGAGTGTATATGTTTGTTGTAGTACATGAGCTTGATGTCCAACATAAGACTGCTCTTGTGTGTCACTGTATTGCTAAAGTGTATATGTTTGTTGTGGTTCATGATCTTGTTGTCCAATATAAGACTGTCTTGTGTGTCACAGTTTTACTAGAGTGTATAAGTTTGTTGTGGTACATGATCTTGTTGTCCAACATAAGACTGCTCTTCAGTGTCACTGCACTGCTAGAGTGTATATGTTTGTTGTGGTACATGAGCTTGGTGTCCAACATAAGACTGCTCTTGGGTGTTACTGTACTGCTGGAGTGTATAAGTTTGTTGTACATGAGCTTGTTGTTCAACATAAGACTGCTCTTGTGTGTCACTGTGCTGCTAGAGTGTATATGTTTGTTGTGGTACATGAGCTTGGTGTCCCTCATAAGACTGCTCTTGTGTGTTACTGTACTGCTGGAGTGTATAAGTTTGTTGTTGTACATGAGCTTGTTGTTCAACATAAGACTGCTCTTGTGTGTCACTGTGCTGCTATGGTGTATATGTTTCTTGTGGTACATGAGCTTTTTTTCCAATATAAGACTCCTCTTGTGTGTCACTGTACTGCTAGAGTGTATAAGTTTGTTGTGGTACATGAGCTTGTGGTCTAACATAAGACTGTTCGTGTGTGTCACTGTACTGCTAGAGTGTATAAGTTTGTTGTGGTACATGAGCTTGTTGTCTAACATAAGAGTGCTCTTTTGTGTCACTGTACTGCTAGAGTGTATAAGTTTATTGTGGGACATGAGCTTGTTGTCCAACATAAGACTGCTCTTGTGTGTCACTGTACTGCTAGAGTGTATAGTTTTGTTTTGGAACATGAGCTTGTTGTCCAACATAAGACTGCTCTTGTGTGTTACTGTACTGCTAGAGTGTATAAGTTTGTTGTTGTACATGAGCTTGTTGTCCAACATAAGACTGCTGTTGTGTGTCACTGTGCTGCTATGGTGTATATGTTTCTTGTGGTACATGATCTATTTTTTCCAATATAAGACTCCTCTTGTGTGTCACTGTACTGCTAGAGTGTATATGTTTGTTGTGGTACATGAGCTTGTTGTCCAACATAAGACTGCTCTTGTGTGTCACTGTACCGCTAGACTGTATATGTTTGTTGTGGTACATGAGCTTGATGTCCAACATAAGACTGGTCTTGTGTGTCACTGTATTGCTAAAGTGTATATGTTTGTAAGTGGTTCATGACCTTGTTGTCCAATATAAGACTGTCTTGTGTGTCACAGTTTTACTAGAGTGTATAAGTTTGTTGTGGTACATATTTTTGTTGTCCAACATAAGACTGCTCTTGAGTGTCACTGCACTGCTAGAGTGTATATGTTTGTTGTGGTACATGAGCTTGGTGTCCAACATAAGACTGGTCTTGTGTGTCACTGTACTGCTAGACTGTATATGTTTGTTGTGATACATGAGCTTGATGTCCAACATAAGAATGGTCTTGTGTGACACTGTATTGCTAACGTGTATATGTTTGTTGTGGTTCATGACCTTGTTGTCCAATATAAGACTGTCTTGTGTGTCACAGTTTTGCTAGAGTGTGTATGTTTAATGTGGTACATGATCATGCTTTCCAACATAAGACTGCTCTTGTGTGTCATTTTACTGCTAGACTGTATATGTTTGTTGTGGTACATGAGCTTGATGTCCAACATAAGAAGTGTCTTGTGTGACACTGTATTGCTAACGTGTATATGTTTGTTGTGGTTCATGATCATGTTGTCCAATATAAGACTGTCTTGTGTGTCACAGTTTTGCTAGAGTGTATATGCTTGTTGTGGTACATGAGCTTGTTGTCCAACATAAGACTGCTCTTCTGTGCCACTGTAGTGCTAGAGTGTATAAGTTTGTTGTGGTAAATGATCTTGTTGTCCAACATAAGACTGCTCTTGTGTGTCACTGCACTGCTAGAGTGTATATGTTTGTTCTGGTACATGTGCTTGTTGTCAACATAAGACTGCTCTTGTGTGTCACTGTGCTGCTGGATTGTATATGATTGTTGTGGTACATGAGCTTGTTGTCCAATGCAAGACTGCTCTTGTGTGTCACTGTACTGATAGAGCGTATATGTTTGAGGTGGTACATGAGCTTGTTGTCCAACATAAGACTGCTCTTGTGTGTCACTATACTGCTAGAGTGTATATGTTTGTTGTGCTACATGAGCTTGTTTTCCAACATAAGACTGCTCTTGTGTGTCACTGCACTGCTAGAGTGTATATGTTTGTTGTGGTTCATGAGCTTGTTTTCCAACATAAGACTGCTCTTGTGTGTCACTGTACTGCTAGAGTGTATATGTTTGTTTACAATATGAGCTTGTTTTCCTATATAAGACTGCTCTTGTGTGTCACTGTACTGCTAGAGTATATAAGTTTGTTGTGATACATGAGCTTGTTGTCAAACATAGGACTGCTCTTGTGTGTCACTGTACTGCTAGAGTATTTAAGTTTGTTGTGATACATGAGCTTGATGTCCAACATAAGACTGCTCTTGTGTGTCACTGTACTGCTAGAGTATATAAGTTTGTTGTGATACATGAGCTTGTTGTCCAACATAAGACTGCTCTTGTGTGTCACTGTACTGCTAGAGTATATAAGTTTGTTGTGATACATGATCTTGTTGTTCAACATAAGACTGCTCTATTGTGTCACTGTACTGCTAGAGTGTATAGTTTTGTTTTGGTACATGAGCTTGTTGTCCAACATAAGACTGCTCTTGTGTGTCACTGTACTGCTAGAGTATATAAGTTTGTTGTGATACATGAGCTTGTTGTCCAACATAAGACTGCTCTTGTGTGTCACTGTACTGCTAGAGTATATAAGTTTGTTGTGATACATGAGCTTGTTGTCAAACATAGGACTGCTCTTGTGTGTCACTGTACTGGTAGAGTATATAAGTTTGTTGTGATACATGAGCTTGTTGTCCAACATAAGACTGCTCTTGTGTGTCACTGTACTGCTAGAGTATATAAGTTTGTTGTGGTACATGAGCTTGTTGTCAAACATAGGACTGCTCTTGTGTGTCACTGTACTGGTAGAGTGTATATGTTTGTTGTGGTACATGAGCTTGATGTCCAACATAAGACTGGTCTTGTGTGTCACTGTACTGCTAGAGTGTATATGTTTGTTGTGGTACATGAGCTTGTTTTCCAACATAAGACTGCTCTTGTGTGTCACTGTACTGCTAGAGTGTATAAGTTTGTGGTGGTACATGAGCTTGATGTCCAACATAAGACTGGTCTTGTGTGTCGCTGTACTGCTAGAGTGTATATGTTTGTTGTGGAACATGAGCTTGTTTTCCAACATAAGACTGCTCTTGTGTGTCACTGTACTGCTAGAGTGTATACGTTTGTTGTGCTACATGAGCTTGATGTCCAAAATAAGACTGGTCTTGTGTGTCACTGTACTGCTAGAGTGTATAAGTTTGTAGTGGTACATGAGCTTGTTTTCCAACATAAGACTGCTCTTGTGTGTCACTGTACTGCTAGAGTGTATATGTTTGTTGTAGTACATGAGCTTGATGTCCAACATAAGACTGCTCTTGTGTGTCACTGTATTGCTAAAGTGTATATGTTTGTTGTGGTTCATGATCTTGTTGTCCAATATAAGACTGTCTTGTGTGTCACAGTTTTACTAGAGTGTATAAGTTTGTTGTGGTACATGATCTTGTTGTCCAACATAAGACTGCTCTTCAGTGTCACTGCACTGCTAGAGTGTATATGTTTGTTGTGGTACATGAGCTTGGTGTCCAACATAAGACTGCTCTTGGGTGTTACTGTACTGCTGGAGTGTATAAGTTTGTTGTACATGAGCTTGTTGTTCAACATAAGACTGCTCTTGTGTGTCACTGTGCTGCTAGAGTGTATATGTTTGTTGTGGTACATGAGCTTGGTGTCCCTCATAAGACTGCTCTTGTGTGTTACTGTACTGCTGGAGTGTATAAGTTTGTTGTTGTACATGAGCTTGTTGTTCAACATAAGACTGCTCTTGTGTGTCACTGTGCTGCTATGGTGTATATGTTTCTTGTGGTACATGAGCTTTTTTTCCAATATAAGACTCCTCTTGTGTGTCACTGTACTGCTAGAGTGTATAAGTTTGTTGTGGTACATGAGCTTGTGGTCTAACATAAGACTGTTCGTGTGTGTCACTGTACTGCTAGAGTGTATAAGTTTGTTGTGGTACATGAGCTTGTTGTCTAACATAAGAGTGCTCTTTTGTGTCACTGTACTGCTAGAGTGTATAAGTTTATTGTGGGACATGAGCTTGTTGTCCAACATAAGACTGCTCTTGTGTGTCACTGTACTGCTAGAGTGTATAGTTTTGTTTTGGAACATGAGCTTGTTGTCCAACATAAGACTGCTCTTGTGTGTTACTGTACTGCTAGAGTGTATAAGTTTGTTGTTGTACATGAGCTTGTTGTCCAACATAAGACTGCTGTTGTGTGTCACTGTGCTGCTATGGTGTATATGTTTCTTGTGGTACATGATCTATTTTTTCCAATATAAGACTCCTCTTGTGTGTCACTGTACTGCTAGAGTGTATATGTTTGTTGTGGTACATGAGCTTGTTGTCCAACATAAGACTGCTCTTGTGTGTCACTGTACCGCTAGACTGTATATGTTTGTTGTGGTACATGAGCTTGATGTCCAACATAAGACTGGTCTTGTGTGTCACTGTATTGCTAAAGTGTATATGTTTGTAAGTGGTTCATGACCTTGTTGTCCAATATAAGACTGTCTTGTGTGTCACAGTTTTACTAGAGTGTATAAGTTTGTTGTGGTACATATTTTTGTTGTCCAACATAAGACTGCTCTTGAGTGTCACTGCACTGCTAGAGTGTATATGTTTGTTGTGGTACATGAGCTTGGTGTCCAACATAAGACTGGTCTTGTGTGTCACTGTACTGCTAGACTGTATATGTTTGTTGTGATACATGAGCTTGATGTCCAACATAAGAATGGTCTTGTGTGACACTGTATTGCTAACGTGTATATGTTTGTTGTGGTTCATGACCTTGTTGTCCAATATAAGACTGTCTTGTGTGTCACAGTTTTGCTAGAGTGTGTATGTTTAATGTGGTACATGATCATGCTTTCCAACATAAGACTGCTCTTGTGTGTCATTTTACTGCTAGACTGTATATGTTTGTTGTGGTACATGAGCTTGATGTCCAACATAAGAAGTGTCTTGTGTGACACTGTATTGCTAACGTGTATATGTTTGTTGTGGTTCATGATCATGTTGTCCAATATAAGACTGTCTTGTGTGTCACAGTTTTGCTAGAGTGTATATGCTTGTTGTGGTACATGAGCTTGTTGTCCAACATAAGACTGCTCTTCTGTGCCACTGTAGTGCTAGAGTGTATAAGTTTGTTGTGGTAAATGATCTTGTTGTCCAACATAAGACTGCTCTTGTGTGTCACTGCACTGCTAGAGTGTATATGTTTGTTCTGGTACATGTGCTTGTTGTCAACATAAGACTGCTCTTGTGTGTCACTGTGCTGCTGGATTGTATATGATTGTTGTGGTACATGAGCTTGTTGTCCAATGCAAGACTGCTCTTGTGTGTCACTGTACTGATAGAGCGTATATGTTTGAGGTGGTACATGAGCTTGTTGTCCAACATAAGACTGCTCTTGTGTGTCACTATACTGCTAGAGTGTATATGTTTGTTGTGCTACATGAGCTTGTTTTCCAACATAAGACTGCTCTTGTGTGTCACTGCACTGCTAGAGTGTATATGTTTGTTGTGGTTCATGAGCTTGTTTTCCAACATAAGACTGCTCTTGTGTGTCACTGTACTGCTAGAGTGTATATGTTTGTTTACAATATGAGCTTGTTTTCCTATATAAGACTGCTCTTGTGTGTCACTGTACTGCTAGAGTGTATATGTTTGTTGTGGTACATGAGCTTGTTGTTCAACATAAGACTTCTCTTTTGTGTCACTGTACTGCTAGAGTGTATATTTTAGTTGTGGTACATGATCTTGTTTTTCAACATAAGACTGCTCTTTTGTGTCACTGTACTGTGGAGTGTATAGTTTAGTTGAGGTACATGATCTTGTTGTTCAACATAAGACCTCTCTTTTGTGTCACTGTACTGTAGAGTGTATATTTTAGTTGTGGTACATGATCTTGTTGTTCAACATAAGACTTGTCTTTTGTGTCACTGTACTGCTAGAGTGTATATTTTAGTTGTGGTACATGATCTTGTTGTTCAACATAAGACTTCTCTTTTGTGTCGCTGTACAGCTAGAGTGTATATTTTAGTTGTGGTACATGATCTTGTTGTTCAACATAAGACTGCTCTTTTGTGTCACTGTACTGTAGAGTGTATATTTTAGTTGTGGTACATAATCTTGTTGTTCAACATAAGACTGCTCTTTTGTGTCACTGTACTGTAGAGTGTATATTTTAGTTGTGGTACATGATCTTGTTGTTCAACATAAGACTGCTCTTTTGTGTCACTGTACTGTAGAGTGTATATTTTAGTTGTGTACATGAGCTTGTTGTTCAACATAAGACTGCTCTTTTGTGTCACTGTACTGTAGAGTGTATATTTTAATTGTGGTACATGAGCTTGTTGTTCAACATAAGACTGCTCTTGTGTGTCACTGTACTGCTAGAGTGTATATTTTAGTTGTGGTACATGATCTTGTTGTTCAACATAATACTTCTCTTTTGTGTCACTGTACTGTAGAGTGTATATTTTAGTTGTGGTACATGATCTTGTTGTTCAACATAAGACTGCTCTTTTGTGTCACTGTACTGTAGAGTGTATATTTTAGTTGTGGTACATGATCTTGTTGTTCAACATAAGACTGCTCTTGTGTGTACTGTACTGCTAGAGTGTATAAGCTAATTGTGGTACATGATCTTGTTGTTCAACATAAGACTGCTCTTTTGTGTTACTGCACTGCAGAGTGTATATGTTAGTTGTGGTACATGAGCTTGTTGTTCAACATAAGACTGCTCTTTTGTGTCACTGTACTGCAGAGTGTATATGTTAGTTGTGGTACATGAGCTTGTTGTTCAACATAAGACTGCTCTTTTGTGTCACTGTACTGCTAGAGTGTATATGTTAGTTGTGGTACATGAGCTTGTACTTCAACATAAGACTGCTCTTTTGTGTCACTGTACTGCTAGAGTGTATATGTTAGTTGTGGTACATGAGCTTGTTGTTCAACATAAGACTGCTCGTTTGTGTCACTGTACTGCTAGAGTGTATATGTTAGTTGTGGTAAATGAGCTTGTTGTTCAACATAAGACTGCTCTTTTGTGTCACTTTACTGCTAGAGTGTATATGTTAGTTTGGTACATGAGCTTGTTGTTCAACATAAGACTGCTCTTTTGTGTCACTGTACTGCTAGAGTGTATATGTTAGTTGTGGTGCATGAGCTTGTTGTTCAACATAAGACTGCTCTTGTGTGTTACTGTACTGCAGAGTGTATATGTTAGTTGTGGTACATGAGCTTGTTGTTCAACATAAGACTGCTCTTTTGTGTCACTGTACTGCTAGAGTGTATTTGTTAGTTGTGGTTCATGATCTTGTTGTTCAACATAAGACTGCTCTTTTGTGTCACTGTACTGCTAGAGTGTATATTTTAGTTGTGATACATGATCTTGTTGTTCAACATAAGACTTCTCTTTTGAGTCACTGTACATTTAGAGTGTATATGTTTGTTGTGCTATATGAGCTTGTTTTCCAATATAAGACTGCTCTTGTGTGTCACTGTACTGCTAGAGTGTATATGTTTGTTGTGGTACATGAGCTTGTTTTCCAACATAAGCCTGCTCTTCTGTGTCACTGTACTGCTAGAGTGTATATGTTTGTTGTGGTACATGAGCTTGTTTTCCAACTTAAGACTGCTCTTGTGTGTCACTGTACTGCTAGAGTCTATACATTTGTTGTGCTACATGAGCTTGTTTTCCAATATAAGACTGCTCTTGTGTGTCACTGTACTGCTAGAGTGTATATGTTTGTTGTGGTACATGAGCTTGTTTTCCAACATAACACTGCTCTTGTGTGTCACTGTACTGCTAGAGAGTATATGTTTGTTGTGGCACATGAGCTTGTTGTTAATATAACACTGCTCTTGTGTGTCACTGCACTGTTCGAATGTATAAGTTTGTTCTGGTACCTGATCTTGTTGTTCAACATAAGACTGCCCTTGTGTGTCACTGTACCGCTAGAGTTTATATGTTTCTTGTGGTACATGAGCTTGTTGTCCAATATAAGACTCCTCTTGTGTGTCACTGTACTGCTAGAGTGTATATGTTTGTTGTGGTACATGATCTTGTTGTCCAACATAAGACTGCTCTTGTGTGTCACCGCGTTGCTAGAGTGTATATGTGTGTTGAGGTACATGAACTTGTTGTCCAATACAGGACTGCTCCTTTGTGTCACTGCACTGCTAGAGTGTATATATCTGTTGTGGTACATAAGCTTGTTGTCCAACATAAGACTGTTCTTGTGTGTCACTGCACTGCTAGAGTGTATAAGTTTGTTGTGGTACATGAGCTTGTTGTCCAACATAAGACTGTTCTTGTGTGTCACTGCACTGCTAGAGTGTATAAGTTTGTTGTGGTACATGAGCTTGTTGTCCAATACAGGACTGCTCCTTTGTGTCACTGCACTGCTAGAGTGTATATATCTGTTGTGGTACATGAGCTTGTTGTCCAACATAAGACTGTTCTTGTGCGTCACTGCACTGCTAGAGTGTATAAGTTTGTTGTGGTACATGAGCTTGTTGTCCAACATAAGACTGCTCTTGTGTGTCACTGTACTGCTAGAGTGTATAGTTTTGTTTTGGTACATGAGCTTGTTGTCCAACATAAGACTGCTCTTGTGTGTCACTGTAATGCTAGAGTGTATAGTTTTGTTTTGGTACATGAGCTTGTTGTCCAACATAAGACTGTTCTTGTGTGTCACTGCACTGCTAGAGTGTATATGTTTATTGTGGTACATGATCTTGTTTTCCAACATAAGACTGTTCTTGTGTGTCACTGCACTGCTAGAGTGTATAAGTTTGTTGTGGTTCATGAGCTTGTTTTCCAACATAAGACTGCTCTTGTGTGTCACTGTACTGCTAGAGTGTATAGTTTTGTTTTTGTACATGAGCTTGTTGTCCAACATAAGACTGTTCTTGTGTGTCACTGTACTGCTAGAGTGTATAGTTTTGTTTTGGTACATGAGCTTGTTGTCCAACATAAGACTGCTCTTGTGTGTCACTGTACTGCTAGAGTGTATAGGTTTGTTGTTGTACATCAGCTTGTTGTTAATATGAGACTGCTCTTGTGTGTCACTGTACTGCTAGAGGTATAAGTTTGTTGTGATACATGAGCTTGTTGTCCAACATAAGACTGCTCTTGTGTGTCACTGTACTGCTAGAGTATATAAGTTTGTTGTGATACATGAGCTTGTTGTCCAACATAACACTGCTCTTGTGTGTCACTGTACTGCTAGAGTATATAAGTTTGTTGTGATACATGAGCTTGTTGTCAAACATAGGACTGCTCTTGTGTGTCACTGTACTGCTAGAGTATTTAAGTTTGTTGTGATACATGAGCTTGATGTCCAACATAAGACTGCTCTTGTGTGTCACTGTACTGCTAGAGTATATAAGTTTGTTGTGATACATGAGCTTGTTGTCCAACATAAGACTGCTCTTGTGTGTCACTGTACTGCTAGAGTATATAAGTCTGTTGTGATACATGAGCTTGTTGTCCAACATAAGACTGCTCTTGTGTGTCACTGTACTGCTAGAGTATATAAGTTTGTTGTGATACATGAGCTTGTTGTCAAACATAGGACTGCTCTTGTGTGTCACTGTACTGCTAGAGTATATAGTTTTGTTTTGGTACATGAGCTTGCTGCCCAACATAAGACTGCTCTTGTGTGTCACTGTACTGCTAGAGTATATAAGTTTGTTGTGATACATGATCTTGTTGTTCAACATAACACTGCTCTATTGTGTCACTGTACTGCTAGAGTGTATAGTTTTGTTTTGGTACATGAGCTTGTTGTCCAACATAAGACTGCTCTTGTGTGTCACTGTACTGCTAGAGTATATAAGTTTGTTGTGATACATGAGCTTGTTGTCAAACATAGGACTGCTCTTGTGTGTCACTGTACTGGTAGAGTATATAAGTTTGTTGTGATACATGAGCTTGTTGTCCAACATAAGACTGCTCTTGTGTGTCACTGTACTGCTAGAGTATATAAGTTTGTTGTGGTACATGAGCTTGTTGTCAAACATAGGACTGCTCTTGTGTGTCACTGTACTGGTAGAGTGTATATGTTTGTTGTGGTACATGAGCTTGATGTCCAACATAAGACTGGTCTTGTGTGTCACTGTACTGCTAGAGTGTATATGTTTGTTGTGGTACATGAGCTTGTTTTCCAACATAAGACTGCTCTTGTGTGTCACTGTACTGCTAGAGTGTATAAGTTTGTGGTGGTACATGAGCTTGATGTCCAACATAAGACTGGTCTTGTGTGTCGCTGTACTGCTAGAGTGTATATGTTTGTTGTGGAACATGAGCTTGTTTTCCAACATAAGACTGCTCTTGTGTGTCACTGTACTGCTAGAGTGTATACGTTTGTTGTGCTACATGAGCTTGATGTCCAACATAAGACTTGTCTTGTGTGTCACTGTACTGCTAGAGTGTATAAGTTTGTAGTGGTACATGAGCTTGTTTTCCAACATAAGACTGCTCTTGTGTGTCACTGTACTGCTAGAGTGTATATGTTTGTTGTAGTACATGAGCTTGATGTCCAACATAAGACTGCTCTTGTGTGTCACTGTATTGCTAAAGTGTATATGTTTGTTGTGGTTCATGATCTTGTTGTCCAATATAAGACTGTCTTGTGTGTCACAGTTTTACTAGAGTGTATAAGTTTGTTGTGGTACATGATCTTGTTGTCCAACATAAGACTGCTCTTCAGTGTCACTGCACTGCTAGAGTGTATATGTTTGTTGTGGTACATTAGCTTGGTGTCCAACATAAGACTGCTCTTGGGTGTTACTGTACTGCTGGAGTGTATAAGTTTGTTGTACATGAGCTTGTTGTTCAACATAAGACTGCTCTTGTGTGTCACTGTGCTGCTAGAGTGTATATGTTTGTTGTGGTACATGAGCTTGGTGTCCCTCATAAGACTGCTCTTGTGTGTTACTGTACTGCTGGAGTGTATAAGTTTGTTGTTGTACATGAGCTTGTTGTTCAACATAAGACTGTTCTTGTGTGTCACTGTGCTGCTATGGTGTATATGTTTCTTGTGGTACATGAGCTTTTTTTCCAATATAAGACTCCTCTTGTGTGTCACTGTACTGCTAGAGTGTATAAGTTTGTTGTGGTACATGAGCTTGTTGTCTAACATAAGACTGTTCTTGTGTGTCACTGTACTGCTAGAGTGTATAAGTTTGTTGTGGTACATGAGCTTGTTGTCTAACATAAGAGTGCTCTTTTGTGTCACTGTACTGCTAGAGTGTATAAGTTTATTGTGGGACATGAGCTTGTTGTCCAACATAAGACTGCTCTTGTGTGTCACTGTACTGCTAGAGTGTATAGTTTTGTTTTGGAACATGAGCTTGTTGTCCAACATAAGACTGCTCTTGTGTGTTACTGTACTGCTAGAGTGTATAAGTTTGTTGTTGTACATGAGCTTGTTGTCCAACATAAGACTGCTGTTGTGTGTCACTGTGCTGCTATGGTGTATATGTTTCTTGTGGTACATGATCTATTTTTTCCAATATAAGACTCCTCTTGTGTGTCACTGTACTGCTAGAGTGTATATGTTTGTTGTGGTACATGAGCTTGTTGTCCAACATAAGACTGCTCTTGTGTGTCACTGTACTGCTAGACTGTATATGTTTGTTGTGGTACATGAGCGTGATGTCCAACATAAGACTGGTCTTGTGTGTCACTGTATTGCTAAAGTGTATATGTTTGTAAGTGGTTCATGACCTTGTTGTCCAATATAAGACTGTCTTGTGTGTCACAGTTTTACTAGAGTGTATAAGTTTGTTGTGGTACATATTTTTGTTGTCCAACATAAGACTGCTCTTGAGTGTCACTGCACTGCTAGAGTGTATATGTTTGTTGTGGTACATGAGCTTGGTGTCCAACATAAGACTGGTCTTGTGTGTCACTGTACTGCTAGACTGTATATGTTTGTTGTGATACATGAGCTTGATGTCCAACATAAGAATGGTCTTGTGTGACACTGTATTGCTAACGTGTATATGTTTGTTGTGGTTCATGACCTTGTTGTCCAATATAAGACTGTCTTGTGTGTCACAGTTTTGCTAGAGTGTATATGCTTGTTGTGGTACATGAGCTTGTTGTCCAACATAAGACTGCTCTTCTGTGCCACTGTAGTGCTAGAGTGTATAAGTTTGTTGTGGTAAATCATCTTGTTGTCCAACATAAGACTGCTCTTCTGTGTCACTGCACTGCTAGAGTGTATAAGTTTGTTGTGGTAAATCATCTTGTTGTCCAACATAAGACTGCTCTTCTGTGCCACTGTAGTGCTAGAGTGTATAACTTTGTAGTGGTAAATCATCTTGTTGTCCAACATAAGACTGCTCTTGTGTGTCACTGCACTGCTAGAGTGTATAAGTTTGTTCTGGTACATGAGCTTGTTGTCTACATAAGACTGCTCTTGTGTGTCACTGCACTGCTAGAGTGTATATGTTTGTTCTGGGACATGAGCTTGTTGTCAACATAAGACTGCTCTTGTGTGTCACTGTGCTGCTGCATTGTATATGATTGTTGTGGTACATGAGCTTGTTGTCCAATGTAAGACTGCTCTTGTGTGCCACTATACTGCCAGAGTATAAAACTTTGTTGTGGTACATGAGCTTTTTCTCCAATATAAGACTGCTCTTGTGTGTCACTGTACTGATAGAGCGTATATGTTTGAGGTGGTACATGAGCTTGTTGTCCAACATAAGACTGCTCTTGTGTGTCACAATACTGCTAGATTGTATATGTTTGTTTGCTACATGAGCTTGTTTTCCAACATAAGACTGCTCTTGTGTGTCACTGTACTGCTAGAGTGTATATGTTTGTTGTGGTTCATGAGCTTGTTTTCCAACATAAGACTGCTCTTGTGTGTCACTGTACTGCTAGAATGTATATGTTTGTTGTGCTACATGAGCTTGTTTTCGAACATAAGACTGCTCTTGTGTGTCACTGTACTGCTAGAGTGTATATGTTTGTTGTGGTTCATGAGCTTGTTTTCCAACATAAGACTGCTCTTGTGTGTCACTGTACTGCTAGAGTGTATATGTTTGTTGTGGTTCATGAGCTTGTTTTCCAACATAAGACTGCTCTTGTGTGTCACTGTACTGCTAGAGTGTATATGTTTGTTGTGGTTCATGAGCTTGTTTTCCAACATAAGACTGCTCTTGTGTGTCACTGTACTGCTAGAGCGTATATGTTTGTTGTGGTTCATGAGCTTGTTTTCCAACATAAGACTGCTCTTGTGTGTCACTGTACTGCTAGAGTGTATATGTTTGTTGTGCTACATGAGCTTGTTTTCCAACATAAGACTGCTCTTGTGTGTCACTGTACTGCTAGAGTGTATATGTTTGTTGTGGTTCATGAGCTTGTTTTCCAACATAAGACTGCTCTTGTGTGTCACTGTACTGCTAGAGTGTATATGTTTGTTGTGGTTCATGATCTTGTTGTCCAACATAAGACTGCTCTTGTGTGTCACCGCGTTAATAGAGTGTATATGTCTGTTGAGGTACATGAGCTTGTTTTCCAACATAAGACTGCTCTTGTGTGTCACCGCGTTAATAGAGTGTATATGTGTGTTGTGGTACATGAGCTTGTTTTCCAACATAAGACTGCTCTTGTGTGTCACCGCGTTAATAGAGTGTATATGTCTGTTGAGGTACATGAGCTTGTTTTCCAACATAAGACTGCTCTTGTGTGTCACCGCGGTAATAGAGTGTATATGTTTGTTGTGGTACATGAGCTTGTTTTCCAACATAAGACTGCTCTTGTGTGTCACTGTACTGCTAGAGTGTATATGTTTGTTGTGGTTCATGAGCTTGTTTTCCAACATAAGACTGCTCTTGTGTGTCACTGTACTGCTAGAGTGTATATGTTTGTTGTGGTTCAAGAGCTTTTTTCCAACATAAGACTGCTCTTGTGTGTCACTGTACTGCTAGAGTGTATATGTTTGTTGTGGTTCATGAGCTTGTTTTCCAACATAAGACTGCTCTTGTGTGTCACAATACTGCTAGAGTGTATATGTTTGTTGTGCTACATGAGCTTGTTTTCCAACATAAGACTGCTCTTGTGTGTCACTGTACTGCTAGAGTGTATATGTTTGTTGTGCTACATGAGCTTGTTTTCCAACATAAGACTGCTCTTGTGTGTCACTGTACTGCTAGAGTGTATATTTTGTTGTGGTTCATGAGCTTGTTTTCCAACATAAGACTGCTCTTGTGTGTCACTGTACTGCTAGAGTGTATATGTTTGTTTACAATATGAGCTTGTTTTCCAATATAAGACTGCTCTTATGTGTCACTGTACTGCTAGAGTGTATATGTTTGTTGTGGTACATGAGCTTGTTTTCCAACATAAGACTGCTCTTGTGTGTCACTGTACTGCTAGAGTGTATATGTTTGTTTACAATATGAGCTTGTTTTCCAATATAAGACTGCTCTTGTGTGTCACTGTACTGCTAGAGTGTATAAGTTTATTGTGGTACATGAGCTTGTTTTCCAACATAAGACTGCTCTTGTGTGTCACTGTACTGTAGAGTGTATATTTTAGTTGTGGTACATGATCTTGTTGTTCAACATAAGACTTCTCTTTTGTGTCACTGTACTGCTAGAGTGTATATTTTAGTTGTGGTACATGATCTTGTTGTTCAACATAAGACTGCTCTTTTGTGTCACTGTACTGTAGAGTGTATTGTTTAGTTGAGGTACATGATCTTGTTGTTCAACATAAGACTGCTCTTGTGTGTCACTGTACTGTAGAGTGTATAGTTTAGTTGAGGTACATGATCTTGTTGTTCAACATAAGACTGCTCTTGTGTGTCACTGTACTGTAGAGTGTATAGTTTAGTTGAGGTACATGATCTTGTTGTTCAACATAAGACTTCTCTTTTGTGTCACTGTACTGTAGGGTGTATATTTTAGTTGTGGTACATGATCTTGTTGTTCAACATATGACTTGTCTTTTGTGTCACTGTACTGCTAGAGTGTATATTTTAGTTGTGGTACATGATCTTGTTGTTCAACATAAGACTTCTCTTTTGTGTCGCTGTACAGCTAGAGTGTATATTTTAGTTGTGGTACATGATCTTGTTGTTCACATAAGACTGCTCTTTTGTGTCACTGTACTGTAGAGTGTATATTTTAGTTGTGGTACATGATCTTGTTGTTCAACATAAGACTGCTCTTTTGTGTCACTGTACTGTAGAGTGTATATTTTAGTTGTGGTACATGATCTTGTTGTTCAACATAAGACTGCTCTTTTGTGTCACTGTACTGTAGAGTGTATATTTTAGTTGTGGTACATGATCTTGTTGTTCAACATATGACTGCTCTTTTGTGTCAATGTACTGTAGAGTGTATATTTTAGTTGTGTACATGAGCTTGTTGTTCAACATAAGACTGCTCTTTTGTGTCACTGTACTGTAGAGTGTATATTTTAATTGTGGTACATGAGCTTGTTGTTCAACATAAGACTGCTCTTGTGTGTCACTGTACTGCTAGAGTGTATATTTTAGTTGTGGTACATGATCTTGTTGTTCAACATAATACTTCTCTTTTGTGTCACTGTATGTAGAGTGTATATTTTAGTTGTGGTACATGATCTTGTTGTTCAACATAAGACTGCTCTTGTGTGTCACTGTACTGCTAGAGTGTATATGTTAGTTGTGGTACATGAGCTTGTTGTCCAACATAAGACTGCTCTTTTGTGTCACTGTACTGCTAGAGTGTATATGTTTGTTGTCCAATAGAAGTAGGTCTTGTGTGCCACTGCACTGCTAGAGTGTATAAGTTTGTTGTGGTACATGTTCTTGTTGTCCAATATAAGACTGCTCTTGTGTGTCACTGCACTGCTAGAGTGTATATGTTTGTTGTCCAATATAACACTGCTCTTGTGTGTAACTGTACTGCTAGAGTGTATAAGTTTGTTGTGGTACATGATCCTGTTGTCCAAAATAAGACTGCTCTGGTGTGCCACTGTACTGCTAGAGTGTATAAGTTTGTTGTGGTACATGATCTTGTTGTTCAACATAAGACTGCTCTTTTGTGTTACTGTACTGCAGAGTGTATATGTTAGTTGTGGTACATGAGCTTGTTGTTCAACATAAGACTGCTCTTTTGTGTCACTGTACTGCTAGAGTGTATATGTTAGTTGTGGTTCATGATCTTGTTGTTCAACATAAGACTGCTCTTTTGTGTCACTTTACTGCTAGAGTGTATATGTTAGTTGTGGTACATGAGCTTGTTGTTCAACATAAGACTGCTGTTTTGTGTCACTGTACTGTAGAGTGTATATTTTAGTTGTGGTACATGATCTTGTTGTTCAACATAAGACTGCTCTTTTGTGTCACTGTACTGTAGAGTGTATATTTTAGTTGTGGTACATGATCTTGTTGTTCAAAATAAGACTTCTCTTTTGTGTCGCTGTACAGCTAGAGTGTATATGTTAGTTGTGGTACATGATCTTGTTGTTCAAAATAAGACTTCTCTTTTGTGTCGCTGTACAGCTAGAGTGTATATTTTAGTTGTGATACATGATCTTGTTGTTCAACATAAGACTTCTCTTTTGTGTCACTGTACTGTAGAGTGTATATTTTAGTTGTGGTAGATGATCTTGTTGTTCAACATAAGACTGCTCTTTTGTGTCACTGTACTGTAGAGTGTATACTTTAGTTGTGGTACATGATCCTGTTGTTCAACATAAGACTGCTCTTTTGTGTCACTGTACTGCTAGAGTGTATATGTTTATTGTGGTACATGATCTTGTTTTCCAACATAAGACTGTTCTTGTGTGTCACTGCACTGCTAGAGTGTATAAGTTTGTTGTGGTTCATGAGCTTGTTTTCCAACATAAGACTGCTCTTGTGTGTCACTGTACTGCTAGAGTGTATAGTTTTGTTTTTGTACATGAGCTTGTTGTCCAACATAAGACTGTTCTTGTGTGTCACTGTACTGCTAGAGTGTATAGTTTTGTTTTGGTACATGAGCTTGTTGTCCAACATAAGACTGCTCTTGTGTGTCACTGTACTGCTAGAGTGTATAGGTTTGTTGTTGTACATCAGCTTGTTGTTAATATGAGACTGCTCTTGTGTGTCACTGTACTGCTAGAGGTATAAGTTTGTTGTGATACATGAGCTTGTTGTCCAACATAAGACTGCTCTTGTGTGTCACTGTACTGCTAGAGTATATAAGTTTGTTGTGATACATGAGCTTGTTGTCCAACATAAGACTGCTCTTGTGTGTCACTGTACTGCTAGAGTATATAAGTTTGTTGTGATACATGAGCTTGTTGTCAAACATAGGACTGCTCTTGTGTGTCACTGTACTGCTAGAGTATTTAAGTTTGTTGTGATACATGAGCTTGATGTCCAACATAAGACTGCTCTTGTGTGTCACTGTACTGCTAGAGTATATAAGTTTGTTGTGATACATGAGCTTGTTGTCCAACATAAGACTGCTCTTGTGTGTCACTGTACTGCTAGAGTATATAAGTTTGTTGTGATACATGAGCTTGTTGTCCAACATAAGACTGCTCTTGTGTGTCACTGTACTGCTAGAGTATATAAGTTTGTTGTGATACATGAGCTTGTTGTCAAACATAGGACTGCTCTTGTGTGTCACTGTACTGCTAGAGTATATAGTTTTGTTTTGGTACATGAGCTTGCTGCCCAACATAAGACTGCTCTTGTGTGTCACTGTACTGCTAGAGTATATAAGTTTGTTGTGATACATGATCTTGTTGTTCAACATAACACTGCTCTATTGTGTCACTGTACTGCTAGAGTGTATAGTTTTGTTTTGGTACATGAGCTTGTTGTCCAACATAAGACTGCTCTTGTGTGTCACTGTACTGCTAGAGTATATAAGTTTGTTGTGATACATGAGCTTGTTGTCCAACATAAGACTGCTCTTGTGTGTCACTGTACTGCTAGAGTATATAAGTTTGTTGTGATACATGAGCTTGTTGTCAAACATAGGACTGCTCTTGTGTGTCACTGTACTGGTAGAGTATATAAGTTTGTTGTGATACATGAGCTTGTTGTCCAACATAAGACTGCTCTTGTGTGTCACTGTACTGCTAGAGTATATAAGTTTGTTGTGGTACATGAGCTTGTTGTCAAACATAGGACTGCTCTTGTGTGTCACTGTACTGGTAGAGTGTATATGTTTGTTGTGGTACATGAGCTTGATGTCCAACATAAGACTGGTCTTGTGTGTCACTGTACTGCTAGAGTGTATATGTTTGTTGTGGTACATGAGCTTGTTTTCCAACATAAGACTGCTCTTGTGTGTCACTGTACTGTTAGAGTGTATAAGTTTGTGGTGGTACATGAGCTTGATGTCCAACATAAGACTGGTCTTGTGTGTCGCTGTACTGCTAGAGTGTATATGTTTGTTGTGGAACATGAGCTTGTTTTCCAACATAAGACTGCTCTTGTGTGTCACTGTACTGCTAGAGTGTATACGTTTGTTGTGCTACATGAGCTTGATGTCCAACATAAGACTGGTCTTGTGTGTCACTGTACTGCTAGAGTGTATAAGTTTGTAGTGGTACATGAGCTTGTTTTCCAACATAAGACTGCTCTTGTGTGTCACTGTACTGCTAGAGTGTATATGTTTGTTGTAGTACATGAGCTTGATGTCCAACATAAGACTGCTCTTGTGTGTCACTGTATTGCTAAAGTGTATATGTTTGTTGTGGTTCATGATCTTGTTGTCCAATATAAGACTGTCTTGTGTGTCACAGTTTTACTAGAGTGTATAAGTTTGTTGTGGTACATGATCTTGTTGTCCAACATAAGACTGCTCTTCAGTGTCACTGCACTGCTAGAGTGTATATGTTTGTTGTGGTACATGAGCTTGGTGTCCAACATAAGACTGCTCTTGGGTGTTACTGTACTGCTGGAGTGTATAAGTTTGTTGTACATGAGCTTGTTGTTCAACATAAGACTGCTCTTGTGTGTCACTGTGCTGCTAGAGTGTATATGTTTGTTGTGGTACATGAGCTTGGTGTCCCTCATAAGACTGCTCTTGTGTGTTACTGTACTGCTGGAGTGTATAAGTTTGTTGTTGTACATGAGCTTGTTGTTCAACATAAGACTGTTCTTGTGTGTCACTGTGCTGCTATGGTGTATATGTTTCTTGTGGTACATGAGCTTTTTTTCCAATATAAGACTCCTCTTGTGTGTCACTGTACTGCTAGAGTGTATAAGTTTGTTGTGGTACATGAGCTTGTTGTCTAACATAAGACTGTTCTTGTGTGTCACTGTACTGCTAGAGTGTATAAGTTTGTTGTGGTACATGAGCTTGTTGTCTAACATAAGAGTGCTCTTTTGTGTCACTGTACTGCTAGAGTGTATAAGTTTATTGTGGGACATGAGCTTGTTGTCCAACATAAGACTGCTCTTGTGTGTCACTGTACTGCTAGAGTGTATAGTTTTGTTTTGGAACATGAGCTTGTTGTCCAACATAAGACTGCTCTTGTGTGTTACTGTACTGCTAGAGTGTATAAGTTTGTTGTTGTACATGAGCTTGTTGTCCAACATAAGACTGCTGTTGTGTGTCACTGTGCTGCTATGGTGTATATGTTTCTTGTGGTACATGATCTATTTTTTCCAATATAAGACTCCTCTTGTGTGTCACTGTACTGCTAGAGTGTATATGTTTGTTGTGGTACATGAGCTTGTTGTCCAACATAAGACTGCTCTTGTGTGTCACTGTACTGCTAGACTGTATATGTTTGTTGTGGTACATGAGCTTGATGTCCAACATAAGACTGGTCTTGTGTGTCACTGTATTGCTAAAGTGTATATGTTTGTAAGTGGTTCATGACCTTGTTGTCCAATATAAGACTGTCTTGTGTGTCACAGTTTTACTAGAGTGTATAAGTTTGTTGTGGTACATATTTTTGTTGTCCAACATAAGACTGCTCTTGAGTGTCACTGCACTGCTAGAGTGTATATGTTTGTTGTGGTACATGAGCTTGGTGTCCAACATAAGACTGGTCTTGTGTGTCACTGTACTGCTAGACTGTATATGTTTGTTGTGATACATGAGCTTGATGTCCAACATAAGAATGCTCTTGTGTGACACTGTATTGCTAACGTGTATATGTTTGTTGTGGTTCATGACCTTGTTGTCCAATATAAGACTGTCTTGTGTGTCACAGTTTTGCTAGAGTGTATATGCTTGTTGTGGTACATGAGCTTGTTTCCAACATAAGGCTGCTCTTCTGTGCCACTGTAGTGCAGGAGTGTATAAGTTTGTTGTGGTAAATCATCTTGTTGTCCAACATAAGACTGCTCTTGTGTGTCACTGCACTGCTAGAGTGTATAAGTTTGTTGTGGTAAATCATCTTGTTGTCCAACATAAGACTGCTCTTCTGTGCCACTGTAGTGCTAGAGTGTATAACTTTGTAGTGGTAAATCATCTTGTTGTCCAACATAAGACTGCTCTTGTGTGTCACTGCACTGCTAGAGTGTATAAGTTTGTTCTGGTACATGAGCTTGTTGTCTACATAAGACTGCTCTTGTGTGTCACTGCACTGCTAGAGTGTATATGTTTGTTCTGGGACATGAGCTTGTTGTCAACATAAGACTGCTCTTGTGTGTCACTGTGCTGCTGCATTGTATATGATTGTTGTGGTACATGAGCTTGTTGTCCAATGTAAGACTGCTCTTGTGTGCCACTATACTGCCAGAGTATAAAACTTTGTTGTGGTACATGAGCTTTTTCTCCAATATAAGACTGCTCTTGTGTGTCACTGTACTGATAGAGCGTATATGTTTGAGGTGGTACATGAGCTTGTTGTCCAACATAAGACTGCTCTTGTGTGTCACAATACTGCTAGATTGTATATGTTTGTTTGCTACATGAGCTTGTTTTCCAACGTAAGACTGCTCTTGTGTGTCACTGTACTGCTAGAGTGTATATGTTTGTTGTGGTTCATGAGCTTGTTTTCCAACATAAGACTGCTCTTGTGTGTCACTGTACTGCTAGAATATATATGTTTGTTGTGCTACATGAGCTTGTTTTCGAACATAAGACTGCTCTTGTGTGTCACTGTACTGCTAGAGTGTATATGTTTGTTGTGGTTCATGAGCTTGTTTTCCAACATAAGACTGCTCTTGTGTGTCACTGTACTGCTAGAGTGTATATGTTTGTTGTGGTTCATGAGCTTGTTTTCCAACATAAGACTGCTCTTGTGTGTCACTGTACTGCTAGAGTGTATATGTTTGTTGTGGTTCATGAGCTTGTTTTCCAACATAAGACTGCTCTTGTGTGTCACTGTACTGCTAGAGCGTATATGTTTGTTGTGGTTCATGAGCTTGTTTTCCAACATAAGACTGCTCTTGTGTGTCACTGTACTGCTAGAGTGTATATGTTTGTTGTGCTACATGAGCTTGTTTTCCAACATAAGACTGCTCTTGTGTGTCACTGTACTGCTAGAGTGTATATGTTTGTTGTGGTTCATGAGCTTGTTTTCCAACATAAGACTGCTCTTGTGTGTCACTGTACTGCTAGAGTGTATATGTTTGTTGTGGTTCATGATCTTGTTGTCCAACATAAGACTGCTCTTGTGTGTCACCGCGTTAATAGAGTGTATATGTCTGTTGAGGTACATGAGCTTGTTTTCCAACATAAGACTGCTCTTGTGTGTCACCGCGTTAATAGAGTGTATATGTGTGTTGTGGTACATGAGCTTGTTTTCCAACATAAGACTGCTCTTGTGTGTCACCGCGTTAATAGAGTGTATATGTCTGTTGAGGTACATGAGCTTGTTTTCCAACATAAGACTGCTCTTGTGTGTCACCGCGGTAATAGAGTGTATATGTTTGTTGTGGTACATGAGCTTGTTTTCCAACATAAGACTGCTCTTGTGTGTCACTGTACTGCTAGAGTGTATATGTTTGTTGTGGTTCATGAGCTTGTTTTCCAACATAAGACTGCTCTTGTGTGTCACTGTACTGCTAGAGTGTATATGTTTGTTGTGGTTCAAGAGCTTTTTTCCAACATAAGACTGCTCTTGTGTGTCACTGTACTGCTAGAGTGTATATGTTTGTTGTGGTTCATGAGCTTGTTTTCCAACATAAGACTGCTCTTGTGTGTCACAATACTGCTAGAGTGTATATGTTTGTTGTGCTACATGAGCTTGTTTTCCAACATAAGACTGCTCTTGTGTGTCACTGTACTGCTAGAGTGTATATGTTTGTTGTGCTACATGAGCTTGTTTTCCAACATAAGACTGCTCTTGTGTGTCACTGTACTGCTAGAGTGTATATTTTGTTGTGGTTCATGAGCTTGTTTTCCAACATAAGACTGCTCTTGTGTGTCACTGTACTGCTAGAGTGTATATGTTTGTTTACAATATGAGCTTGTTTTCCAATATAAGACTGCTCTTATGTGTCACTGTACTGCTAGAGTGTATATGTTTGTTGTGGTACATGAGCTTGTTTTCCAACATAAGACTGCTCTTGTGTGTCACTGTACTGCTAGAGTGTATATGTTTGTTTACAATATGAGCTTGTTTTCCAATATAAGACTGCTCTTGTGTGTCACTGTACTGCTAGAGTGTATATGTTTATTGTGGTACATGAGCTTGTTTTCCAACATAAGACTGCTCTTGTGTGTCACTGTACTGTAGAGTGTATATTTTAGTTGTGGTAGATGATCTTGTTGTTCAACATAAGACTGCTCTTTTGTGTCACTGTACTGTAGAGTGTATACTTTAGTTGTGGTACATGATCCTGTTGTTCAACATAAGACTGCTCTTTTGTGTCACTGTACTGCTAGAGTGTATATGTTTATTGTGGTACATGATCTTGTTTTCCAACATAAGACTGTTCTTGTGTGTCACTGCACTGCTAGAGTGTATAAGTTTGTTGTGGTTCATGAGCTTGTTTTCCAACATAAGACTGCTCTTGTGTGTCACTGTACTGCTAGAGTGTATAGTTTTGTTTTTGTACATGAGCTTGTTGTCCAACATAAGACTGTTCTTGTGTGTCACTGTACTGCTAGAGTGTATAGTTTTGTTTTGGTACATGAGCTTGTTGTCCAACATAAGACTGCTCTTGTGTGTCACTGTACTGCTAGAGTGTATAGGTTTGTTGTTGTACATCAGCTTGTTGTTAATATGAGACTGCTCTTGTGTGTCACTGTACTGCTAGAGGTATAAGTTTGTTGTGATACATGAGCTTGTTGTCCAACATAAGACTGCTCTTGTGTGTCACTGTACTGCTAGAGTATATAAGTTTGTTGTGATACATGAGCTTGTTGTCCAACATAAGACTGCTCTTGTGTGTCACTGTACTGCTAGAGTATATAAGTTTGTTGTGATACATGAGCTTGTTGTCAAACATAGGACTGCTCTTGTGTGTCACTGTACTGCTAGAGTATTTAAGTTTGTTGTGATACATGAGCTTGATGTCCAACATAAGACTGCTCTTGTGTGTCACTGTACTGCTAGAGTATATAAGTTTGTTGTGATACATGAGCTTGTTGTCCAACATAAGACTGCTCTTGTGTGTCACTGTACTGCTAGAGTATATAAGTTTGTTGTGATACATGAGCTTGTTGTCCAACATAAGACTGCTCTTGTGTGTCACTGTACTGCTAGAGTATATAAGTTTGTTGTGATACATGAGCTTGTTGTCAAACATAGGACTGCTCTTGTGTGTCACTGTACTGCTAGAGTATATAGTTTTGTTTTGGTACATGAGCTTGCTGCCCAACATAAGACTGCTCTTGTGTGTCACTGTACTGCTAGAGTATATAAGTTTGTTGTGATACATGATCTTGTTGTTCAACATAACACTGCTCTATTGTGTCACTGTACTGCTAGAGTGTATAGTTTTGTTTTGGTACATGAGCTTGTTGTCCAACATAAGACTGCTCTTGTGTGTCACTGTACTGCTAGAGTATATAAGTTTGTTGTGATACATGAGCTTGTTGTCCAACATAAGACTGCTCTTGTGTGTCACTGTACTGCTAGAGTATATAAGTTTGTTGTGATACATGAGCTTGTTGTCAAACATAGGACTGCTCTTGTGTGTCACTGTACTGGTAGAGTATATAAGTTTGTTGTGATACATGAGCTTGTTGTCCAACATAAGACTGCTCTTGTGTGTCACTGTACTGCTAGAGTATATAAGTTTGTTGTGGTACATGAGCTTGTTGTCAAACATAGGACTGCTCTTGTGTGTCACTGTACTGGTAGAGTGTATATGTTTGTTGTGGTACATGAGCTTGATGTCCAACATAAGACTGGTCTTGTGTGTCACTGTACTGCTAGAGTGTATATGTTTGTTGTGGTACATGAGCTTGTTTTCCAACATAAGACTGCTCTTGTGTGTCACTGTACTGTTAGAGTGTATAAGTTTGTGGTGGTACATGAGCTTGATGTCCAACATAAGACTGGTCTTGTGTGTCGCTGTACTGCTAGAGTGTATATGTTTGTTGTGGAACATGAGCTTGTTTTCCAACATAAGACTGCTCTTGTGTGTCACTGTACTGCTAGAGTGTATACGTTTGTTGTGCTACATGAGCTTGATGTCCAACATAAGACTGGTCTTGTGTGTCACTGTACTGCTAGAGTGTATAAGTTTGTAGTGGTACATGAGCTTGTTTTCCAACATAAGACTGCTCTTGTGTGTCACTGTACTGCTAGAGTGTATATGTTTGTTGTAGTACATGAGCTTGATGTCCAACATAAGACTGCTCTTGTGTGTCACTGTATTGCTAAAGTGTATATGTTTGTTGTGGTTCATGATCTTGTTGTCCAATATAAGACTGTCTTGTGTGTCACAGTTTTACTAGAGTGTATAAGTTTGTTGTGGTACATGATCTTGTTGTCCAACATAAGACTGCTCTTCAGTGTCACTGCACTGCTAGAGTGTATATGTTTGTTGTGGTACATGAGCTTGGTGTCCAACATAAGACTGCTCTTGGGTGTTACTGTACTGCTGGAGTGTATAAGTTTGTTGTACATGAGCTTGTTGTTCAACATAAGACTGCTCTTGTGTGTCACTGTGCTGCTAGAGTGTATATGTTTGTTGTGGTACATGAGCTTGGTGTCCCTCATAAGACTGCTCTTGTGTGTTACTGTACTGCTGGAGTGTATAAGTTTGTTGTTGTACATGAGCTTGTTGTTCAACATAAGACTGTTCTTGTGTGTCACTGTGCTGCTATGGTGTATATGTTTCTTGTGGTACATGAGCTTTTTTTCCAATATAAGACTCCTCTTGTGTGTCACTGTACTGCTAGAGTGTATAAGTTTGTTGTGGTACATGAGCTTGTTGTCTAACATAAGACTGTTCTTGTGTGTCACTGTACTGCTAGAGTGTATAAGTTTGTTGTGGTACATGAGCTTGTTGTCTAACATAAGAGTGCTCTTTTGTGTCACTGTACTGCTAGAGTGTATAAGTTTATTGTGGGACATGAGCTTGTTGTCCAACATAAGACTGCTCTTGTGTGTCACTGTACTGCTAGAGTGTATAGTTTTGTTTTGGAACATGAGCTTGTTGTCCAACATAAGACTGCTCTTGTGTGTTACTGTACTGCTAGAGTGTATAAGTTTGTTGTTGTACATGAGCTTGTTGTCCAACATAAGACTGCTGTTGTGTGTCACTGTGCTGCTATGGTGTATATGTTTCTTGTGGTACATGATCTATTTTTTCCAATATAAGACTCCTCTTGTGTGTCACTGTACTGCTAGAGTGTATATGTTTGTTGTGGTACATGAGCTTGTTGTCCAACATAAGACTGCTCTTGTGTGTCACTGTACTGCTAGACTGTATATGTTTGTTGTGGTACATGAGCTTGATGTCCAACATAAGACTGGTCTTGTGTGTCACTGTATTGCTAAAGTGTATATGTTTGTAAGTGGTTCATGACCTTGTTGTCCAATATAAGACTGTCTTGTGTGTCACAGTTTTACTAGAGTGTATAAGTTTGTTGTGGTACATATTTTTGTTGTCCAACATAAGACTGCTCTTGAGTGTCACTGCACTGCTAGAGTGTATATGTTTGTTGTGGTACATGAGCTTGGTGTCCAACATAAGACTGGTCTTGTGTGTCACTGTACTGCTAGACTGTATATGTTTGTTGTGATACATGAGCTTGATGTCCAACATAAGAATGCTCTTGTGTGACACTGTATTGCTAACGTGTATATGTTTGTTGTGGTTCATGACCTTGTTGTCCAATATAAGACTGTCTTGTGTGTCACAGTTTTGCTAGAGTGTATATGCTTGTTGTGGTACATGAGCTTGTTTCCAACATAAGGCTGCTCTTCTGTGCCACTGTAGTGCAGGAGTGTATAAGTTTGTTGTGGTAAATCATCTTGTTGTCCAACATAAGACTGCTCTTGTGTGTCACTGCACTGCTAGAGTGTATAAGTTTGTTGTGGTAAATCATCTTGTTGTCCAACATAAGACTGCTCTTCTGTGCCACTGTAGTGCTAGAGTGTATAACTTTGTAGTGGTAAATCATCTTGTTGTCCAACATAAGACTGCTCTTGTGTGTCACTGCACTGCTAGAGTGTATAAGTTTGTTCTGGTACATGAGCTTGTTGTCTACATAAGACTGCTCTTGTGTGTCACTGCACTGCTAGAGTGTATATGTTTGTTCTGGGACATGAGCTTGTTGTCAACATAAGACTGCTCTTGTGTGTCACTGTGCTGCTGCATTGTATATGATTGTTGTGGTACATGAGCTTGTTGTCCAATGTAAGACTGCTCTTGTGTGCCACTATACTGCCAGAGTATAAAACTTTGTTGTGGTACATGAGCTTTTTCTCCAATATAAGACTGCTCTTGTGTGTCACTGTACTGATAGAGCGTATATGTTTGAGGTGGTACATGAGCTTGTTGTCCAACATAAGACTGCTCTTGTGTGTCACAATACTGCTAGATTGTATATGTTTGTTTGCTACATGAGCTTGTTTTCCAACGTAAGACTGCTCTTGTGTGTCACTGTACTGCTAGAGTGTATATGTTTGTTGTGGTTCATGAGCTTGTTTTCCAACATAAGACTGCTCTTGTGTGTCACTGTACTGCTAGAATATATATGTTTGTTGTGCTACATGAGCTTGTTTTCGAACATAAGACTGCTCTTGTGTGTCACTGTACTGCTAGAGTGTATATGTTTGTTGTGGTTCATGAGCTTGTTTTCCAACATAAGACTGCTCTTGTGTGTCACTGTACTGCTAGAGTGTATATGTTTGTTGTGGTTCATGAGCTTGTTTTCCAACATAAGACTGCTCTTGTGTGTCACTGTACTGCTAGAGTGTATATGTTTGTTGTGGTTCATGAGCTTGTTTTCCAACATAAGACTGCTCTTGTGTGTCACTGTACTGCTAGAGCGTATATGTTTGTTGTGGTTCATGAGCTTGTTTTCCAACATAAGACTGCTCTTGTGTGTCACTGTACTGCTAGAGTGTATATGTTTGTTGTGCTACATGAGCTTGTTTTCCAACATAAGACTGCTCTTGTGTGTCACTGTACTGCTAGAGTGTATATGTTTGTTGTGGTTCATGAGCTTGTTTTCCAACATAAGACTGCTCTTGTGTGTCACTGTACTGCTAGAGTGTATATGTTTGTTGTGGTTCATGATCTTGTTGTCCAACATAAGACTGCTCTTGTGTGTCACCGCGTTAATAGAGTGTATATGTCTGTTGAGGTACATGAGCTTGTTTTCCAACATAAGACTGCTCTTGTGTGTCACCGCGTTAATAGAGTGTATATGTGTGTTGTGGTACATGAGCTTGTTTTCCAACATAAGACTGCTCTTGTGTGTCACCGCGTTAATAGAGTGTATATGTCTGTTGAGGTACATGAGCTTGTTTTCCAACATAAGACTGCTCTTGTGTGTCACCGCGGTAATAGAGTGTATATGTTTGTTGTGGTACATGAGCTTGTTTTCCAACATAAGACTGCTCTTGTGTGTCACTGTACTGCTAGAGTGTATATGTTTGTTGTGGTTCATGAGCTTGTTTTCCAACATAAGACTGCTCTTGTGTGTCACTGTACTGCTAGAGTGTATATGTTTGTTGTGGTTCAAGAGCTTTTTTCCAACATAAGACTGCTCTTGTGTGTCACTGTACTGCTAGAGTGTATATGTTTGTTGTGGTTCATGAGCTTGTTTTCCAACATAAGACTGCTCTTGTGTGTCACAATACTGCTAGAGTGTATATGTTTGTTGTGCTACATGAGCTTGTTTTCCAACATAAGACTGCTCTTGTGTGTCACTGTACTGCTAGAGTGTATATGTTTGTTGTGCTACATGAGCTTGTTTTCCAACATAAGACTGCTCTTGTGTGTCACTGTACTGCTAGAGTGTATATTTTGTTGTGGTTCATGAGCTTGTTTTCCAACATAAGACTGCTCTTGTGTGTCACTGTACTGCTAGAGTGTATATGTTTGTTTACAATATGAGCTTGTTTTCCAATATAAGACTGCTCTTATGTGTCACTGTACTGCTAGAGTGTATATGTTTGTTGTGGTACATGAGCTTGTTTTCCAACATAAGACTGCTCTTGTGTGTCACTGTACTGCTAGAGTGTATATGTTTGTTTACAATATGAGCTTGTTTTCCAATATAAGACTGCTCTTGTGTGTCACTGTACTGCTAGAGTGTATATGTTTATTGTGGTACATGAGCTTGTTTTCCAACATAAGACTGCTCTTGTGTGTCACTGTACTGTAGAGTGTATATTTTAGTTGTGGTACATGATCTTGTTGTTCAACATAAGACTTCTCTTTTGTGTCACTGTACTGCTAGAGTGTATATTTTAGTTGTGGTACATGATCTTGTTGTTCAACATAAGACTGCTCTTTTGTGTCACTGTACTGTAGAGTGTATTGTTTAGTTGAGGTACATGATCTTGTTGTTCAACATAAGACTGCTCTTGTGTGTCACTGTACTGTAGAGTGTATAGTTTAGTTGAGGTACATGATCTTGTTGTTCAACATAAGACTGCTCTTGTGTGTCACTGTACTGTAGAGTGTATAGTTTAGTTGAGGTACATGATCTTGTTGTTCAACATAAGACTTCTCTTTTGTGTCACTGTACTGTAGAGTGTATATTTTAGTTGTGGTACATGATCTTGTTGTTCAACATATGACTTGTCTTTTGTGTCACTGTACTGCTAGAGTGTATATTTTAGTTGTGGTACATGATCTTGTTGTTCAACATAAGACTTCTCTTTTGTGTCGCTGTACAGCTAGAGTGTATATTTTAGTTGTGGTACATGATCTTGTTGTTCACATAAGACTGCTCTTTTGTGTCACTGTACTGTAGAGTGTATATTTTAGTTGTGGTACATGATCTTGTTGTTCAACATAAGACTGCTCTTTTGTGTCACTGTACTGTAGAGTGTATATTTTAGTTGTGGTACATGATCTTGTTGTTCAACATAAGACTGCTCTTTTGTGTCACTGTACTGTAGAGTGTATATTTTAGTTGTGGTACATGATCTTGTTGTTCAACATAAGACTGCTCTTTTGTGTCAATGTACTGTAGAGTGTATATTTTAGTTGTGTACATGAGCTTGTTGTTCAACATAAGACTGCTCTTTTGTGTCACTGTACTGTAGAGTGTATATTTTAATTGTGGTACATGAGCTTGTTGTTCAACATAAGACTGCTCTTGTGTGTCACTGTACTGCTAGAGTGTATATTTTAGTTGTGGTACATGATCTTGTTGTTCAACATAATACTTCTCTTTTGTGTCACTGTATGTAGAGTGTATATTTTAGTTGTGGTACATGATCTTGTTGTTCAACATAAGACTGCTCTTGTGTGTCACTGTACTGCTAGAGTGTATATGTTAGTTGTGGTACATGAGCTTGTTGTCCAACATAAGACTGCTCTTGTGTGTCACTGTACTGTAGAGTGTATATTTTAGTTGTGGTACATGATCCTGTTGTTCAACATAAGACTGCTCTTTTGTGTCACTGTACTGCTAGAGTGTATATGTTTGTTGTCCAATAGAAGTAGGTCTTGTGTGCCACTGCACTGCTAGAGTGTATAAGTTTGTTGTGGTACATGTTCTTGTTGTCCAATATAAGACTGCTCTTGTGTGTCACTGCACTGCTAGAGTGTATATGTTTGTTGTCCAATATAACACTGCTCTTGTGTGTAACTGTACTGCTAGAGTGTATAAGTTTGTTGTGGTACATGATCCTGTTGTCCAAAATAAGACTGCTCTGGTGTGCCACTGTACTGCTAGAGTGTATAAGTTTGTTGTGGTACATGATCTTGTTGTTCAACATAAGACTGCTCTTTTGTGTTACTGTACTGCAGAGTGTATATGTTAGTTGTGGTACATGAGCTTGTTGTTCAACATAAGACTGCTCTTTTGTGTCACTGTACTGCTAGAGTGTATATGTTAGTTGTGGTTCATGATCTTGTTGTTCAACATAAGACTGCTCTTTTGTGTCACTTTACTGCTAGAGTGTATATGTTAGTTGTGGTACATGAGCTTGTTGTTCAACATAAGACTGCTGTTTTGTGTCACTGTACTGTAGAGTGTATATTTTAGTTGTGGTACATGATCTTGTTGTTCAACATAAGACTGCTCTTTTGTGTCACTGTACTGTAGAGTGTATATTTTAGTTGTGGTACATGATCTTGTTGTTCAAAATAAGACTTCTCTTTTGTGTCGCTGTACAGCTAGAGTGTATATGTTAGTTGTGGTACATGATCTTGTTGTTCAAAATAAGACTTCTCTTTTGTGTCGCTGTACAGCTAGAGTGTATATTTTAGTTGTGATACATGATCTTGTTGTTCAACATAAGACTTCTCTTTTGTGTCACTGTACTGTAGAGTGTATATTTTAGTTGTGGTAGATGATCTTGTTGTTCAACATAAGACTGCTCTTTTGTGTCACTGTACTGCTAGAGTGTATATGTTTGTTGTCCAATAGAAGTAGGTCTTGTGTGCCACTGCACTGCTAGATTGTATAAGTTTGTTGTGGTACATGATCTTGTTGTCCAATATAAGACTGCTCTTGTGTGTCACTGCACTGCTAGAGTGTATATGTTTGTTGTCCAATATAACACTGCTCTTGTGTGTAACTGTACTGCTGGAGTGTATAAGATTGTTGTGGTACATGATCCTGTTGTCCAAAATAAGACTGCTCTGGTGTGCCACTGTACTGCTAGATTGTATATGTCTTTTGTGGTTCATGAGCTTGTTGTCCAATATAAGACTGCTCTTGTGTGCCACTGCACTGCTAGAGTGTATAAGTTTGTTGTGGTACATGATCTTGTTGTCCAATATAAGACTGCTCTTGTGTGCCACTGTACTGCTAGATTGTATATGTCTTTTGTGGTTCGTGAGCTTGTTGTGCAATATAAGACTGCTCTTGTGTGTCACTGTACTGCTAGAGTATATATGTCTTTTGTGGTTCATGATCTTGTTGTCCAACATAAGACTGCTCTTGTGTGCCACTGTACTGCTAGAGTGTATATGTCTTTTGTGGTTCATGAGCTTGTTGTGCAATATAAGACTGCTCTTGTGTGTCACTGTACTGCTAGATTGTATATGTCTTTTGTGGTTCATGAGCTTGTTGTCCAACATAATTCTGCTCTTGTGTGTCACTGTACTGCTAGAGTGTATATGTCTTTTGTGGTTCATGATCTTGTTGTCCAACATAAGACTGCTCTTGTGTGCCACTGTACTGCTAGAGTGTATATGTCTTTTGTGGTTCATGATCTTGTTGTCCAACATAAGACTGCTCTTGTGTGTCACTGTACTGCTAGATTGTATATGTCTTTTGTGGTTCATGAGCTTGTTGTGCAATATAAGACTGCTCTTGTGTGTCACTGTACTGCTAGATTGTATATGTCTTTTGTGGTTCATGAGCTTGTTGTCCAATTTAAGACTGCTCTTGTGTGTCACTGTACTGCTAGATTGTATATGTCTTTTGTGGTTCATGAGCTTGTTGTCCAATATAAGACTGCTCTTGTGTGCCACTGTACTGCTAGATTGTATATGTCTTTTGTGGTTCATGAGCTTGTTGTCCAATATAAGACTGCTCTTGTGTGCCACTGTACTGCGTGATTGTATTTTTCTTTTGTGGTTCATGAGCTTGTTGTCCAACATAAGACTGCTCTTGTGTGTCACTGTACTGCTAGAGTGTATATGTTTAGTGTGGTACATGAGCGTGTTGTCCAATATAAGACTGCTCTTGTGTGTCACTGTACTGCTAGAGTGTATATGTTTGTTGTGGTACATGAGCGTGTTGTCCAATATAAGACTCCTCTTGTGTGTCACTGTACTGCTAGAGTGTATATGTTTGTTGTGGTACATGAGCTTGTTTTCCAACATAAGACTGCTCTTGTGTGTCACTGCACTGCTAGAGTGTATATGTTTGTTGTGGTACATGAGCTTCTTGTCCAACATAAGACTGCTCTTGTGTCACTGTACTGCTAGAGTGTATATGTTTGTTGTGGTACATGAGCTTGTTGTCCAATATAAGACTGCTCTTGTGTGTCACTGTACTGATAGAGTGTATATCTTTGAGGTGGTACATGAGCTTGTTGTCCAACATAAGACTGCTCTTGTGTGTCACTGTACTGCTAGAGTGTATATGTTTGTTGTGCTACATTGGCTTGTTTTCCAATATAATGCTGCTCTTGTGTGTGAGTGTACCGCTAAAGTGTATATGTTTGTTGTGGTTCATGAGCTTGTTTTCCAACATAAGACTGCTCTTGTGTGTCACTGTACTGCTAGAGTGTATATGTTTGTTGTGCTACATTGGCTTGTTTTCCAATATAATGCTGCTCTTGTGTGTGAGTGTACCGCTAAAGTGTATATGTTTGTTGTGGTTCATGAGCTTGTTTTCCAACATAAGACTGCTCTTGTGTGTCACTGTACATTTAGAGTGTATATGTTTGTTGTGCTACATCAGCTTGTTTTCCAATATAAGACTGCTCTTGTGTGTCACTGTACTGCTAGAGTGTATATGTTTGTTGTGGTACATGAGCTTTTTTCCAACATAAGCCTGCTCTTCTGTGTCACTGTACTGCTAGAGTGTATATGTTTGTTGTGCTACATTGGCTTGTTTTCCAATATAATGCTGCTCTTGTGTGTGAGTGTACCGCTAAAGTGTATATGTTTGTTGTGGTTCATGAGCTTGTTTTCCAACATAAGACTGCTCTTGTGTGCCACTGTACTGCTAGAGTGTATATGTCTTTTGTGGTTCATGAGCTTGTTTTCCAACATAAGACTGCTCTTGTGTGTCACTGTACTTCTAGTGTGTATATGTTTGTTGTGGTACATGAGCTTGTTTTCCAATATAAGACTGCTCTTGTGTGTCACTGTACATTTAGAGCGTATATGTTTGTTGTGCTACATCAGCTTGTTTTCCAATATAAGACTGCTCTTCTGTGTCACTGTACTGCTAGAGTGTATATGTTTGTTGTGGTACATGAGCTTGTTTTCCAATATAAGATTGCTCTTGTGTGTCACTGTACTGCTAGAGTGTATATGTTTGTTGTGGTACATGAGGTTGTTTTCCAATATAAGATTGCTCTTGTGTGTCACTGTACTGCTAGAGTGTATATGTTTGTTGTGGTACATGAGCTTGTTTTCCAATATAAGATTGCTCTTGTGTGTCACTGTACTGCTAGAGTGTATATGTTTGTTGTGCTACATGAGCTTGTTTTCCAATATAAGATTGCTCTTGTGTGTCACTGTACTGCTAGAGTGTATATGTTTGTTGTAATACATGAGCTTGTTTTCCAATATAAGATTGCTCTTGTGTGTCACTGTACTGCTAGAGTGTATATGTTTGTTGTGGTACATGAGCTTGTTTTCCAATATAAGATTGCTCTTGTGTGTCACTGTACTGCTAGAGTGTATATGTTTGTTGTGGTACATGAGCTTGTTTTCCAATATAGGATTGCTCTTGTGTGTCACTGTACTGCTAGAGTGTATATGTTTGTTGTGCTACATCACCTTGTTTTCCAATATAAGATTGCTCTTGTGTGTCACTGTACTGCTAGAGTGTATATGTTTGTTGTGGTACATGAGCTTGTTTTCCAACATAAGCCTGCTCTTCTGTGTCACTGTACTGCTAGAGTGTATATGTTTGTTGTGGTACATGAGCTTGTTTTCCAACATAACACTGCTCTTGTGTGTGAGTGTACCGCTAAAGTGTATATGTTTGTTGTGGTACATGAGCTTGTTGTCCAACATAAGACTGCTCTTGTGTGTCACTGTACTGCTAGAGTGTATATGTTTGTTGTGGTACATGAGCTTGTTTTCCAACATAACACTGCTCTTGTGTGTCACTGTACTGCTAGAGTGTATATGTTTGTTGTGGTACATGAGCTTGTTTTCCAACATAACACTGCTCTTCTGTGTCACCGTACTGCTAGAGTGTATATGTTTGTTGTGGCACATGAGCTTCTTTTCCAACATAACACTGCTCTTGTGTGTCACTGTACTGCTAGAGTGTATATCTTTGTTGTGCTACAAGAGCTTGTTTTCCAACATAAGACTGCTCTTGTGTATCACTGTACTGCTAGTGTGTATATGTTTGTTGTGCTACAAGAGCTTGTTTTCCAACATAACACTGCTCTTGTGTGTCACTGTACTGCTAGAGTGTATATCTTTGTTGTGCTACAAGAGCTTCTTTTCCAACATAAGACTGCTCTTGTGTGTCACTGTACTGCTAGAGTGTATATGTTTGTTGTGGTACATGAGCTTGTTGTCCAATATAAGACTCCTCTTGTGTGTCACTGTACTGCTAGAGTGTATATGTTTGTTGTGGTACATGAGCTTGTTTTCCAACATAAGACTGCTCTTGTGTGTCACTGCACTGCTAGAGTGTATATGTTTGTTGTGGTACATGAGCTTCTTGTCCAACATAAGACTGCTCTTGTGTCACTGTACTGCTAGAGTGTATTAGTTTGTTGTGGTACATGAGCTTGTTGTCCAATATAAGACTGCTCTTGTGTGTCACTGTACTGATAGAGTGTATATGTTTGAGGTGGTACATGAGCTTGCTGTCCAACATAAGACTGCTCTTGTGTGTCACTGTACTGCTAGAGTGTATATGTTTGTTGTGCTACATTGGCTTGTTTTCCAATATAATGCTGCTCTTGTGTGTGAGTGTACCGCTAAAGTGTATATGTTTGTTGTGGTTCATGAGCTTGTTTTCCAACATAAGACTGCTCTTGTGTGTCACTGTACTGCTAGAGTGTATATGTTTGTTGTGCTACATTGGCTTGTTTTCCAATATAATGCTGCTCTTGTGTGTGAGTGTACCGCTAAAGTGTATATGTTTGTTGTGGTTCATGAGCTTGTTTTCCAACATAAGACTGCTCTTGTGTGTCACTGTACATTTAGAGTGTATATGTTTGTTGTGCTACATCAGCTTGTTTTCCAATATAAGACTGCTCTTGTGTGTCACTGTACTGCTAGAGTGTATATGTTAGTTGTGGCACATGAGCTTCTTTTCCAACATAACACTGCTCTTGTGTGTCACTGTACTGCTAGAGTGTATATGTTTGTTGTGGTACATGAGCTTGTTTTCCAACATAAGCCTGCTCTTGTGTGTCACTGTACTGCTAGAGTGTATATGTTAGTTGTGGCACATGAGCTTCTTTTCCAACATAACACTGCTCCTGTGTGTCACTGTACTGCTAGAGTGTATATGTTTGTTGTGCTACAAGAGCTTGTTTTCCAACATAACACTGCTCTTGTGTGTCACTGTACTGCTAGAGTGTATATGTTTGTTGTGGCACATGAGCTTGTTGTTAATATAAGACTGCCCTTGTGTGTCACTGCACTGTTCGAATGTATAGGTTTGTTGTGGTACATGATCTTGTTGTTCAACATAAGACTGCCCTTGTGTGTCACTGTACTGCTAGAGTGTATATGTTTCTTGTGGTACATGAGCTTGTTGTCCAATATAAGACTCCTCTTGTGTGTCACTGTACTGCTAGCGTGTATATGTTTGTTGTGGTACATGATCTTGTTGTCCAACATAAGACTGCTCTTGTATGTCACCGCGTTGCTAGAGTGTATATGTCTGTTGAAATACATGAGCTTGTTGTCCAATACAGGACTGCTCCTTTGTGTCACTGCACTACTAGACTGTATATATCTGTTGTGGTACATGAGCTTGTTGTCCAACATAAGACTGTTCTTGTGTGCCACTGCACTGCTAGAGTGTATAAGTTTGTTGTGGTACATGAGCTTGTTGTCCAACATAAGACTTTTCTTGTGTGTCACTGCACTGCTAGAGTGTATAAGTTTGTTGTGGTACATGAGCTTGTTGTCCAACATAAGACTGCCCTTGTGTGTCACTGCACTGCTAGAGTGTATATGTTTGTTGTGGTACATGAGCTTGTTGTCCAATACAGGACTGCTCCTTTGTGTCACTGCACTGCTGGAGTGTATATATCTGTTGTGGTACATGAGCTTGTTGTCCAACATAAGACTGTTCTTGTGTGTCACTGCACTGCTAGAGTGTATAAGTTTGTTGTGGTACTTGAGCTTGTTGTCCAACATAAGACTGTTCTTGTGTGTCACTGTACTGCTAGAGTGTATAAGTTTGTTGTTGTACATGAGCTTGTTGTCCAACATAAGACTGTTCTTGTGTGTCACTGTACTGCTAGAGTGTATAAGTTTGTTGTGGTACATGAGCTTGTTGTCCAATATAAGACTGCTCTTCTGTTTCACTGTACTGCTAGAGTGTATAAGTTTGTTGTGGTACATGAGCTTGTTGTCCAACATAAGACTGCCCTTGTGTGTCACTGCACTGCTAGAATGTATATGTGTGTTGTGGTACATGAGCTTGTTTTTCAATATAAGACTGCTCTTGTGTGTCACTGTACTGCTAGAGTGTATATGTTTGTTGTGGTACATGATCTATTTGTCCAACATAAGACTGCTCTTGTGTGTCACTGCACTGCTAGAGTGTATAAGTTTGTAGTGGTACATGATCTTGTTGTCCAACATAAGACTGCTCTTGTGTGTCACTGTACTGCTTTTGTATATAAGTTTGTTGTGGTACATGAGCTTGTGGTCCAATATAAGAATGCTCTTGTGTGTCACTATACTGCTAGAGTATATAAGTTTGTTGTGGTACATGAGCTTGTACAATATAAGACTGCTCTCGTGTGTCATTGCACTGCTAGAGTGTATAAGTTTGTTGTGGTACATGAGCTTGTTGTCCAACATAATACTGTTCTTGTGTGTCACTGTACTGCTAGAGTGTATAAGTTTATTGTGGGACATGAGCTTGTTGTCCAACATAAGACTGCCCTTGTGTGTCACTGCACTGCTAGAGTGTATATGTTTATTGTGGTACATGACCTTGTTTTCCAACATAAGACTGCTCTTGTGTGTCACTGTACTGCTAGAGTGTATAGTTTTGTTTTGGTACATGAGCTTGTTGTCCAACATAAGACTGCTCTTGTGTGTCACTGTACTGCTAGAGTGTATAGTTTTGTTTTGGTACATGAGCTTGTTGTCCAACATAAGACTGTTCTTGTGTGTCACTGCACTGCTAGAGTGTATATGTTTATTGTGGTACATGAGCTTGTTTTCCAACATAAGACTGTTCTTGTGTGTCACTGCACTGCTAGAGTGTATAGGTTTGTTGTTGTACATGAGCCTGTTGTCCAACATAAGACTGCTCTTGTGTGTCACTGTACTGCTAGAGTGTATAGTTTTGTTTTGGTACATGAGCTTGTTGTCCAACATAAGACTGTTCTTGTGTGTCACTGCACTGCTAGAGTGTATAGTTTTGTTTTGGTACATGAGCTTGTTGTCCAACATAAGACTGTTCTTGTGTGTCACTGCACTGCTAGAGTGTATAGGTTTGTTGTTGTACATGAGCTCGTTTTCCAACATAAGACTGCTCTTGTGTGTCACTGTACTGCTAGAGTGTATAGTTTTGTTTTGGTACATGAGCTTGTTGTCCAACATAAGACTGTTCTTGTGTGTCACTGCACTGCTAGAGTGTATAGGTTTGTTGTTGTACATGAGCTTGTTGTCCAACATAAGACTGTTCTTGTGTGTCACTGCACTGCTAGAGTGTATATGTTTATTGTGGTACATGAGCTTGTTTTCCAACATAAGACTGTTCTTGTGTGTCACTGCACTGCTAGAGTGTATAGGTTTGTTGTTGTACATGAGCCTGTTGTCCAACATAAGACTGCTCTTGTGTGTCACTGTACTGCTAGAGTGTATAGGTTTGTTGTTGTACATGAGCTTGTTGTTAATATGAGACTGCTCTTGTGTGTCACTGTACTGCTAGAGTGTATAAGTTTGTTGTGATACATGAGCTTGTTGTCCAACATAAGACTGCTCTTGTGTGTCACTGTACTGCTAGAATTTATAAGTTTGTTGTGGTACATGAGCTTGTTGTCCAACATAGGACTGCTCTTGTGTGTCACTGTACTGCTAGAGTGTATATGTTTGTTGTGGTACATGAGCTTGATGTCAAACATAAGACTGGTCTTGTGTGTCACTGTATTGCTAAAGTGTATATGTTTGTTGTGGTTCATGATCTTGTTGTCCAATATAAGACTGTCTTGTGTGTCACAGTTTTACTAGAGTGTATAAGTTTGTTGTGGTACATGATCTTGTTGTCCAACATAAGACTGCTCTTGAGTGTCACTGCACTGCTAGAGTGTATATGTTTGTTGTGGTACATGAGCTTGGTGTCCAACATAAGACTGCTCTTGTCTGTACTGTACTGCTGGAGTGTAGAGGTTTGTTGTTGTACATGAGCTTGTTGTTCAACATAAGACTGCTCTTGTGTGTCACTGTGCTGCTATGGTGTATATGTTTCTTGTGGTACATGAGCTTTTTTTCCAATATAAGACTCCTCTTGTGTGTCACTGTACTGCTAGAGTGTATAAGTTTGTTGTGGTACATGAGCTTGTTGTCTAACATAAGACTGTTCTTGTGTGTCACTGTACTGCTAGAGTGTATAAGTTTATTGAGGGACATGAGCTTGTTGTCCAACATAAGACTGCTCTTGTGTGTCACTGCACTGCTAGAGTGTATAAGTTTATTGTGGTACATGAGCTTGATGTCCAACATAAGAATGGTCTTGTGTGTCACTGCACTGCTAGAGTGTATAAGTTTATTGTGGTACATGAGCTTGATGTCCAACATAAGACTGCTCTTGTGTGTCACTGCTCTGCTAGAGTGTATAAGTTTATTGTGGTACATGAGCTTGATGTCCAACATAAGACTGTTCTTGTGTGTCACTGCACTTCTAGAGTGTATAAGTTTATTGTGGTACATGAGCTTGATGTCCAACATAAGACTGCTCTTGTGTGTCACTGCACTGCTAGAGTGTATAAGTTTATTGTGGTACATGAGCTTGATGTCCAACATAAGAATGGTCTTGTGTGTCACTGCACTGCTAGAGTGTATATATCTGTTGTGGTACATGAGCTTGTTTTCCAACAGAAGACTGCTCTTGTGTGTCACTGTACTGCTAGAGTGTATAGTTTTGTTTTGGTACATGAGCTTGTTGTCCAACATAAGACTGCTCTTGTGTGTTACTGTACTGCTAGAGTGTATAAGTTTGTTGTTGTACATGAGCTTGTTGTCCAACATAAGACTGCTGTTGTGTGTCACTGTGCTGCTATGGTGTATATGTTTGTTGTGGTTCATGACCTTGTTGTCCAATATAAGACTGTCTTGTGTGTCACAGTTTTACTAGAGTGTATACGTTTGTTGTGGTACATGATCTTGTTGTCCAACATAAGACTGCTCTTGAGTGTCACTGCACTGCTAGACTGTATATGTTTGTTGTGGTACATGAGCTTGGTGTCCAACATAAGACTGGTCTTGTGTGTCACTGTACTGCTAGAGTGTATATGTTTAATGTGGTACATGATCATGCTTTCCAACATGACTGCTCTTGTGTGTCACTGTACTGCTAGACTGTATATGTTTGTTGTGATACATGAGCTTGATGTCCAACATAAGAATGGTCTTGTGTGCCACTATACTGCCAGAGTATAAAACTTTGTTGTGGTACATGAGCTTGTTCTCCAATATAAGACTGCTCTTGTGTGTCACTGTACTGATAGATTGTATATGTCTTTTGTGGTTCATGAGCTTGTTGTGCAATATAAGACTGCTCTTGTGTGTCACTGTACTGCTAGATTGTATATGTCTTTTGTGGTTCATGAGCTTGTTGTCCAATATAAGACTGCTCTTGTGTGTCACTGTACTGCTAGAGTGTATAAGTTTGTTGTGGTACATGATCTTGTTGTTCAACATAAGACTGCTCTTTTGTGTTACTGTACTGCAGAGTGTATATGTTAGTTGTGGTACATGAGCTTGTTGTTCAACATAAGACTGCTCTTTTGTGTCACTGTACTGCTAGAGTGTATATGTTAGTTGTGGTTCATGATCTTGTTGTTCAACATAAGACTGCTCTTTTGTGTCACTTTACTGCTAGAGTGTATATGTTAGTTGTGGTACATGAGCTTGTTGTTCAACATAAGACTGCTGTTTTGTGTCACTGTACTGTAGAGTGTATATTTTAGTTGTGGTACATGATCTTGTTGTTCAACATAAGACTGCTCTTTTGTGTCACTGTACTGTAGAGTGTATATTTTAGTTGTGGTACATGATCTTGTTGTTCAAAATAAGACTTCTCTTTTGTGTCGCTGTACAGCTAGAGTGTATATGTTAGTTGTGGTACATGATCTTGTTGTTCAAAATAAGACTTCTCTTTTGTGTCGCTGTACAGCTAGAGTGTATATTTTAGTTGTGATACATGATCTTGTTGTTCAACATAAGACTTCTCTTTTGTGTCACTGTACTGTAGAGTGTATATTTTAGTTGTGGTAGATGATCTTGTTGTTCAACATAAGACTGCTCTTTTGTGTCACTGTACTGCTAGAGTGTATATGTTTGTTGTCCAATAGAAGTAGGTCTTGTGTGCCACTGCACTGCTAGATTGTATAAGTTTGTTGTGGTACATGATCTTGTTGTCCAATATAAGACTGCTCTTGTGTGTCACTGCACTGCTAGAGTGTATATGTTTGTTGTCCAATATAACACTGCTCTTGTGTGTAACTGTACTGCTGGAGTGTATAAGATTGTTGTGGTACATGATCCTGTTGTCCAAAATAAGACTGCTCTGGTGTGCCACTGTACTGCTAGATTGTATATGTCTTTTGTGGTTCATGAGCTTGTTGTCCAATATAAGACTGCTCTTGTGTGCCACTGCACTGCTAGAGTGTATAAGTTTGTTGTGGTACATGATCTTGTTGTCCAATATAAGACTGCTCTTGTGTGCCACTGTACTGCTAGATTGTATATGTCTTTTGTGGTTCGTGAGCTTGTTGTGCAATATAAGACTGCTCTTGTGTGTCACTGTACTGCTAGAGTGTATATGTCTTTTGTGGTTCATGATCTTGTTGTCCAACATAAGACTGCTCTTGTGTGCCACTGTACTGCTAGAGTGTATATGTCTTTTGTGGTTCATGAGCTTGTTGTGCAATATAAGACTGCTCTTGTGTGTCACTGTACTGCTAGATTGTATATGTCTTTTGTGGTTCATGAGCTTGTTGTCCAACATAAGACTGCTCTTGTGTGTCACTGTACTGCTAGAGTGTATATGTCTTTTGTGGTTCATGATCTTGTTGTCCAACATAAGACTGCTCTTGTGTGCCACTGTACTGCTAGAGTGTATATGTCTTTTGTGGTTCATGATCTTGTTGTCCAACATAAGACTGCTCTTGTGTGTCACTGTACTGCTAGATTGTATATGTCTTTTGTGGTTCATGAGCTTGTTGTGCAATATAAGACTGCTCTTGTGTGTCACTGTACTGCTAGATTGTATATGTCTTTTGTGGTTCATGAGCTTGTTGTCCAATTTAAGACTGCTCTTGTGTGTCACTGTACTGCTAGATTGTATATGTCTTTTGTGGTTCATGAGCTTGTTGTCCAATATAAGACTGCTCTTGTGTGCCACTGTACTGCTAGATTGTATATGTCTTTTGTGGTTCATGAGCTTGTTGTCCAATATAAGACTGCTCTTGTGTGCCACTGTACTGCGTGATTGTATTTTTCTTTTGTGGTTCATGAGCTTGTTGTCCAACATAAGACTGCTCTTGTGTGTCACTGTACTGCTAGAGTGTATATGTTTAGTGTGGTACATGAGCGTGTTGTCCAATATAAGACTGCTCTTGTGTGTCACTGTACTGCTAGAGTGTATATGTTTGTTGTGGTACATGAGCGTGTTGTCCAATATAAGACTCCTCTTGTGTGTCACTGTACTGCTAGAGTGTATATGTTTGTTGTGGTACATGAGCTTGTTTTCCAACATAAGACTGCTCTTGTGTGTCACTGCACTGCTAGAGTGTATATGTTTGTTGTGGTACATGAGCTTCTTGTCCAACATAAGACTGCTCTTGTGTCACTGTACTGCTAGAGTGTATATGTTTGTTGTGGTACATGAGCTTGTTGTCCAATATAAGACTGCTCTTGTGTGTCACTGTACTGATAGAGTGTATATCTTTGAGGTGGTACATGAGCTTGTTGTCCAACATAAGACTGCTCTTGTGTGTCACTGTACTGCTAGAGTGTATATGTTTGTTGTGCTACATTGGCTTGTTTTCCAATATAATGCTGCTCTTGTGTGTGAGTGTACCGCTAAAGTGTATATGTTTGTTGTGGTTCATGAGCTTGTTTTCCAACATAAGACTGCTCTTGTGTGTCACTGTACTGCTAGAGTGTATATGTTTGTTGTGCTACATTGGCTTGTTTTCCAATATAATGCTGCTCTTGTGTGTGAGTGTACCGCTAAAGTGTATATGTTTGTTGTGGTTCATGAGCTTGTTTTCCAACATAAGACTGCTCTTGTGTGTCACTGTACATTTAGAGTGTATATGTTTGTTGTGCTACATCAGCTTGTTTTCCAATATAAGACTGCTCTTGTGTGTCACTGTACTGCTAGAGTGTATATGTTTGTTGTGGTACATGAGCTTTTTTCCAACATAAGCCTGCTCTTCTGTGTATCTGTACTGCTAGAGTGTATATGTTTGTTGTGCTACATTGGCTTGTTTTCCAATATAATGCTGCTCTTGTGTGTGAGTGTACCGCTAAAGTGTATATGTTTGTTGTGGTTCATGAGCTTGTTTTCCAACATAAGACTGCTCTTGTGTGCCACTGTACTGCTAGAGTGTATATGTCTTTTGTGGTTCATGAGCTTGTTTTCCAACATAAGACTGCTCTTGTGTGTCACTGTACTTCTAGTGTGTATATGTTTGTTGTGGTACATGAGCTTGTTTTCCAATATAAGACTGCTCTTGTGTGTCACTGTACATTTAGAGCGTATATGTTTGTTGTGCTACATCAGCTTGTTTTCCAATATAAGACTGCTCTTCTGTGTCACTGTACTGCTAGAGTGTATATGTTTGTTGTGGTACATGAGCTTGTTTTCCAATATAAGATTGCTCTTGTGTGTCACTGTACTGCTAGAGTGTATATGTTTGTTGTGGTACATGAGGTTGTTTTCCAATATAAGATTGCTCTTGTGTGTCACTGTACTGCTAGAGTGTATATGTTTGTTGTGGTACATGAGCTTGTTTTCCAATATAAGATTGCTCTTGTGTGTCACTGTACTGCTAGAGTGTATATGTTTGTTGTGCTACATGAGCTTGTTTTCCAATATAAGATTGCTCTTGTGTGTCACTGTACTGCTAGAGTGTATATGTTTGTTGTAATACATGAGCTTGTTTTCCAATATAAGATTGCTCTTGTGTGTCACTGTACTGCTAGAGTGTATATGTTTGTTGTGGTACATGAGCTTGTTTTCCAATATAAGATTGCTCTTGTGTGTCACTGTACTGCTAGAGTGTATATGTTTGTTGTGGTACATGAGCTTGTTTTCCAATATAAGATTGCTCTTGTGTGTCACTGTACTGCTAGAGTGTATATGTTTGTTGTGCAACATCACCTTGTTTTCCAATATAAGATTGCTCTTGTGTGTCACTGTACTGCTAGAGTGTATATGTTTGTTGTGGTACATGAGCTTGTTTTCCAACATAAGCCTGCTCTTCTGTGTCACTGTACTGCTAGAGTGTATATGTTTGTTGTGGTACATGAGCTTGTTTTCCAACATAACACTGCTCTTGTGTGTGAGTGTACCGCTAAAGTGTATATGTTTGTTGTGGTACATGAGCTTGTTGTCCAACATAAGACTGCTCTTGTGTGTCACTGTACTGCTAGAGTGTATATGTTTGTTGTGGTACATGAGCTTGTTTTCCAACATAACACTGCTCTTGTGTGTCACTGTACTGCTAGAGTGTATATGTTTGTTGTGGTACATGAGCTTGTTTTCCAACATAACACTGCTCTTCTGTGTCACCGTACTGCTAGAGTGTATATGTTTGTTGTGGCACATGAGCTTCTTTTCCAACATAACACTGCTCTTGTGTGTCACTGTACTGCTAGAGTGTATATCTTTGTTGTGCTACAAGAGCTTGTTTTCCAACATAAGACTGCTCTTGTGTATCACTGTACTGCTAGTGTGTATATGTTTGTTGTGCTACAAGAGCTTGTTTTCCAACATAACACTGCTCTTGTGTGTCACTGTACTGCTAGAGTGTATATCTTTGTTGTGCTACAAGAGCTTCTTTTCCAACATAAGACTGCTCTTGTGTGTCACTGTACTGCTAGAGTGTATATGTTTGTTGTGGTACATGAGCTTGTTGTCCAATATAAGACTCCTCTTGTGTGTCACTGTACTGCTAGAGTGTATATGTTTGTTGTGGTACATGAGCTTGTTTTCCAACATAAGACTGCTCTTGTGTGTCACTGCACTGCTAGAGTGTATATGTTTGTTGTGGTACATGAGCTTCTTGTCCAACATAAGACTGCTCTTGTGTCACTGTACTGCTAGAGTGTATATGTTTGTTGTGGTACATGAGCTTGTTGTCCAATATAAGACTGCTCTTGTGTGTCACTGTACTGATAGAGTGTATATGTTTGAGGTGGTACATGAGCTTGCTGTCCAACATAAGACTGCTCTTGTGTGTCACTGTACTGCTAGAGTGTATATGTTTTTTGTGCTACATTGGCTTGTTTTCCAATATAATGCTGCTCTTGTGTGTGAGTGTACCGCTAAAGTGTATATGTTTGTTGTGGTTCATGAGCTTGTTTTCCAACATAAGACTGCTCTTGTGTGTCACTGTACTGCTGGAGTGTATATGTTTGTTGTGCTACATTGGCTTGTTTTCCAATATAATGCTGCTCTTGTGTGTGAGTGTACCGCTAAAGTGTATATGTTTGTTGTGGTTCATGAGCTTGTTTTCCAACATAAGACTGCTCTTGTGTGTCACTGTACATTTAGAGTGTATATGTTTGTTGTGCTACATCAGCTTGTTTTCCAATATAAGACTGCTCTTGTGTGTCACTGTACTTCTAGAGTGTATATGTTAGTTGTGGCACATGAGCTTCTTTTCCAACATAACACTGCTCTTGTGTGTCACTGTACTGCTAGAGTGTATATGTTTGTTGTGGTACATGAGCTTGTTTTCCAACATAAGCCTGCTCTTGTGTGTCACTGTACTGCTAGAGTGTATATGTTAGTTGTGGCACATGAGCTTCTTTTCCAACATAACACTGCTCTTGTGTGTCACTGTACTGCTAGAGTGTATATGTTTGTTGTGCTACAAGAGCTTGTTTTCCAACATAACACTGCTCTTGTGTGTCACTGTACTGCTAGAGTGTATATGTTTGTTGTGGCACATGAGCTTGTTGTTAATATAAGACTGCCCTTGTGTGTCACTGCACTGTTCGAATGTATAGGTTTGTTGTGGTACATGATCTTGTTGTTCAACATAAGACTGCCCTTGTGTGTCACTGTACTGCTAGAGTGTATATGTTTCTTGTGGTACATGAGCTTGTTGTCCAATATAAGACTCCTCTTGTGTGTCACTGTACTGCTAGCGTGTATATGTTTGTTGTGGTACATGATCTTGTTGTCCAACATAAGACTGCTCTTGTATGTCACCGCGTTGCTAGAGTGTATATGTCTGTTGAAATACATGAGCTTGTTGTCCAATACAGGACTGCTCCTTTGTGTCACTGCACTACTAGAGTGTATATATCTGTTGTGGTACATGAGCTTGTTGTCCAACATAAGACTGTTCTTGTGTGCCACTGCACTGCTAGAGTGTATAAGTTTGTTGTGGTACATGAGCTTGTTGTCCAACATAAGACTTTTCTTGTGTGTCACTGCACTGCTAGAGTGTATAAGTTTGTTGTGGTACATGAGCTTGTTGTCCAACATAAGACTGCCCTTGTGTGTCACTGTACTGCTAGAGTGTATATGTTTCTTGTGGTACATGAGCTTGTTGTCCAATATAAGACTCCTCTTGTGTGTCACTGTACTGCTAGCGTGTATATGTTTGTTGTGGTACATGATCTTGTTGTCCAACATAAGACTGCTCTTGTATGTCACCGCGTTGCTAGAGTGTATATGTCTGTTGAAATACATGAGCTTGTTGTCCAACATAAGACTGTTCTTGTGTGTCACTGCACTGCTAGAGTGTATAAGATTGTTGTGGTACTTGAGCTTGTTGTCCAACATAACACTGTTCTTGTTTGTCACTGTACTGCTAGAGTGTATAAGTTTGTTGTTGTACATGAGCTTGTTGTCCAACATAAGACTGTTCTTGTGTGTCACTGTACTGCTAGAGTGTATAAGTTTGTTGTGGTACATGAGCTTGTTGTCCAATATAAGACTGCTCTTCTGTTTCACTGTACTGCTAGAGTGTATAAGTTTGTTGTGGTACATGAGCTTGTTTTCCAACATAAGACTGCCCTTGTGTGTCACTGCACTGCTAGAATGTATATGTTTGTTGTGGTACATGATCTATTTGTCCAACATAAGACTGCTCTTGTGTGTCACTGCACTGCTAGAGTGTATAAGTTTGTAGTGGTACATGATCTTGTTGTCCAACATAAGACTGCTCTTGTGTGTCACTGTACTGCTTTTGTATATAAGTTTGTTGTGGTACATGAGCTTGTGGTCCAATATAAGAATGCTCTTGTGTGTCACTATACTGCTAGAGTATATAAGTTTGTTGTGGTACATGAGCTTGTACAATATAAGACTGCTCTCGTGTGTCATTGCACTGCTAGAGTGTATAAGTTTGTTGTGGTACATGAGCTTGTTGTCCAACATAATACTGTTCTTGTGTGTCACTGTACTGCTAGAGTGTATAAGTTTATTGTGGGACATGAGCTTGTTGTCCAACATAAGACTGCCCTTGTGTGTCACTGCACTGCTAGAGTGTATATGTTTATTGTGGTACATGACCTTGTTTTCCAACATAAGACTGCTCTTGTGTGTCACTGTACTGCTAGAGTGTATAGTTTTGTTTTGGTACATGAGCTTGTTGTCCAACATAAGACTGCTCTTGTGTGTCACTGTACTGCTAGAGTGTATAGTTTTGTTTTGGTACATGAGCTTGTTGTCCAACATAAGACTGTTCTTGTGTGTCACTGCACTGCTAGAGTGTATATGTTTATTGTGGTACATGAGCTTGTTTTCCAACATAAGACTGTTCTTGTGTGTCACTGCACTGCTAGAGTGTATAGGTTTGTTGTTGTACATGAGCCTGTTGTCCAACATAAGACTGCTCTTGTGTGTCACTGTACTGCTAGAGTGTATAGTTTTGTTTTGGTACATGAGCTTGTTGTCCAACATAAGACTGTTCTTGTGTGTCACTGCACTGCTAGAGTGTATAGTTTTGTTTTGGTACATGAGCTTGTTGTCCAACATAAGACTGTTCTTGTGTGTCACTGCACTGCTAGAGTGTATAGGTTTGTTGTTGTACATGAGCTCGTTTTCCAACATAAGACTGCTCTTGTGTGTCACTGTACTGCTAGAGTGTATAGTTTTGTTTTGGTACATGAGCTTGTTGTCCAACATAAGACTGTTCTTGTGTGTCACTGCACTGCTAGAGTGTATAGGTTTGTTGTTGTACATGAGCTTGTTGTCCAACATAAGACTGTTCTTGTGTGTCACTGCACTGCTAGAGTGTATATGTTTATTGTGGTACATGAGCTTGTTTTCCAACATAAGACTGTTCTTGTGTGTCACTGCACTGCTAGAGTGTATAGGTTTGTTGTTGTACATGAGCCTGTTGTCCAACATAAGACTGCTCTTGTGTGTCACTGTACTGCTAGAGTGTATAGGTTTGTTGTTGTACATGAGCTTGTTGTTAATATGAGACTGCTCTTGTGTGTCACTGTACTGCTAGAGTGTATAAGTTTGTTGTGATACATGAGCTTGTTGTCCAACATAAGACTGCTCTTGTGTGTCACTGTACTGCTAGAATTTATAAGTTTGTTGTGGTACATGAGCTTGTTGTCCAACATAGGACTGCTCTTGTGTGTCACTGTACTGCTAGAGTGTATATGTTTGTTGTGGTACATGAGCTTGATGTCAAACATAAGACTGGTCTTGTGTGTCACTGTATTGCTAAAGTGTATATGTTTGTTGTGGTTCATGATCTTGTTGTCCAATATAAGACTGTCTTGTGTGTCACAGTTTTACTAGAGTGTATAAGTTTGTTGTGGTACATGATCTTGTTGTCCAACATAAGACTGCTCTTGAGTGTCACTGCACTGCTAGAGTGTATATGTTTGTTGTGGTACATGAGCTTGGTGTCCAACATAAGACTGCTCTTGTCTGTACTGTACTGCTGGAGTGTAGAGGTTTGTTGTTGTACATGAGCTTGTTGTTCAACATAAGACTGCTCTTGTGTGTCACTGTGCTGCTATGGTGTATATGTTTCTTGTGGTACATGAGCTTTTTTTCCAATATAAGACTCCTCTTGTGTGTCACTGTACTGCTAGAGTGTATAAGTTTGTTGTGGTACATGAGCTTGTTGTCTAACATAAGACTGTTCTTGTGTGTCACTGTACTGCTAGAGTGTATAAGTTTATTGAGGGACATGAGCTTGTTGTCCAACATAAGACTGCTCTTGTGTGTCACTGCACTGCTAGAGTGTATAAGTTTATTGTGGTACATGAGCTTGATGTCCAACATAAGAATGGTCTTGTGTGTCACTGCACTGCTAGAGTGTATAAGTTTATTGTGGTACATGAGCTTGATGTCCAACATAAGACTGCTCTTGTGTGTCACTGCTCTGCTAGAGTGTATAAGTTTATTGTGGTACATGAGCTTGATGTCCAACATAAGACTGTTCTTGTGTGTCACTGCACTTCTAGAGTGTATAAGTTTATTGTGGTACATGAGCTTGATGTCCAACATAAGACTGCTCTTGTGTGTCACTGCACTGCTAGAGTGTATAAGTTTATTGTGGTACATGAGCTTGATGTCCAACATAAGAATGGTCTTGTGTGTCACTGCACTGCTAGAGTGTATATATCTGTTGTGGTACATGAGCTTGTTTTCCAACAGAAGACTGCTCTTGTGTGTCACTGTACTGCTAGAGTGTATAGTTTTGTTTTGGTACATGAGCTTGTTGTCCAACATAAGACTGCTCTTGTGTGTTACTGTACTGCTAGAGTGTATAAGTTTGTTGTTGTACATGAGCTTGTTGTCCAACATAAGACTGCTGTTGTGTGTCACTGTGCTGCTATGGTGTATATGTTTGTTGTGGTTCATGACCTTGTTGTCCAATATAAGACTGTCTTGTGTGTCACAGTTTTACTAGAGTGTATACGTTTGTTGTGGTACATGATCTTGTTGTCCAACATAAGACTGCTCTTGAGTGTCACTGCACTGCTAGACTGTATATGTTTGTTGTGGTACATGAGCTTGGTGTCCAACATAAGACTGGTCTTGTGTGTCACTGTACTGCTAGAGTGTATATGTTTAATGTGGTACATGATCATGCTTTCCAACATGACTGCTCTTGTGTGTCACTGTACTGCTAGACTGTATATGTTTGTTGTGATACATGAGCTTGATGTCCAACATAAGAATGGTCTTGTGTGCCACTATACTGCCAGAGTATAAAACTTTGTTGTGGTACATGAGCTTGTTCTCCAATATAAGACTGCTCTTGTGTGTCACTGTACTGATAGATTGTATATGTCTTTTGTGGTTCATGAGCTTGTTGTGCAATATAAGACTGCTCTTGTGTGTCACTGTACTGCTAGATTGTATATGTCTTTTGTGGTTCATGAGCTTGTTGTCCAATATAAGACTGCTCTTGTGTGTCACTGTACTGCTAGAGTGTATAGTTTTGTTTTGGTACATGAGCTTGTTGTCCAACATAAGACTGCTCTTGTGTGTCACTGTACTGCTAGAGTGTATAAGTTTGTTGTTGTACATGAGCTTGTTGTCCAACATAAGACTGCTCTTGTGTGTCACTGTACTGCTAGAGTGTATATGTTTGTTGTGGTACATGAGCTTGTTGTTAATATGAGACTGCTCTTGTGTGTCACTGTACTGATAGAGTGTATAAGTTTGTTGTGGTAAATGAGCTTGTTCTCCAATATAAGACTGCTCTTGTGTGTCATTGTACTGCTAGAGTGTATAAGTTTGTTGTTGTACATGAGCTTGTTGTTAATATAAGACTGCTCTTGTGTGTCACTGTACTGCTAGAGTGTATAAGTTTGTTGTGGTACATGAGCTTGTTGTTAATATGAGACTGCTCTTGTGTGTCACTGTACTGCTAGAGTGTATAAGTTTGTTGTGGTACATGAGCTTGTTGTCCAACATAAGACTGCTCTTGTGTGTCACTGTACTGCTAGAGTGTATAAGTTTGTTGTGGTACATGAGCTTGTTGTTAATATAAGACTGCTCTTGTGTGTCACTGTACTGCTAGAGTGTATAGTTTGTTTTGGTACATGAGCTTGTTGTCCAACATAAGACTGCTCTTGTGTGTCACTGTACTGCTAGAGTATATAAGTTTATTGTGGTACATGAGCTTGTTGTCCAACATAAGACTGCTCTTATGTGTCACTGTACTGCTAGAGTATATAAGTTTGTTGTGGTACATGAGCTTGTGTTAATATGAGACTGCTCTTGTGTGTCACTGTACTGCTAGAGTGTATAAGTTTATTGTGGTACATGAGCTTCTTGTTAATATAAGACTGCTCTTGTGTGTCACTGTACTGCTAGTGTGTATAAGTTTGTTGTGGTACATGAGCTTGTTGTCCAACATAAGACTGCTCTTGTGTGTCACTGCACTGCTAGAGTGTATAAGTTTATTGTGGTACATGAGCTTGTTGTTAATATGAGACTGCTCTTGTGTGTCACTGTACTGCTAGAGTGTATAAGTTTGTTGTGATACATGAGCTTGTTGTTAATATGAGACTGCTCTTGTGTGTCACTGTACTGCTAGAGTGTATAAGTTTGTTGTGATACATGAGCTGGTTGTTAACATGAGACTGCTCTTGTGTGTCACTGTACTGCTAGAGTGTATAAGTTTGTTGTGATACATGAGCTTGTTGTTAATATGAGACTGCTCTTGTGTGTCACTGTACTGCTAGAGTGTATAAGTTTATTGTGGTACATGAGCTTGTTGTTAATATGAGACTGCTCTTGTGTGTCACTGTACTGCTAGAGTGTATATGTTTGTTGTGGTACATGAGCTTGTTGTTAATATAAGACTGCTCTTGTGTGTCACTGTACTGCTAGAGTGTATAAGTTTATTGTGATACATGAGCTTGTTGTTAATATAAGACTGCTCTTGTGTTTCACTGTACTGCTAGAGTGTATAGGTTTGTTGTGATACATGAGCTTGTTGTTAATATAAGACTGCTCTTGTGTGTCACTGTACTGCTAGAGTATATAAGTTTGTTGTGATACATGAGCTTGTTGTTAATATAAGACTGCTCTTGTGTGTCACTGTACTGCTAGAGTATATAAGTTTGTTGTGGAACATGAGCTTGTTGTTAATATAAGACTGCTCTTGTGTGTCACTGTACTGCTAGAGTATATAAGTTTATTGTGGTACATGAGCTTGTTGTTAATATGAGACTGCTCTTGTGTGTCACTGTACTGCTAGAGTATATAAGTTTGTTGTGGTACATGAGCTTGTTGTTAATATAAGACTGCTCTTGTGTGTCACTGTACTGCTAGAGTATATAAGTTTGTTGTTGTACATGAGCTTGTTGTTAATATAAGACTGCTCTTGTGTGTCACTGTACTGCTAGAGTATATAAGTTTGTTGTGGTACATGAGCTTGTTGTTAATATAAGACTGCTCTTGTGTGTCACTGTACTGCTAGAGTATATAAGTTTATTGTAGTACATGAGCTTGTTGTTAATATAAGACTGCTCTTGTGTGTCACTGTACTGCTAGAGTATATAAGTTTGTTGTGGTACATGAGCTTGTTGTTAATATAAGACTGCTCTTGTGTGTCACTGTACTGCTAGAGTATATAAGTTTGTTGTTGTACATGAGCTTGTTGTTAATATAAGACTGCTCTTGTGTGTCACTGTACTGCTAGAGTATATAAGTTTGTTGTGGTGCATGAGCTTGTTGTTAATATAAGACTGCTCTTGTGTGTTACTGTACTGCTAGAGTATATAAGTTTGTTGTGGTACATGAGCTTGTTGTTAATATAAGACTGCTCTTGTGTGTCACTGTACTGCTAGAGTATATAAGTTTATTGTGGTACATGAGCTTGTTGTTAATATAAGACTGCTCTTGTGTGTCACTGTACTGCTAGAGTATATAAGTTTGTTGTGGTACATGAGCTTGTTGTTAATATAAGACTGCTCTTGTGTGTCACTGTACTGCTAGAGTATATAAGTTTGTTGTGATACATGAGCTTGTTGTTAATATGAGACTGCTCTTGTGTGTCACTGTACTGCTAGAGTATATAAGTTTGTTGTGATACATGAGCTTGTTGTTAATATGAGACTGCTCTTGTGTGTCACTGTACTGCTAGAGTATATAAGTTTGTTGTGGTACATGAGCTTGTTGTTAATATGAGACTGCTCTTGTGTGTCACTGTACTGCTAGAGTATATAAGTTTGTTGTGATACATGAGCTTAATGTTAATATGAGACTGCTCTTGTGTGTCACTGTACTGCTAGAGTATATAAGTTTGTTGTGGTACATGAGCTTGTTGTTAATATGAGACTGCTCTTGTGTGTCACTGTACTGCTAGAGTATATAAGTTTGTTGTGGTACATGAGCTTGTTGTTAATATGAGACTGCTCTTGTGTGTCACTGTACTGCTAGAGTATATACGTTTGTTGTGGTACATGAGCTTGTTGTCCAATATAACACTGCTCTTGTGTGTCACTGTACTGCTAGAGTGTATATGTTTGTTGTGGTACATGAGCTTGTTGTTAATATGAGACTGCTCTTGTGTGTCACTGTACTGCTAGAGTGTATATGTTTGTTGTGGTACATGAGCTTGTTGTTAATATAAAACTGCTCTTGTGTGTCACTGTACTGCTAGAGTGTATATATTTGTTGTGGTACATGAGCTTGTTGTTAATATGAGACTGCTCTTGTGTGTCACTGTACTGCTAGAGTATATAAGTTTGTTGTGATACATGAGCTTGTTGTTAATATGAGACTGCTCTTGTGTGTCACTGTACTGCTAGAGTGTATAAGTTTGTTGTGATACATGAGCTTGTTGTTAATATAAGACTGCTCTTGTGTGTCACTGTACTGCTGGAGTGTATAAGTTTGTTGTGATACATGAGCTTGTTGTCCAACATAAGACTGCTCTTGTGTGTCACTGTACTGCTAGAGTATATATGTTTGTTGTGATACATGAGCTTGTTGTTAATATAAGACTGCTCTTGTGTGTCACTGTACTGCTAGAGTATATAAGTTTGTTGTGATACATGAGCCTGTTGTTAATATAAGACTGCTCTTGTGTGTCACTGTACTGCTAGAGTATATAAGTTTGTTGTGGTACATGAGCTTGTTGTTAATATAAGACTGCTCTTGTGTGTCACTGTACTGCTAGAGTATATAAGTTTGTTGTGGTACATGAGCTTGTTGTTAATATAAGACTGCTCTTGTGTGTCACTGTACTGCTAGAGTATATAAGTTTGTTGTGGTACATGAGCTTGTTGTTAATATAAGACTGCTCTTGTGTGTCACTGTACTGCTAGAGTATATAGGTTTGTTGTGATACATGAGCTTGTACAATATAAGACTTCTCTTGTGTGTCACTGTACTGCTAGAGTGTATAAGTTTATTGTGGTACATGAGCTTGTTGTTAATATGAGACTGCTCTTGTGTGTCACTGTACTGCTAGAGTGTATAAGTTTGTTGTGGTACATGAGCTTGTTGTTAATATAAGACTGCTCTTGTGTGTCACTGTACTGCTAGAGTGAATAAGTTTATTGTGGTACATGAGCTTGTTGTTAATATGAGACTGCTCTTGTGTGTCACTGTACTGCTAGAGTGTATAAGTTTGTTGTGGTACATGAGCTTGTTGTTAATATAAGACTGCTCTTGTGTGTCACTGTACTGCTAGAGTATATAAGTTTGTTGTTGTACATGAGCTTGTTGTTAATATGAGACTGCTCTTGTGTGTCACTGTACTGCTAGAGTGTATAAGTTTGTTGTGGTACATGAGCTTGTTGTTAATATGAGACTGCTCTTGTGTGTCACTGTACTGCTAGAGTGTATAAGTTTATTGTGGTACGTGAGCTTGTTGTTAATATGAGACTGCTCTTGTGTGTCACTGTACTGCTAGAGTGTATAAGTTTATTGTGGTACATGAGCTTGTTGTTAATATGAGACTGCTCTTGTGTGTCACTGTACTGCTAGAGTATATAAGTTTGTTGTGGTACATGAGCTTGTTGTTAATATGAGACTGCTCTTGTGTGTCACTGTACTGCTAGAGTATATAAGTTTGTTGTGGTACATGAGCTTGTTGTTAATATGAGACTGCTCTTGTGTGTCACTGTACTGCTAGAGTGTATATGTTTGTTGTGGTACATGAGCTTGTTGTTAATATGAGACTGCTCTTGTGTGTCACTGTACTGCTAGAGTGTATAAGTTTATTGTGGTACATGAGCTTGTTGTTAATATGAGACTGCTCTTGTGTGTCACTGTACTGCTAGAGTGTATAAGTTTATTGTGGTACATGAGCTTGTTGTTAATATGAGACTGCTCTTGTGTGTCACTGTACTGCTAGAGTGTATAAGTTTATTGTGGTACATGAGCTTGTTGTTAATATGAGACTGCTCTTGTGTGTCACTGTACTGCTAGAGTGTATAAGTTTATTGTGGTACATGAGCTTGTTGTTAATATGAGACTGCTCTTGTGTGTCACTGTACTGCTAGAGTGTATAAGTTTGTTGTGATACATGAGCTTGTTGTTCAACATAAGACTGCTCTTGTGTGTCACTGTACTGCTAGAGTATATAAGTTTGTTGTGATACATGAGCTTGTTGTTAATATAAGACTGCTCTTGTGTGTCACTGTACTGCTAGAGTATATAAGTTTGTTGTGATACATGAGCTTGTTGTTAATATAAGACTGCTCTTGTGTGTCACTGTACTGCTAGAGTGTATAAGTTTGTTGTGATACATGAGCTTGTTGTTCAACATAAGACTGCTCTTGTGTGTCACTGTACTGCTAGAGTATATAAGTTTGTTGTGATACATGAGCTTGTTGTTCAACATAAGACTGCTCTTGTGTGTCACTGTACTGCTAGAGTATATAAGTTAGTTGTGATACATGAGCTTGTTGTTAATATAAGACTGCTCTTGTGTGTCACTGTACTGCTAGAGTATATAAGTTTGTTGTGATACATGAGCTTGTTGTTAATATAAGACTGCTCTTGTGTGTCACTGTACTGCTAGAGTATATAAGTTTGTTGTGATACATGAGCTTGTTGTTAATATAAGACTGCTCTTGTGTGTCACTGTACTGCTAGAGTATATAAGTTTGTTGTGATACATGAGCTTGTTGTTAATATAAGACTGCTCTTGTGTGTCACTGTACTGCTAGAGTATATAAGTTTGTTGTGATACATGAGCTTGTTGTTAATATAAGACTGCTCTTGTGTGTCACTGTACTGCTAGAGTATATAAGTTTGTTGTGATACATGAGCTTGTTGTTAATATAAGACTGCTCTTGTGTGTCACTGTACTGCTAGAGTATATAAGTTTGTTGTGATACATGAGCTTGTTGTTCAACATAAGACTGCTCTTGTGTGTCACTGTACTGCTAGAGTATATAAGTTTGTTGTGATACATGAGCTTGTTGTTCAACATAAGACTGCTCTTGTGTGTCACTGTACTGCTAGAGTATATAAGTTTGTTGTGATACATGAGCTTGTTGTTCAACATAAGACTGCTCTTGTGTGTCACTGTACTGCTAGAGTATATAAGTTTGTTGTGATACATGAGCTTGTTGTTCAACATAAGACTGCTCTTGTGTGTCACTGTACTGCTAGAGTATATAAGTTTGTTGTGATACATGAGCTTATTGTTAATATAAGACTGCTCTTGTGTGTCACTGTACTGCTAGAGTATATAAGTTTGTTGTGATACATGAGCTTGTTGTTCAACATAAGACTGCTCTTGTGTGTCACTGTACTGCTAGAGTATATAAGTTTGTTGTGATACATGAGCTTGTTGTTCAACATAAGACTGCTCTTGTGTGTCACTGTACTGCTAGAGTATATAAGTTTGTTGTGATACATGAGCTTGTTGTTCAACATAAGACTGCTCTTGTGTGTCACTGTACTGCTAGAGTATATAAGTTTGTTGTGATACATGAGCTTGTTGTTCAACATAAGACTGCTCTTGTGTGTCACTGTACTGCTAGAGTATATAAGTTTGTTGTGATACATGAGCTTGTTGTTAATATAAGACTGCTCTTGTGTGTCACTGTACTGCTAGAGTATATAAGTTTGTTGTGATACATGAGCTTGTTGTTAATATAAGACTGCTCTTGTGTGTCACTGTACTGCTAGAGTATATAAGTTTGTTGTGATACATGAGCTTGTTGTTAATATGAGACTCCTCTTGTGTGTCACTGTACTGCTAGAGTGTATAAGTTTATTGTGGTACATGAGCTTGTTGTTAATATAAGACTGCTCTTGTGTGTCACTGTACTGCTAGAGTGTATAAGTTTGTTGTGATACATGAGCTTGTTGTTAATATGAGACTGCTCTTGTGTGTCACTGTACTGCTAGAGTGTATAGATTTGTTGTGATGCATGAGCTTGTTGTTAATATGAGACTGCTCTTGTGTGTCACTGTACTGCTAGAGTGTATAGGTTTGTTGTGATACATGAGCTTGTTGTTAACATAAGACTGCTCTTGTGTGTCACTGTACTGCTAGAGTGTATAAGTTTGTTGTGATACATGAGCTTGTTGTTAATATGAGACTGCTCTTGTGTGTCACTGTTCTGCTAGAGTGTATAGGTTTGTTGTGATACATGAGCTTGTTGTTAACATAAGACTGCTCTTGTGTGTCACTGTACTGCTAGAGTGTATAAGTTTGTTGTGGTACATGAGCTTGTTGTCCAACATAAGACTGCTCTTGTGTGTCACTGTACTGCTAGAGTGTATAAGTTTGTTGTGGTACATGAGCTTGTTGTCCAACATAAGACTGCTCTTGTGTGTCACTGTACTGCTAGAGTGTATAAGTTTGTTGTGGTACATGAGCTTGTTGTCCAACATAAGACTGCTCTTGTGTGTCACTGTACTGCTAGAGTGTATAAGTTTGTTGTGGTACATGAGCTTGTTGTCCAACATAAGACTGCTCTTGTGTGTCACTGTACTGCTAGAGTGTATAAGTTTGTTGTGATACATGAGCTTGTTGTCCAACATAAGACTGCTCTTGTGTGTCACTGTACTGCTAGAGTGTATAAGTTTGTTGTGGTACATGAGCTTGGTGTTAATATGAGACTGCTCTTGTGTGTCACTGTACTGCTAGAGTATATAAGTTTGTTTTGATACATGAGCTTGTTGTTAATATGAGACTGCTCTTGTGTGTCACTGTACTGCTAGAGTGTATAAGTTTGTTGTGGTACATGAGCTTGTTGTTAATATGAGACTGCTCTTGTGTGTCACTGTACTGCTAGAGTGTATAAGTTTGTTGTGGTACATGAGCTTGTTGTTAATATGAGACTGCTCTTGTGTGTCACTGTCCTGCTAGAGTATATAAGTTTGTTGTGGTACATGAGCTTGTTGTTAATATGAGACTGCTCTTGTGTGTCACTGTACTGCTAGAGTGTATATGTTTGTTGTGGTACATGAGCTTGTTGTTAATATGAGACTGCTCTTGTGTGTCACTTTACTGCTAGAGTGTATAAGTTTATTGTGGTACATGAGCTTGTTGTTAATATGAGACTGCTCTTGTGTGTCACTGTACTGCTAGAGTGTATAAGTTTGTTGTGATACATGAGCTTGTTGTTAATATAAGACTGCTCTTGTGTGTCACTGTACTGCTAGAGTGTATAAGTTTATTGTGGTACATGAGCTTGTTGTTAATATGAGACTGCTCTTGTGTGACACTGTACTGCTAGAGTATATAAGTTTGTTGTGGTACATGAGCTTGTTGTTAATATAAGACTGCTCTTGTGTGTCACTGTACTGCTAGAGTGTACAAGTTTGTTGTGATACATGAGCTTGTTGTTAATATAAGACTGCTCTTGTGTGTCACTGTACTGCTAGAGTGTATAAGTTTGTTGTGGTACATGAGCTTGTTGTTAATATGTGACTGCTCTTGTGTGTCACTGTACTGCTAGAGTGTATAAGTTTGTTGTGATACATGAGCTTGTTGTTAATATAAGACTGCTCTTGTGTGTCACTGTACTGCTAGAGTATATAAGTTTGTTGTGGTACATGAGCTTGTTGTTAATATGAGACTGCTCTTGTGTGTCACTGTACTGCTAGAGTATATAAGTTTGTTGTGTTACATGAGCTTGTTGTTAATATAAGACTGCTCTTGTGTGTCACTGTACTGCTAGAGTGTATAAGTTTGTTGTGGTACATGAGCTTGTTGTTAATATAAGACTGCTCTTGTGTGTCACTGTACTGCTAGAGTGTATAGGTTTATTGTGGTACATGAGCTTGTTGTTAATATGAGACTGCTCTTGTGTGTCACTGTACTGCTAGAGTGTATAGGTTTGTTGTGGTACATGAGTTTGTTGTTAATATGAGACTGCTCTTGTGTGTCACTGTACTGCTAGAGTATATAAGTTTGTTGTGGTACATGAGCTTGTTGTCCAACATAAGACTGCTCTTGTCTGTCACTGTACTGCTAGAGTGTATAGGTTTGTTGTGGTACATGAGCTTGTTGTCCAACATAAGACTGCTTTTGTGTGTCACTGTACTGCTAGAGTGTATAGGTTTGTTGTGGTACATGAGCTTGTTGTTAATATGAGACTGCTCTTGTGTGTCACTGTACTGCTAGAGTGTATAAGTTTGTTGTGGTACATGAGCTTGTTGTTAATATGAGACTGCTCTTGTGTGTCACTGTACTGCTAGAGTGTATAAGTTTGTTGTGGTACATGAGCTAGTTGTCCAACATAAGACTGCTCTTGTGTGTCACTGTACTGCTAGAGTATATAAGTTTGTTGTGGTGCATGAGCTTGTTGTTAATATGAGACTGCTCTTGTGTGTCACTGTACTGCTAGAGTGTATAAGTTTGTTGTGGTACATGAGCTTGTTGTTAATATGAGACTGCTCTTGTGTGTCACTGTACTGCTAGAGTATATAGTTTTGTTGTGTTACATGAGCTTGTTGTTAATATGAGACTGCTCTTGTGTGTCACTGTACTGCTAGAGTGTATATGTTTGTTGTGCTACATGAGCTTGTTGTCCAACATAAGACTGCTCTTGTGTGTCACTGTACTGCTAGAGTGTATAAGTTTGTTGTGGTACATGAGCTTGTAGTTAATATGAGACTGCTCTTGTGTGTCACTGTACTGCTAGAGTGTATAAGTTTGTTGTGATACATGAGCTTGTTGTTAATATGAGACTGCTCTTGTGTGTCACTGTACTGCTAGAGTATATAGGTTTGTTGTGGTACATGAGCTTGTTGTTAATATAAGACTGCTCTTGTGTGTCACTGTACTGCTTGAGTATATAAGTTTGTTGTGATACATGAGCTTGTTGTTAATATGAGACTGCTCTTGTGTGTCACTGTACTGCTAGAGTATATAAGTTTGTTGTGGTACATGAGCTTGTTGTTAATATAAGACTGCTCTTGTGTGTCACTGTACTGCTAGAGTATATACGTTTGTTGTGATACATGAGCTTGTTGTTAATATGAGACTGCTCTTGTGTGTCACTGTACTGCTAGAGTATATAAGTTTGTTGTGATACATGAGCTTGTTGTCCAACATAAGACTGCTCTTGTGTGTCACTGTACTGCTAGAGTATATAAGTTTGATGTGGTACATGAGCTTGTTTTTAATATGAGACTGCTCTTGTGTGTCACTGTACTGCTAGAGTGTATAAGTTTGTTGTGATACATGAGCTTGTTGTTAATATAAGACTGCTCTTGTGTGTCACTGTACTGCTAGAGTATATAAGTTTGTTGTTGTACATGAGCTTGTTGTTAATATGAGACTGCTCTTGTGTGTCACTGTACTGCTAGAGTGTATATGTTTGTTGTGGTACATGAGCTTGTTGTTAATATAAGACTGCTCTTGTGTGTCACTGTACTGCTAGAGTATATAAGTTTGTTGTTGTACATGAGCTTGTTGTTAATATGAGACTGCTCTTGTGTGTCACTGTACTGCTAGAGTGTATATGTTTGTTGTTGTACATGAGCTTGTTGTTAATATAAGACTGCTCTTGTGTGTCACTGTACTGCTAGAGTGTATATGTTTGTTGTGGTACATGAGCTTGTTGTTAATATGAGACTGCTCTTGTGTGTCACTGTACTGCTAGAGTGTATAAGTTTGTTGTTGTACATGAGCTTGTTGTTAATATAAGACTGCTCTTGTGTGTCACTGTACTGCTAGAGTGTATATGTTTGTTGTGGTACATGAGCTTGTTGTTAATATAAGACAGCTCTTGTGTGTCACTGTACTGCTAGAGTGTATAAGTTTGTTGTGGTACATGAGCTTGTTGTTAATATAAGACTGCTCTTGTGTGTCACTGTACTGCTAGAGTGTATATGTTTGTTGTGGTACATGAGCTTGTTGTTAATATAAGACTGCTCTTGTGTGTCACTGTACTGCTAGAGTGTATCAGTTTGTTGTTGTACATGAGCTTGTTGTTAATATAAGACTGCTCTTGTGTGTTACTGTACTGCTAGAGTATATAAGTTTGTTGTGATACATGAGCTTGTTGTTAATATGAGACTGCTCTTGTGTGTCACTGTACTGCTAGAGTGTATAAGTTTGTTGTTGTACATGAGCTTGTTGTTAATATGAGACTGCTCTTGTGTGTCACTCTACTGCTAGAGTGTATAAGTTTGTTGTTGTACATGAGCTTGTTGTTAATATGAGACTGCTCTTGTGTGTCACTTTACTGCTAGAGTGTATAAGTTTGTTGTGGTACATGAGCTTGTTGTTAATATAAGACTGCTCGTGTGTGTCACTGTACTGCTAGAGTGTATAAGTTTGTTGTGATACATGAGCTTGTTGTTAATATGAGACTGCTCTTGTGTGTCACTGTACTGCTAGAGTGTATAAGTTTGTTGTGATACATGAGCTTGTTGTTAATATCAGACTGCTCTTGTGTGTCACTGTACTGCTAGAGTATATAAGTTTGTTGTTGTACATGAGCTTGTTGTTAATATGAGACTGCTCTTGTGTGTCACTGTACTGCTAGAGTGTATATGTTTGTTGTGGTACATGAGCTTGTTGTTAATATGAGACTGCTCTTGTGTGTCACTGTACTGCTGGAGTGTATATGTTTGTTGTGATACATGAGCTTGTTGTTAATATGAGACTGCTCTTGTGTGTCACTGTACTGCTAGAGTATATAAGTTTGTTGTTGTACATGAGCTTGTTGTTAATATGAGACTGCTCTTGTGTGTCACTGTACTTCTAGAGTGTATATGTTTGTTGTGGTACATGAGCTTGTTGTTAATATAAGACTGCTCTTGTGTGTCACTGTACTGCTAGAGTATATAAGTTTGTTGTTGTACATGAGCTTGTTGTTAATATGAGACTGCTCTTGTGTGTCACTGTACTGCTAGAGTGTATATGTTTGTTGTTGTACATGAGCTTGTTGTTAATATAAGACTGCTCTTGTGTGTCACTGTACTGCTAGAGTGTATATGTTTGTTGTGGTACATGAGCTTGTTGTTAATATGAGACTACTCTTGTGTGTCACTGTACTGCTAGAGTGTATAAGTTTGTTGTTGTACATGAGCTTGTTGTTAATATAAGACTGCTCTTGTGTGTCACTGTACTGCTAGAGTGTATATGTTTGTTGTGGTACATGAGCTTGTTGTTAATATAAGACAGCTCTTGTGTGTCACTGTACTGCTAGAGTGTATATGTTTGTTGTGGTACATGAGCTTGTTGTTAATATAAGACTGCTCTTGTGTGTCACTGTACTGCTAGAGTGTATCAGTTTGTTGTTGTACATGAGCTTGTTGCTAATATAAGACTGCTCTTGTGTGTCACTGTACTGCTAGAGTATATAAGTTTGTTGTGATACATGAGCTTGTTGTTAATATGAGACTGCTCTTGTGTGTCACTGTACTGCTAGAGTGTATAAGTTTGTTGTTGTACATGAGCTTGTTGTTAATATGAGACTGCTCTTGTGTGTCACTGTACTGCTAGAGTGTATAAGTTTGTTGTTGTACATGAGCTTGTTGTTAATATGAGACTGCTCTTGTGTGTCACTGTACTGCTAGAGTGTATAAGTTTGTTGTGGTACATGAGCTTGTTGTTAATATAAGACTGCTCTTGTGTGTCACTGTACTGCTAGAGTGTATAAGTTTGTTGTGATACATGAGCTTGTTGTTAATATGAGACTGCTCTTGTGTGTCACTGTACTGCTAGAGTGTATAAGTTTGTTGTGATACATGAGCTTGTTGTTAATATGAGACTGCTCTTGTGTGTCACTGTACTGCTAGAGTGTATAAGTTTGTTGTAGTACATGAGCTTGTTGTTAATATAAGCCTGCTCTTGTGTGTCACTGTACTGCTAGAGTGTATAAGTTTGTTGTGGTACATGAGCTTGTTGTTAATATAAGACTGCTCTTGTGTGTCACTGTACTGCTAGAGTGTATAAGTTTGTTGTGGTACATGAGCTTGTTGTTAATATGAGACTGCTCTTGTGTGTGACTGTACTGCTAGAGTGTATAAGTTTATTGTGATACATGAGCTTGTTGTTAATATGAGACTGCTCTTGTGTGTCACTGTACTGCTAGAGTGTATAAGTTTATTGTGATACATGAGCTTGTTGTTAATATGAGACTGCTCTTGTGTGTGACTGTACTGCTAGAGTGTATATGTTTGTTGTGGTACATGAGCTTCTTGTCCAACATAAGACTGCTCTTGTGTGTCACTGTACTGCTAGAGTGTATAAGTTTATTGTGGTACATGAGCTTGTTGTCCAACATAAGACTGCTCTTGTGTGTCACTGTACTGCTAGAGTATATAAGTTTATTGTGATACATGAGCTTGTTGTTAATATAAGACTGCTCTTGTGTGTCACTGTACTGCTAGAGTATATAAGTTTGTTGTGATACATGAGCTTGTTGTTAATATAAGACTGCTCTTGTGTGTCACTGTACTGCTAGAGTGTATAAGTTTATTGTGATACATGAGCTTGTTGTTAATATGAGACTGCTCCTTTGTGTCACTGTACTGCTAGAGTGTATAAGTTTGTTGTGATACATGAGCTTGTTGTTAATATGAGACTGCTCTTGTGTGTCACTGTACTGCTAGAGTGTATATGTTTGTTGTGGTACATGAGCTTGTTGTTAATATAAGACTGCTCTTGTGTGTCACTGTACTGCTAGAGTGTATAAGTTTGTTGTGATACATGAGCTTGTTGTTAATATGAGACTGCTCTTGTGTGTCACTGTACTGCTAGAGTGTATAAGTTTGTTGTGATACATGAGCTTGTTGTTAATATGAGACTGCTCTTGTGTGTCACTGTACTGCTAGAGTGTATAAGTTTATTGTGGTACATGAGCTTGTTGTTAATATGAGACTGCTCTTGTGTGTCACTGTACTGCTAGAGTGTATAAGTTTATTGTGGTACATGAGCTTGTTGTTAATATGAGACTGCTCTTGTGTGTCACTGCACTGCTAGAGTGTATAAGTTTATTGTGATACATGAGCTTGTTGTTAATATAAGACTGCTCTTGTGTTTTACTGTACTGCTAGAGTGTATAGGTTTGTTGTGATACATGAGCTTGTTGTTAATATAAGACTGCTCTTGTGTGTCACTGTACTGCTAGAGTATATAAGTTTGTTGTGATACATGAGCTTGTTGTTAATATAAGGCTGCTCTTGTGTGTCACTGTACTGCTAGAGTATATAAGTTTGTTGTGATACATGAGCTTGTTGTTCAACATAAGACTGCTCTTGTGTGTCACTGTACTGCTAGAGTATATAAGTTTGTTGTGATACATGAGCTTGTTGTTCAACATAAGACTGCTCTTGTGTGTCACTGTACTGCTAGAGTATATAAGTTATTTGTGATACATGAGCTTGTTGTTCAACATAAGACTGCTCTTGTGTGTCACTGTACTGCTAGAGTATATAAGTTTGTTGTGATACATGAGCTTGTTGTTAATATAAGACTGCTCTTGTGTGTCACTGTACTGCTAGAGTATATAAGTTTGTTGTTGTACATGAGCTTGTTGTTAATATGAGACTGCTCTTGTGTGTCACTGTACTGCTAGAGTGTATAAGTTTGTTGTGGTACATGAGCTTGTTGTCCAACATAAGACTGCTCTTGTGTGTCACTGTACTGCTAGAGTGTATAGGTTTGTTGTGGTACATGAGCTTGTTGTTAATATGAGACTGCTCTTGTGTGTCACTGTACTGCTAGAGTGTATAAGTTTGTTGTGGTACATGAGCTTGTTGTTAATATGAGACTGCTCTTGTGTGTCACTGTACTGCTAGAGTGTATAAGTTTGTTGTGGTACATGAGCTTGTTGTCCAACATAAGACTGCTCTTGTGTGTCACTGTACTGCTAGAGTATATAAGTTTGTTGTGGTGCATGAGTTTGTTGTTAATATGAGACTGCTCTTGTGTGTCACTGTACTGCTAGAGTATATAAGTTTGTTGTGGTACATGAGCTTGTTGTTAATATAAGACTGCTCTTGTGTGTCACTGTACTGCTAGAGTGTATAAGTTTGTTGTGGTACATGAGCTTGTTGTTAATATGAGACTGCTCTTGTGTGTCACTGTACTGCTAGAGTATATAGTTTTGTTGTGTTACATGAGCTTGTTGTTAATATGAGACTGCTCTTGTGTGTCACTGTACTGCTAGAGTGTATATGTTTGTTGTGCTACATGAGCTTGTTGTCCAACATAAGACTGCTCTTGTGTGTCACTGTACTGCTAGAGTGTATAAGTTTGTTGTGGTACATGAGCTTGTTGTTAATTTGAGACTGCTCTTGTGTGTCACTGTACTGCTAGAGTGTATAAGTTTGTTGTGATACATGAGCTTGTTGTTAATATGAGAGTGCTCTTGTGTGTCACTGTACTGCTAGAGTATATAGGTTTGTTGTGGTACATGAGCTTGTTGTTAATATAAGACTGCTCTTGTGTGTCACTGTACTGCTTGAGTATATAAGTTTGTTGTGATACATGAGCTTGTTGTTAATATGAGACTGCTCTTGTGTGTCACTGTACTGCTAGAGTATATAAGTTTGTTGTGGTACATGAGCTTGTTGTTAATATAAGACTGCTCTTGTGTGTCACTGTACTGCTAGAGTATATACGTTTGTTGTGATACATGAGCTTGTTGTTAATATGAGACTGCTCTTGTGTGTCACTGTACTGCTAGAGTATATAAGTTTGTTGTGATACATGAGCTTGTTGTCCAACATAAGACTGCTCTTGTGTGTCACTGTACTGCTAGAGTATATAAGTTTGATGTGGTACATGAGCTTGTTGTTAATATGAGACTGCTCTTGTGTGTCACTGTACTGCTAGAGTGTATAAGTTTGTTGTGATACATGAGCTTGTTGTTAATATAAGACTGCTCTTGTGTGTCACTGTACTGCTAGAGTATATAAGTTTGTTGTTGTACATGAGCTTGTTGTTAATATGAGACTGCTCTTGTGTGTCACTGTACTGCTAGAGTGTATATGTTTGTTGTGGTACATGAGCTTGTTGTTAATATAAGACTGCTCTTGTGTGTCACTGTACTGCTAGAGTATATAAGTTTGTTGTTTTACATGAGCTTGTTGTTAATATGAGCCTGCTCTTGTGTGTCACTGTACTGCTAGAGTGTATATGTTTGTTGTTGTACATGAGCTTGTTGTTAATATAAGACTGCTCTTGTGTGTCACTGTACTGCTAGAGTGTATATGTTTGTTGTGGTACATGAGCTTGTTGTTAATATGAGACTGCTCTTGTGTGTCACTGTACTGCTAGAGTGTATAAGTTTGTTGTTGTACATGAGCTTGTTGTTAATATCAGACTGCTCTTGTGTGTCACTGTACTGCTAGAGTGTATATGTTTGTTGTGGTACATGAGCTTGTTGTTAATATAAGACAGCTCTTGTGTGTCACTGTACTGCTAGATTGTATAAGTTTGATGTGGTACATGAGCTTGTTGTTATTATAAGACTGCTCTTGTGTGTTACTGTACTGCTAGAGTGTATATGTTTGTTGTGGTACATGAGCTTGTTGTTAATATAAGACTGCTCTTGTGTGTCACTGTACTGCTAGAGTGTATCAGTTTGTTGTTGTACATGAGCTTGTTGTTAATATAAGACTGCTCTTGTGTGTCACTGTACTGCTAGAGTATATAAGTTTGTTGTGATACATGAGCTTGTTGTTAATATGAGACTGCTCTTGTGTGTCACTGTACTGCTAGAGTGTATAAGTTTGTTGTTGTACATGAGCTTGTTGTTAATATGAGACTGCTCTTGTGTGTCACTGTACTGCTAGAGTGTATAAGTTTGTTGTTGTACATGAGCTTGTTGTTAATATGAGACTGCTCTTGTGTGTCACTGTACTGCTAGAGTGTATAAGTTTGTTGTGGTACATGAGCTTGTTGTTAATATAAGACTGCTCTTGTGTGTCACTGTACTGCTAGAGTGTATAGTTTGTTGTGATACATGAGCTTGTTGTTAATATGAGACTGCTCTTGTGTGTCACTGTACTGCTAGCGTGTATAAGTTTGTTGTGATACATGAGCTTGTTGTTAATATAAGACTGCTCTTGTGTGTCACTGTACTGCTAGAGTATATAAGTTTGTTGTGGTACATGAGCTTGTTGTTAATATGAGACTGCTCTTGTGTGTCACTGTACTGCTAGAGTGTATATGTTTGTTGTGATACATGAGCTTGTTGTTAATATGAGACTGCTCTTGTGTGTCACTGTACTGCTAGAGTATATAAGTTTGTTGTTGTACATGAGCTTGTTGTTAATATGAGACTGCTCTGGTGTGTCACTGTACTGCTAGAGTGTATATGTTTGTTGTAGTACATGAGCTTGTTGTTAATATAAGACTGCTCTTGTGTGTCACTGTACTGCTAGAGTATATAAGTTTGTTGTTGTACATGAGCTTGTTGTTAATATGAGACTGCTCTTGTGTGTCACTGTACTGCTAGAGTGTATATGTTTGTTGTTGTACATGAGCTTGTTGTTAATATGAGACTGCTCTTGTGTGTCACTGTACTGCTAGAGTGTATATGTTTGTTGTGGTACATGAGCTTGTTGTTAATATGAGACTGCTCTTGTGTGTCACTGTACTGCTAGAGTGTATAAGTTTGTTGTTGTACATGAGCTTGTTGTTAATATAAGACTGCTCTTGTGTGTCACTGTACTGCTAGAGTGTATATGTTTGTTGTGGAACATGAGCTTGTTGTTAATATAAGACAGCTCTTGTGTGTCACTGTACTGCTAGAGTGTATAAGTTTGTTGTGGTACATGAGCTTGTTGTTAATATAAGACTGCTCTTGTGTGTCACTGTACTGCTAGAGTGTATATGTTTGTTGTGTTACATGAGCTTGTTGTTAATATAAGACTGCTCTTGTGTGTCACTGTACTGCTAGAGTGTATCAGTTTGTAGTTGTACATGAGCTTGTTGCTAATATAAGACTGCTCTTGTGTTTCACTGTGCTGCTAGAGTATATAAGTTTGTTGTGATACATGAGCTTGTTGTTAATATGAGACTGCTCTGGTGTGTCACTGTACTGCTAGAGTGTATACGTTTGTTGTTGTACATGAGCTTGTTGTTAATATGAGACTGCTCTTGTGTGTCACTGTACTGCTAGAGTGTATAACTTTGTTGTTGTACATGAGCTTGTTGTTAATATGAGACTGCTCTTGTGTGTCACTGTACTGCTAGAGTGTATAAGTTTGTTGTGGTACATGAGCTTGTTGTTAATATAAGACTGCTCTTGTGTGTCACTGTACTGCTAGAGTGTATAAGTTTGTTGTGATACATGAGCTTGTTGTTAATATGAGACTGCTCTTGTGTGTCACTGTACTGCTAGAGTGTATAAGTTTGTTGTGATACATGAGCTTGTTGTTAATATGAGACTGCTCTTGTGTGTCACTGTACTGCTAGAGTGTATAAGTTTATTGTGATACATGAGCTTGTTGTTAATATGAGACTGCTCTTGTGTGTGAATGTACTGCTAGAGTGTATAAGTTTATTGTGATACATGAGCTTGTTGTTAATATGAGACTGCTCTTGTGGGTGACTGTACTGCTAGAGTGTATAAGTTTATTGTGATACATGAGCTTGTTGTTAATATGAGACTGCTCTTGTGTGTCACTGTACTGCTAGAGTGTATAAGTTTATTGTGATACATGAGCTTGTTGTTAATATGAGACTGCTCTTGTGTGTGACTGATACTCTAGAGTGTATATGTTTGTTGTGGTACATGAGCTTCTTGTCCAACATAAGACTGCTCTTGTGTGTCACTGTACTGCTAGAGTGTATGAGTTTATTGTGGTACATGAACTTGTTTTCCAACATAAGACTGCTCTTGTGTGTCACTGTACTGCTAGAGTATATAAGTTTATTGTGATACATGAGCTTGTTGTTAATATAAGACTGCTCTTGTGTGTCACTGTACTGCTAGAGTATATAAGTTTGTTGAGATACATGAGCTTGTTGTTAATATAAGACTGCTCTTGTGTGTCACTGTACTGCTAGAGTGTATAAGTTTCTTGTGATACATGAGCTTGTTGTTAATATGAGACTGCTCTTGTGTGTCACTGTACTGCTAGAGTGTATAAGTTTGTTGTGGTACATGAGCTTGTTGTTAATATGAGACTGCTCTTGTGTGTCACTGTACTGCTAGAGTGTATAAGTTTGTTGTGATACATGAGCTTGTTGTTAATATGAGACTGCTCTTGTGTGTCACTGTACTGCTAGAGTGTATAAGTTTGTTGTGGTACATGAGCTTGTTGTTAATATGAGACTGCTCTTGTGTGTCACTGTACTGCTAGAGTGTATAAGTTTGTTGTGATACATGAGCTTGTTGTTAATATGAGACTGCTCTTGTGTGTCACTGTACTGCTAGAGTGTATAAGTTTGTTGTGATACATGAGCTTGTTGTTAATATGAGACTGCTCTTGTGTGTCACTGTACTGCTAGAGTGTATAAGTTTATTGTGGTACATGAGTTTGTTGTTAATATGAGACTGCTCTTGTGTGTCACTGTACTGCTAGAGTGTATAAGTTTATTGTGGTACATGAGCTTGTTGTTAATATGAGACTGCTCTTGTGTGTCACTGCACTGCTAGAGTGTATAAGTTTATTGTGATACATGAGCTTGTTGTTAATATAAGACTGCTCTTGTGTTTTACTGTACTGCTAGAGTGTATAGGTTTGTTGTGATACATGAGCTTGTTGTTAATATAAGACTGCTCTTGTGTGTCACTGTACTGCTAGAGTGTATCAGTTTGTTGTTGTACATGAGCTTGTTGCTAAGATAAGACTGCTCTTGTGTGTCACTGTACTGCTAGAGTATATAAGTTTGTTGTGATACATGAGCTTGTTGTTAATATGAGACTGCTCTTGTGTGTCACTGTACTGCTAGAGTGTATAAGTTTGTTGTTGTACATGAGCTTGTTGTTAATATGAGACTGCTCTTGTGTGTCACTGTACTGCTAGAGTGTATAAGTTTGTTGTTGTACATGAGCTTGTTGTTAATATGAGACTGCTCTTGTGTGTCACTGTACTGCTAGAGTGTATAAGTTTGTTGTGGTACATGAGCTTGTTGTTAATATAAGACTGCTCTTGTGTGTCTCTGTACTGCTAGAGTGTATAAGTTTGTTGTGATACATGAGCTTGTTGTTAATATGAGACTGCTCTTGTGTGTCACTGTACTGCTAGAGTGTATAAGTTTGTTGTGATACATGAGCTTGTTGTTAATATGAGACTGCTCTTGTGTGTCACTGTACTGCTAGAGTGTATAAGTTTGTTGTGGTACATGAGCTTGTTGTTAATATAAGCCTGCTCTTGTGTGTCACTGTACTGCTAGAGTGTATAAGTTTGTTGTGGTACATGAGCTTGTTGTTAATATAAGACTGCTCTTGTGTGTCACTGTACTGCTAGAGTGTATAAGTTTGTTGTGGTACATGAGCTTGTTGTTAATATGAGACTGCTCTTGTGTGTGACTGTACTGCTAGAGTGTATAAGTTTATTGTGATACATGAGCTTGTTGTTAATATGAGACTGCTCTTGTGTGTCACTGTACTGCTAGAGTGTATAAGTTTATTGTGATACATGAGCTTGTTGTTAATATGAGACTGCTCTTGTGTGTGACTGTACTGCTAGAGTGTATATGTTTGTTGTGGTACATGAGCTTCTTGTCCAACATAAGACTGCTCTTGTGTGTCACTGTACTGCTAGAGTGTATAAGTTTATTGTGGTACATGAGCTTGTTGTCCAACATAAGACTGCTCTTGTGTGTCACTGTACTGCTAGAGTATATAAGTTTATTGTGATACATGAGCTTGTTGTTAATATAAGACTGCTCTTGTGTGTCACTGTACTGCTAGAGTATATAAGTTTGTTGTGATACATGAGCTTGTTGTTAATATAAGACTGCTCTTGTGTGTCACTGTACTGCTAGAGTGTATAAGTTTATTGTGATACATGAGCTTGTTGTTAATATGAGACTGCTCTTTTGTGTCACTGTACTGCTAGAGTGTATAAGTTTGTTGTGGTACATGAGCTTGTTGTTAATATGAGACTGCTCTTGTGTGTCACTGTACTGCTAGAGTGTATAAGTTTGTTGTGATACATGAGCTTGTGGTTAATATGAGACTGCTCTTGTGTGTCACTGTACTGCTAGAGTGTATATGTTTGTTGTGGTACATGAGCTTGTTGTTAATATAAGACTGCTCTTGTGTGTCACTGTACTGCTAGAGTGTATAAGTTTGTTGTGATACATGAGCTTGTTATTAATATGAGACTGCTCTTGTGTGTCACTGTACTGCTAGAGTGTATAAGTTTGTTGTGATACATGAGCTTGTTGTTAATATGAGACTGCTCTTGTGTGTCACTGTACTGCTAGAGTGTATAAGTTTATTGTGGTACATGAGCTTGTTGTTAATATGAGACTGCTCTTGTGTGTCACTGTACTGCTAGAGTGTATAAGTTTATTGTGGTACATGAGCTTGTTGTTAATATGAGACTGCTCTTGTGTGTCACTGCACTGCTAGAGTGTATAAGTTTATTGTGATACATGAGCTTGTTGTTAATATAAGACTGCTCTTGTGTTTTACTGTACTGCTAGAGTGTATAGGTTTGTTGTGATACATGAGCTTGTTGTTAATATAAGACTGCTCTTGTGTGTCACTGTACTGCTAGAGTATATAAGTTTGTTGTGATACATGAGCTTGTTGTTAATATAACGCTGCTCTTGTGTGTCACTGTACTGCTAGAGTATATAAGTTTGTTGTGATACATGAGCTTGTTGTTCAACATAAGACTGCTCTTGTGTGTCACTGTACTGCTAGAGTATATAAGTTTGTTGTGATACATGAGCTTGTTGTTCAACATAAGACTGCTCTTGTGTGTCACTGTACTGCTAGAGTATATAAGTTAGTTGTGATACATGAGCTTGTTGTTCAACATAAGACTGCTCTTGTGTGTCACTGTACTGCTAGAGTATATAAGTTTGTTGTGATACATGAGCTTGTTGTTAATATAAGACTGCTCTTGTGTGTCACTGTACTGCTAGAGTATATAAGTTTGTTGTTGTACATGAGCTTGTTGTTAATATGAGACTGCTCTTGTGTGTCACTGTACTGCTAGAGTGTATAAGTTTGTTGTGGTACATGAGCTTGTTGTCCAACATAAGACTGCTCTTGTGTGTCACTGTACTGCTAGAGTGTATAGGTTTGTTGTGGTACATGAGCTTGTTGTTAATATGAGACTGCTCTTGTGTGTCACTGTACTGCTTGAGTGTATAAGTTTGTTGTGGTACATGAGCTTGTTGTTAATATGAGACTGCTCTTGTGTGTCACTGTACTGCTAGAGTGTATAAGTTTGTTGTGGTACATGAGCTTGTTGTCCAACATAAGACTGCTCTTGTGTGTCACTGTACTGCTAGAGTATATAAGTTTGTTGTGGTGCATGAGCTTGTTGTTAATATGAGACTGCTCTTGTGTGTCACTGTACTGCTAGAGTATATAAGTTTGTTGTGGTACATGAGCTTGTTGTTAATATAAGACTGCTCTTGTGTGTCACTGTACTGCTAGAGTGTATAAGTTTGTTGTGGTACATGAGCTTGTTGTTAATATGAGACTGCTCTTGTGTGTCACTGTACTGCTAGAGTATATAGTTTTGTTGTGTTACATGAGCTTGTTGTTAATATGAAACTGCTCTTGTGTGTCACTGTACTGCTAGAGTGTATATGTTTGTTGTGCTACATGAGCTTGTTGTCCAACATAAGACTGCTCTTGTGTGTCACTGTACTGCTAGAGTGTATAAGTTTGTTGTGGTACATGAGCTTGTTGTTAATTTGAGACTGCTCTTGTGTGTCACTGTACTGCTAGAGTGTATAAGTTTGTTGTGATACATGAGCTTGTTGTTAATATGAGAGTGCTCTTGTGTGTCACTGTACTGCTAGAGTATATAGGTTTGTTGTGGTACATGAGCTTGTTGTTAATATAAGACTGCTCTTGTGTGTCACTGTACTGCTTGAGTATATAAGTTTGTTGTGATACATGAGCTTGTTGTTAATATGAGACTGCTCTTGTGTGTCACTGTACTGCTAGAGTATATAAGTTTGTTGTGGTACATGAGCTTGTTGTTAATATAAGACTGCTCTTGTGTGTCACTGTACTGCTAGAGTATATACGTTTGTTGTGATACATGAGCTTGTTGTTAATATGAGACTGCTCTTGTGTGTCACTGTACTGCTAGAGTATATAAGTTTGTTGTGATACATGAGCTTGTTGTCCAACATAAGACTGCTCTTGTGTGTCACTGTACTGCTAGAGTATATAAGTTTGATGTTGTACATGAGCTTGTTGTTAATATGAGACTGCTCTTGTGTGTCACTGTACTGCTAGAGTGTATAAGTTTGTTGTGATACATGAGCTTGTTGTTAATATAAGACTGCTCTTGTGTGTCACTGTACTGCTAGAGTATATAAGTTTGTTGTTGTACATGAGCTTGTTGTTAATATGAGACTGCTCTTGTGTGTCACTGTACTGCTAGAGTGTATATGTTTGTTGTGGTACATGAGCTTGTTGTTAATATAAGACTGCTCTTGTGTGTCACTGTACTGCTAGAGTATATAAGTTTGTTGTTTTACATGAGCTTGTTGTTAATATGAGCCTGCTCTTGTGTGTCACTGTACTGCTAGAGTGTATATGTTTGTTGTTGTACATGAGCTTGTTGTTAATATAAGACTGCTCTTGTGTGTCACTGTACTGCTAGAGTGTATATGTTTGTTGTGGTACATGAGCTTGTTGTTAATATGAGACTGCTCTTGTGTTTTACTGTACTGCTAGAGTGTATAGGTTTGTTGTGATACATGAGCTTGTTGTTAATATAAGACTGCTCTTGTGTGTCACTGTACTGCTAGAGTATATAAGTTTGTTGTGATACATGAGCTTGTTGTTAATATAAGACTGCTCTTGTGTGTCACTGTACTGCTAGAGTATATAAGTTTGTTGTGATACATGAGCTTGTTGTTCAACATAAGACTGCTCTTGTGTGTCACTGTACTGCTAGAGTATATAAGTTTGTTGTGATACATGAGCTTGTTGTTCAACATAAGACTGCTCTTGTGTGTCACTGTACTGCTAGAGTATATAAGTTAGTTGTGATACATGAGCTTGTTGTTCAACATAAGACTGCTCTTGTGTGTCACTGTACTGCTAGAGTAAATAAGTTTGTTGTGATACATGAGCTTGTTGTTAATATGAGACTGCTCTTGTGTGTCACTGTACTGCTAGAGTATATAAGTTTGTTGTGATACATGAGCTTGTTGTTAATATAAGACTGCTCTTGTGTGTCACTGTACTGCTAGAGTGTATAAGTTTCTTGTGATACATGAGCTTGTTGTTAATATGAGACTGCTCTTGTGTGTCACTGTACTGCTAGAGTGTATAAGTTTGTTGTGGTACATGAGCTTGTTGTTAATATGAGACTCCTCTTGTGCGTCACTGTACTGCTAGAGTGTATAAGTTTGTTGTTGTACATGAGCTTGTTGTTAATATAAGACTGCTCTTGTGTGTCACTGTACTGCTAGAGTGTATATGTTTGTTGTGGTACATGAGCTTGTTGTTAATATAAGACAGCTCTTGTGTGTCACTGTACTGCTAGAGTGTATAAGTTTGTTGTGGTACATGAGCTTGTTGTTAATATAAGACTGCTCTTGTGTGTCACTGTACTGCTAGAGTGTATATGTTTGTTGTGTTACATGAGCTTGTTGTTAATATAAGACTGCTCTTGTGTGTCACTGTACTGCTAGAGTGTATCAGTTTGTTGTTGTACATGAGCTTGTTGCTAATATAAGACTGCTCTTGTGTGTCACTGTACTGCTAGAGTGTATAAGTTTCTTGTGATACATGAGCTTGTTGTTAATATGAGACTGCTCTGGTGTGTCACTGTACTGCTAGAGTGTATAAGTTTGTTGTTGTACATGAGCTTGTTGTTAATATGAGACTGCTCTTGTGTGTCACTGTACTGCTAGAGTGTATAGCTTTGTTGTTGTACATGAGCTTGTTGTTAATATGAGACTGCTCTTGTGTGTCACTGTACTGCTAGAGTGTATAAGTTTGTTGTGGTACATGAGCTTGTTGTTAATATAAGACTGCTCTTGTGTGTCACTGTACTGCTAGAGTGTATAAGTTTGTTGTGATACATGAGCTTGTTGTTAATATGAGACTGCTCTTGTGTGTCACTGTACTGCTAGAGTGTATAAGTTTGTTGTGATACATGAGCTTGTTGTTAATATGAGACTGCTCTTGTGTGTCACTGTACTGCTAGAGTGTATAAGTTTGTTGTGGTACATGAGCTTGTTGTTAATATAAGCCTGCTCTTGTGTGTCACTGTACTGCTAGAGTGTATAAGTTTGTTGTGGTACATGAGCTTGTTGTTAATATAAGACTGCTCTTGTGTGTCACTGTACTGCTAGAGTGTATATGTTTGTTGTGGTACATGAGCTTGTTGTTAATATAAGACTGCTCTTGTGTGTCACTGTACTGCTAGAGTGTATAAGTTTGTTGTGGTACATGAGCTTGTTGTTAATATAAGACTGCTCTTGTGTGTCAATGTACTGCTAGAGTGTATAAGTTTGTTGTGATACATGAGCTTGTTGTTAATATAAGACTGCTCTTGTGTGTCACTGTACTGCTAGAGTGTATAAGTTTGTTGTGATACATGAGCTTGTTGTTAATATGAGACTGCTCTTGTGTGTCACTGTACTGCTAGAGTGTATAAGTTTATTGTGATACATGAGCTTGTTGTTAATATGAGACTGCTCTTGTGTGTGAATGTACTGCTAGAGTGTATAAGTTTATTGTGATACATGAGCTTGTTGTTAATATGAGACTGCTCTTGTGTGTCACTGTACTGCTAGAGTGTATAAGTTTATTGTGATACATGAGCTTGTTGTTAATATGAGACTGCTCTTGTGTGTGACTGATACTCTAGAGTGTATATGTTTGTTGTGGTACATGAGCTTCTTGTCCAACATAAGACTGCTCCTGTGTGTCACTGTACTGCTAGAGTGTATGAGTTTATTGTGGTACATGAGCTTGTTTTCCAACATAAGACTGCTCTTGTGTGTCACTGTACTGCTAGAGTATATAAGTTTATTGTGATACATGAGCTTGTTGTTAATATAAGACTGCTCTTGTGTGTCACTGTACTGCTAGAGTATATAAGTTTGTTGAGATACATGAGCTTGTTGTTAATATAAGACTGCTCTTGTGTGTCACTGTACTGCTAGAGTGTATAAGTTTCTTGTGATACATGAGCTTGTTGTTAATATGAGACTGCTCTTGTGTGTCACTGTACTGCTAGAGTGTATAAGTTTGTTGTGGTACATGAGCCGCTTGTTAATATGAGACTGCTCTTGTGTGTCACTGTACTGCTAGAGTTTATAAGTTTGTTGTGATACATGAGCTTGTTGTTAATATGAGACTGCTCTTGTGTGTCACTGTACTGCTAGAGTGTATAAGTTTGTTGTGGTACATGAGCTTGTTGTTAATATGAGACTGCTCTTGTGTGTCACTGTACTGCTAGAGTGTATAAGTTTGTTGTGATACATGAGCTTGTTGTTAATATGAGACTGCTCTTGTGTGTCACTGTACTGCTAGAGTGTATAAGTTTGTTGTGATACATGAGCTTGTTGTTAATATGAGACTGCTCTTGTGTGTCACTGTACTGCTAGAGTGTATAAGTTTATTGTGGTACATGAGTTTGTTGTTAATATGAGACTGCTCTTGTGTGTCACTGTACTGCTAGAGTGTATAAGTTTATTGTGGTACATGAGCTTGTTGTTAATATGAGACTGCTCTTGTGTGTCACTGCACTGCTAGAGTGTATAAGTTTATTGTGATACATGAGCTTGTTGTTAATATAAGACTGCTCTTGTGTTTTACTGTACTGCTAGAGTGTATAGGTTTGTTGTGATACATGAGCTTGTTGTTAATATAAGACTGCTCTTGTGTGTCACTGTACTGCTAGAGTATATAAGTTTGTTGTGATACATGAGCTTGTTGTTAATATAAGACTGCTCTTGTGTGTCACTGTACTGCTAGAGTATATAAGTTTGTTGTGATACATGAGCTTGTTGTTCAACATAAGACTGCTCTTATGTGTCACTGTACTGCTAGAGTATATAAGTTTGTTGTGATACATGAGCTTGTTGTTCAACATAAGACTGCTCTTGTGTGTCACTGTACTGCTAGAGTATATAAGTTAGTTGTGGTACATGAGCTTGTTGTTAATATAAGACTGCTCTTGTGTGTCACTGTACTGCTAGAGTATATAAGTTTGTTGTTTTACATGAGCTTGTTGTTAATATGAGCCTGCTCTTGTGTGTCACTGTACTGCTAGAGTGTATATGTTTGTTGTTGTACATGAGCTTGTTGTTAATATAAGACTGCTCTTGTGTGTCACTGTACTGCTAGAGTGTATATGTTTGTTGTGGTACATGAGCTTGTTGTTAATATGAGACTGCTCTTGTGTGTTACTGTACTGCTAGAGTGTATAAGTTTGTTGTTGTACATGAGCTTGTTGTTAATATCAGACTGCTCTTGTGTGTCACTGTACTGCTAGAGTGTATATGTTTGTTGTGGTACATGAGCTTGTTGTTAATATAAGACAGCTCTTGTGTGTCACTGTACTGCTAGATTGTATAAGTTTGTTGTGGTACATGAGCTTGTTGTTAATATAAGACTGCTCTTGTGTGTTACTGTACTGCTAGAGTGTATATGTTTGTTGTGGTACATGAGCTTGTTGTTAATATAAGACTGCTCTTGTGTGTCACTGTACTGCTAGAGTGTATCAGTTTGTTGTTGTACATGAGCTTGTTGTTAATATAAGACTGCTCTTGTGTGTCACTGTACTGCTAGAGTATATAAGTTTGTTGTGATACATGAGCTTGTTGTTAATATGAGACTGCTCTTGTGTGTCACTGTACTGCTAGAGTGTATAAGTTTGTTGTTGTACATGAGCTTGTTGTTAATATGAGACTGCTCTTGTGTGTCACTGTACTGCTAGAGTATATAAGTTTGTTGTTGTACATGAGCTTGTTGTTAATATGAGACTGCTCTTGTGTGTCACTGTACTGCTAGAGTGTATAAGTTTGTTGTGGTACATGAGCTTGTTGTTAATATAAGACTGCTCTTGTGTGTCACTGTACTGCTAGAGTGTATAAGTTTGTTGTGATACATGAGCTTGTTGTTAATATGAGACTGCTCTTGTGTGTCACTGTACTGCTAGCGTGTATAAGTTTGTTGTGATACATGAGCTTGTTGTTAATATAAGACTGCTCTTGTGTGTCACTGTACTGCTAGAGTATATAAGTTTGTTGTGGTACATGAGCTTGTTGTTAATATGAGACTGCTCTTGTGTGTCACTGTACTGCTAGAGTGTATATGTTTGTTGTGATACATGAGCTTGTTGTTAATATGAGACTGCTGTTGTGTGTCACTGTACTGCTAGAGTATATAAGTTTGTTGTTGTACATGAGCTTGTTGTTAATATGAGACTGCTCTTGTGTGTCACTGTACTGCTAGAGTGTATATGTTTGTTGTAGTACATGAGCTTGTTGTTAATATAAGACTGCTCTTGTGTGTCACTGTACTGCTAGAGTATATAAGTTTGTTGTTGTACATGAGCTTGTTGTTAATATGAGACTGCTCTTGTGTGTCACTGTACTGCTAGAGTGTATATGTTTGTTGTTGTACATGAGCTTGTTGTTAATATGAGACTGCTCTTGTGTGTCACTGTACTGCTAGAGTGTATATGTTTGTTGTGGTACATGAGCTTGTTGTTAATATGAGACTGCTCTTGTGTGTCACTGTACTGCTAGAGTGTATAAGTTTGTTGTTGTACATGAGCTTGTTGTTAATATCAGACTGCTCTTGTGTGTCACTGTACTGCTAGAGTGTATATGTTTGTTGTGGTGCATGAGCTTGTTGTTAATATAAGACAGCTCTTGTGTGTCACTGTACTGCTAGAGTGTATAAGTTTGTTGTGGTACATGAGCTTGTTGTTAATATAAGACTGCTCTTGTGTGTCACTGTACTGCTAGAGTGTATATGTTTGTTGTGTTACATGAGCTTGTTGTTAATATAAGACTGCTCTTGTGTGTCACTGTACTGCTAGAGTGTATCAGTTTGTTGTTGTACATGAGCTTGTTGCTAATATAAGACTGCTCTTGTGTGTCACTGTGCTGCTAGAGTATATAAGTTTGTTGTGATACATGAGCTTGTTGTTAATATGAGACTGCTCTGGTGTGTCACTGTACTGCTAGAGTGTATAAGTTTGTTGTTGTACATGAGCTTGTTGTTAATATGAGACTGCTCTTGTGTGTCACTGTACTGCTAGAGTGTATAACTTTGTTGTTGTACATGAGCTTGTTGTTAATATGAGACTGCTCTTGTGTGTCACTGTACTGCTAGAGTGTATAAGTTTGTTGTGGTACATGAGCTTGTTGTTAATATAAGACTGCTCTTGTGTGTCACTGTACTGCTAGAGTGTATAAGTTTGTTGTGATACATGAGCTTGTTGTTAATATGAGACTGCTCTTGTGTGTCACTGTACTGCTAGAGTGTATAAGTTTGTTGTGATACATGAGCTTGTTGTTAATATGAGACTGCTCTTGTGTGTCACTGTACTGCTAGAGTGTATAAGTTTGTTGTGGTACATGAGCTTGTTGTTAATATAAGCCTGCTCTTGTGTGTCACTGTACTGCTAGAGTGTATAAGTTTGTTGTGGTACATGAGCTTGTTGTTAATATAAGACTGCTCTTGTGTGTCACTGTACTGCTAGAGTGTATATGTTTGTTGTGGTACATGAGCTTGTTGTTAATATAAGACTGCTCTTGTGTGTCACTGTACTGCTAGAGTGTATAAGTTTGTTGTGGTACATGAGCTTTTTGTTAATATAAGACTGCTCTTGTGTGTCACTGTACTGCTAGAGTGTATAAGTTTGTTGTGATACATGAGCTTGTTGTTAATATAAGACTGCTCTTGTGTGTCACTGTACTGCTAGAGTGTATAAGTTTGTTGTGATACATGAGCTTGTTGTTAATATGAGACTGCTCTTGTGTGTCACTGTACTGCTAGAGTGTATAAGTTTATTGTGATACATGAGCTTGTTGTTAATATGAGACTGCTCTTGTGTGTGAATGTACTGCTAGAGTGTATAAGTTTATTGTGATACATGAGCTTGTTGTTAATATGAGACTGCTCTTGTGGGTGACTGTACTGCTAGAGTGTATAAGTTTATTGTGATACATGAGCTTGTTGTTAATATGAGACTGCTCTTGTGTGTCACTGTACTGCTAGAGTGTATAAGTTTATTGTGATACATGAGCTTGTTGTTAATATGAGACTGCTCTTGTGTGTGACTGATACTCTAGAGTGTATATGTTTGTTGTGGTACATGAGCTTCTTGTCCAACATAAGACTGCTCCTGTGTGTCACTGTACTGCTAGAGTGTATGAGTTTATTGTGGTACATGAGCTTGTTTTCCAACATAAGACTGCTCTTGTGTGTCACTGTACTGCTAGAGTATATAAGTTTATTGTGATACATGAGCTTGTTGTTAATATAAGACTGCTCTTGTGTGTCACTGTACTGCTAGAGTATATAAGTTTGTTGAGATACATGAGCTTGTTGTTAATATAAGACTGCTCTTGTGTGTCACTGTACTGCTAGAGTGTATAAGTTTCTTGTGATACATGAGCTTGTTGTTAATATGAGACTGCTCTTGTGTGTCACTGTACTGCTAGAGTGTATAAGTTTGTTGTGGTACATGAGCTTGTTGTTAATATGAGACTGCTCTTGTGTGTCACTGTACTGCTAGAGTGTATAAGTTTGTTGTGATACATGAGCTTGTTGTTAATATGAGACTGCTCTTGTGTGTCACTGTACTGCTAGAGTGTATAAGTTTGTTGTGGTACATGAGCTTGTTGTTAATATGAGACTGCTCTTGTGTGTCACTGTACTGCTAGAGTGTATAAGTTTGTTGTGATACATGAGCTTGTTGTTAATATGAGACTGCTCTTGTGTGTCACTGTACTGCTAGAGTGTATAAGTTTGTTGTGATACATGAGCTTGTTGTTAATATGAGACTGCTCTTGTGTGTCACTGTACTGCTAGAGTGTATAAGTTTATTGTGGTACATGTGTTTGTTGTTAATATGAGACTGCTCTTGTGTGTCACTGTACTGCTAGAGTGTATAAGTTTATTGTGGTACATGAGCTTGTTGTTAATATGAGACTGCTCTTGTGTGTCACTGCACTGCTAGAGTGTATAAGTTTATTGTGATACATGAGCTTGTTGTTAATATAAGACTGCCCTTGTGTTTTACTGTACTGCTAGAGTGTATAGGTTTGTTGTGATACATGAGCTTGTTGTTAATATAAGACTGCTCTTGTGTGTCACTGTACTGCTAGAGTATATAAGTTTGTTGTGATACATGAGCTTGTTGTTAATATAAGACTGCTCTTGTGTGTCACTGTACTGCTAGAGTATATAAGTTTGTTGTGATATATGAGCTTGTTGTTCAACATAAGACTGCTCTTGTGTGTCACTGTACTGCTAGAGTATATAAGTTTGTTGTGATACATGAGCTTGTTGTTCAACATAAGACTGCTCTTGTGTGTCACTGTACTGCTAGAGTATATAAGTTAGTTGTGATACATGAGCTTGTTGTTCAACATAAGACTGCTCTTGTGTGTCACTGTACTGCTAGAGTAAATAAGTTTGTTGTGATACATGAGCTTGTTGTTAATATGATACTGCTCTTGTGTGTCACTGTACTGCTAGAGTATATAAGTTTGTTGTGATACATGAGCTTGTTGTTAATATAAGACTGCTCTTGTGTGTCACTGTACTGCTAGAGTGTATAAGTTTCTTGTGATACATGAGCTTGTTGTTAATATGAGACTGCTCTTGTGTGTCACTGTACTGCTAGAGTGTATAAGTTTGTTGTGGTACATGAGCTTGTTGTTAATATGAGACTCCTCTTGTGCGTCACTGTACTGCTAGAGTGTATAAGTTTGTTGTTGTACATGAGCTTGTTGTTAATATAAGACTGCTCTTGTGTGTCACTGTACTGCTAGAGTGTATATGTTTGTTGTGGTACATGAGCTTGTTGTTAATATAAGACAGCTCTTGTGTGTCACTGTACTGCTAGAGTGTATAAGTTTGTTGTGGTACATGAGCTTGTTGTTAATATAAGACTGCTCTTGTGTGTCACTGTACTGCTAGAGTGTATATGTTTGTTGTGTTACATGAGCTTGTTGTTAATATAAGACTGCTCTTGTGTGTCACTGTACTGCTAGAGTGTATCAGTTTGTTGTTGTACATGAGCTTGTTGCTAATATAAGACTGCTCTTGTGTGTCACTGTGCTGCTAGAGTATATACGTTTGTTGTGATACATGAGCTTGTTGTTAATATGAGACTGCTCTGGTGTGTCACTGTACTGCTAGAGTGTATAAGTTTGTTGTTGTACATGAGCTTGTTGTTAATATGAGACTGCTCTTGTGTGTCACTGTACTGCTAGAGTGTATAACTTTGTTGTTGTACATGAGCTTGTTGTTAATATGAGACTGCTCTTGTGTGTCACTGTACTGCTAGAGTGTATAAGTTTGTTGTGGTACATGAGCTTGTTGTTAATATAAGACTGCTCTTGTGTGTCACTGTACTGCTAGAGTGTATAAGTTTGTTGTGATACATGAGCTTGTTGTTAATATGAGACTGCTCTTGTGTGTCACTGTACTGCTAGAGTGTATAAGTTTGTTGTGATACATGAGCTTGTTGTTAATATGAGACTGCTCTTGTGTGTCACTGTACTGCTAGAGTGTATAAGTTTGTTGTGGTACATGAGCTTGTTGTTAATATAAGCCTGCTCTTGTGTGTCACTTTACTGCTAGAGTGTATAAGTTTGTTGTGGTACATGAGCTTGTTGTTAATATAAGACTGCTCTTGTGTGTCACTGTACTGCTAGAGTGTATATGTTTGTTGTGGTACATGAGCTTGTTGTTAATATAAGACTGCTCTTGTGTGTCACTGTACTGCTAGAGTGTATAAGTTTGTTGTGGTACATGAGCTTGTTGTTAATATAAGACTGCTCTTGTGTGTCACTGTACTGCTAGAGTGTATAAGTTTGTTGTGATACATGAGCTTGTTGTTAATATAAGACTGCTCTTGTGTGTCACTGTACTGCTAGAGTGTATAAGTTTGTTGTGATACATGAGCTTGTTGTTAATATGAGACTGCTCTTGTGTGTCACTGTACTGCTAGAGTGTATAAGTTTATTGTGATACATGAGCTTGTTGTTAATATGAGACTGCTCTTGTGTGTGAATGTACTGCTAGAGTGTATAAGTTTATTGTGATACATGAGCTTGTTGTTAATATGAGACTGCTCTTGTGTGTCACTGTACTGCTAGAGTGTATAAGTTTATTGTGATACATGAGCTTGTTGTTAATATGAGACTGCTCTTGTATGTGACTGATACTCTAGAGTGTATATGTTTGTTGTGGTACATGAGCTTCTTGTCCAACATAAGACTGCTCCTGTGTGTCACTGTACTGCTAGAGTGTATGAGTTTATTGTGGTACATGAGCTTGTTTTCCAACATAAGACTGCTCTTGTGTGTCACTGTACTGCTAGAGTATATAAGTTTATTGTGATACATGAGCTTGTTGTTAATATAAGACTGCTCTTGTGTGTCACTGTACTGCTAGAGTATATAAGTTTTTTGAGATACATGAGCTTGTTGTTAATATAAGACTGCTCTTGTGTGTCACTGTACTGCTAGAGTGTATAAGTTTCTTGTGATACATGAGCTTGTTGTTAATATGAGACTGCTCTTGTGTGTCACTGTACTGCTAGAGTGTATAAGTTTGTTGTGGTACATGAGCCGCTTGTTAATATGAGACTGCTCTTGTGTGTCACTGTACTGCTAGAGTGTATAAGTTTGTTGTGATACATGAGCTTGTTGTTAATATGAGACTGCTCTTGTGTGTCACTGTACTGCTAGAGTGTATAAGTTTGTTGTGGTACATGAGCTTGTTGTTAATATGAGACTGCTCTTGTGTGTCACTGTACTGCTAGAGTGTATAAGTTTGTTGTGATACATGAGCTTGTTGTTAATATGAGACTGCTCTTGTGTGTCACTGTACTGCTAGAGTGTATAAGTTTGTTGTGATACATGAGTTTGTTGTTAATATGAGACTGCTCTTGTGTGTCACTGCACTGCTAGAGTGTATAAGTTTATTGTGATACATGAGCTTGTTGTTAATATAAAACTGCTCTTGTGTTTTACTGTACTGCTAGAGTGTATAGGTTTGTTGTGATACATGAGCTTGTTGTTAATATAAGACTGCTCTTGTGTGTCACTGTACTGCTAGAGTATATAAGTTTGTTGTGATACATGAGCTTGTTGTTAATATAAGACTGCTCTTGTGTGTCACTGTACTGCTAGAGTATATAAGTTTGTTGTGATACATGAGCTTGTTGTTCAACATAAGACTGCTCTTGTGTGTCACTGTACTGCTAGAGTATATAAGTTTGTTGTGATACATGAGCTTGTTGTTCAACATAAGACTGCTCTTGTGTGTCACTGTACTGCTAGAGTATATAAGTTAGTTGTGATACATGAGCTTGTTGTTCAACATAAGACTGCTCTTGTGTGTCACTGTACTGCTAGAGTAAATAAGTTTGTTGTGATACATGAGCTTGTTGTTAATATGAGACTGCTCTTGTGTGTCACTGTACTGCTAGAGTATATAAGTTTGTTGTGATACATGAGCTTGTTGTTAATATAAGACTGCTCTTGTGTGTCACTGTACTGCTAGAGTGTATAAGTTTCTTGTGATACATGAGCTTGTTGTTAATATGAGACTGCTCTTGTGTGTCACTGTACTGCTAGAGTGTATAAGTTTGTTGTGGTACATGAGCTTGTTGTTAATATGAGACTCCTCTTGTGCGTCACTGTACTGCTAGAGTGTATAAGTTTGTTGTTGTACATGAGCTTGTTGTTAATATAAGACTGCTCTTGTGTGTCACTGTACTGCTAGAGTGTATATGTTTGTTGTGGTACATGAGCTTGTTGTTAATATAAGACAGCTCTTGTGTGTCACTGTACTGCTAGAGTGTATATGTTTGTTGTGTTACATGAGCTTGTTGTTAATATAAGACTGCTCTTGTGTGTCACTGTACTGCTAGAGTGTATCAGTTTGTTGTTGTACATGAGCTTGTTGCTAATATAAGACTGCTCTTGTGTGTCACTGTGCTGCTAGAGTATATAAGTTTGTTGTGATACATGAGCTTGTTGTTAATATGAGACTGCTCTGGTGTGTCACTGTACTGCTAGAGTGTATAAGTTTGTTGTTGTACATGAGCTTGTTGTTAATATGAGACTGCTCTTGTGTGTCACTGTACTGCTAGAGTGTATAACTTTGTTGTTGTACATGAGCTTGTTGTTAATATGAGACTGCTCTTGTGTGTCACTGTACTGCTAGAGTGTATAAGTTTGTTGTGGTACATGAGCTTGTTGTTAATATAAGACTGCTCTTGTGTGTCACTGTACTGCTAGAGTGTATAAGTTTGTTGTGATACATGAGCTTGTTGTTAATATGAGACTGCTCTTGTGTGTCACTGTACTGCTAGAGTGTATAAGTTTGTTGTGATACATGAGCTTGTTGTTAATATGAGACTGCTCTTGTGTGTCACTGTACTGCTAGAGTGTATAAGTTTGTTGTGGTACATGAGCTTGTTGTTAATATAAGCCTGCTCTTGTGTGTCACTGTACTGCTAGAGTGTATAAGTTTGTTGTGGTACATGAGCTTGTTGTTAATATAAGACTGCTCTTGTGTGTCACTGTACTGCTAGAGTGTATATGTTTGTTGTGGTACATGAGCTTGTTGTTAATATAAGACTGCTCTTGTGTGTCACTGTACTGCTAGAGTGTATAAGTTTGTTGTGGTACATGAGCTTTTTGTTAATATAAGACTGCTCTTGTGTGTCACTGTACTGCTAGAGTGTATAAGTTTGTTGTGATACATGAGCTTGTTGTTAATATAAGACTGCTCTTGTGTGTCACTGTACTGCTAGAGTGTATAAGTTTGTTGTGATACATGAGCTTGTTGTTAATATGAGACTGCTCTTGTGTGTCACTGTACTGCTAGAGTGTATAAGTTTATTGTGATACATGAGCTTGTTGTTAATATGAGACTGCTCTTGTGTGTGAATGTACTGCTAGAGTGTATAAGTTTATTGTGATACATGAGCTTGTTGTTAATATGAGACTGCTCTTGTGGGTGACTGTACTGCTAGAGTGTATAAGTTTATTGTGATACATGAGCTTGTTGTTAATATGAGACTGCTCTTGTGTGTCACTGTACTGCTAGAGTGTATAAGTTTATTGTGATACATGAGCTTGTTGTTAATATGAGACTGCTCTTGTGTGTGACTGATACTCTAGAGTGTATATGTTTGTTGTGGTACATGAGCTTCTTGTCCAACATAAGACTGCTCCTGTGTGTCACTGTACTGCTAGAGTGTATGAGTTTATTGTGGTACATGAGCTTGTTTTCCAACATAAGACTGCTCTTGTGTGTCACTGTACTGCTAGAGTATATAAGTTTATTGTGATACATGAGCTTGTTGTTAATATAAGACTGCTCTTGTGTGTCACTGTACTGCTAGAGTATATAAGTTTGTTGAGATACATGAGCTTGTTGTTAATATAAGACTGCTCTTGTGTGTCACTGTACTGCTAGAGTGTATAAGTTTCTTGTGATACATGAGCTTGTTGTTAATATGAGACTGCTCTTGTGTGTCACTGTACTGCTAGAGTGTATAAGTTTGTTGTGGTACATGAGCTTGTTGTTAATATGAGACTGCTCTTGTGTGTCACTGTACTGCTAGAGTGTATAAGTTTGTTGTGATACATGAGCTTGTTGTTAATATGAGACTGCTCTTGTGTGTCACTGTACTGCTAGAGTGTATAAGTTTGTTGTGGTACATGAGCTTGTTGTTAATATGAGACTGCTCTTGTGTGTCACTGTACTGCTAGAGTGTATAAGTTTGTTGTGATACATGAGCTTGTTGTTAATATGAGACTGCTCTTGTGTGTCACTGTACTGCTAGAGTGTATAAGTTTGTTGTGATACATGAGCTTGTTGTTAATATGAGACTGCTCTTGTGTGTCACTGTACTGCTAGAGTGTATAAGTTTATTGTGGTACATGTGTTTGTTGTTAATATGAGACTGCTCTTGTGTGTCACTGTACTGCTAGAGTGTATAAGTTTATTGTGGTACATGAGCTTGTTGTTAATATGAGACTGCTCTTGTGTGTCACTGCACTGCTAGAGTGTATAAGTTTATTGTGATACATGAGCTTGTTGTTAATATAAGACTGCTCTTGTGTTTTACTGTACTGCTAGAGTGTATAGGTTTGTTGTGATACATGAGCTTGTTGTTAATATAAGACTGCTCTTGTGTGTCACTGTACTGCTAGAGTATATAAGTTTGTTGTGATACATGAGCTTGTTGTTAATATAAGACTGCTCTTGTGTGTCACTGTACTGCTAGAGTATATAAGTTTGTTGTGATATATGAGCTTGTTGTTCAACATAAGACTGCTCTTGTGTGTCACTGTACTGCTAGAGTATATAAGTTTGTTGTGATACATGAGCTTGTTGTTCAACATAAGACTGCTCTTGTGTGTCACTGTACTGCTAGAGTATATAAGTTAGTTGTGATACATGAGCTTGTTGTTCAACATAAGACTGCTCTTGTGTGTCACTGTACTGCTAGAGTAAATAAGTTTGTTGTGATACATGAGCTTGTTGTTAATATGATACTGCTCTTGTGTGTCACTGTACTGCTAGAGTATATAAGTTTGTTGTGATACATGAGCTTGTTGTTAATATAAGACTGCTCTTGTGTGTCACTGTACTGCTAGAGTGTATAAGTTTCTTGTGATACATGAGCTTGTTGTTAATATGAGACTGCTCTTGTGTGTCACTGTACTGCTAGAGTGTATAAGTTTGTTGTGGTACATGAGCTTGTTGTTAATATGAGACTCCTCTTGTGCGTCACTGTACTGCTAGAGTGTATAAGTTTGTTGTTGTACATGAGCTTGTTGTTAATATAAGACTGCTCTTGTGTGTCACTGTACTGCTAGAGTGTATATGTTTGTTGTGGTACATGAGCTTGTTGTTAATATAAGACAGCTCTTGTGTGTCACTGTACTGCTAGAGTGTATAAGTTTGTTGTGGTACATGAGCTTGTTGTTAATATAAGACTGCTCTTGTGTGTCACTGTACTGCTAGAGTGTATATGTTTGTTGTGTTACATGAGCTTGTTGTTAATATAAGACTGCTCTTGTGTGTCACTGTACTGCTAGAGTGTATCAGTTTGTTGTTGTACATGAGCTTGTTGCTAATATAAGACTGCTCTTGTGTGTCACTGTGCTGCTAGAGTATATACGTTTGTTGTGATACATGAGCTTGTTGTTAATATGAGACTGCTCTGGTGTGTCACTGTACTGCTAGAGTGTATAAGTTTGTTGTTGTACATGAGCTTGTTGTTAATATGAGACTGCTCTTGTGTGTCACTGTACTGCTAGAGTGTATAACTTTGTTGTTGTACATGAGCTTGTTGTTAATATGAGACTGCTCTTGTGTGTCACTGTACTGCTAGAGTGTATAAGTTTGTTGTGGTACATGAGCTTGTTGTTAATATAAGACTGCTCTTGTGTGTCACTGTACTGCTAGAGTGTATAAGTTTGTTGTGATACATGAGCTTGTTGTTAATATGAGACTGCTCTTGTGTGTCACTGTACTGCTAGAGTGTATAAGTTTGTTGTGATACATGAGCTTGTTGTTAATATGAGACTGCTCTTGTGTGTCACTGTACTGCTAGAGTGTATAAGTTTGTTGTGGTACATGAGCTTGTTGTTAATATAAGCCTGCTCTTGTGTGTCACTTTACTGCTAGAGTGTATAAGTTTGTTGTGGTACATGAGCTTGTTGTTAATATAAGACTGCTCTTGTGTGTCACTGTACTGCTAGAGTGTATATGTTTGTTGTGGTACATGAGCTTGTTGTTAATATAAGACTGCTCTTGTGTGTCACTGTACTGCTAGAGTGTATAAGTTTGTTGTGGTACATGAGCTTGTTGTTAATATAAGACTGCTCTTGTGTGTCACTGTACTGCTAGAGTGTATAAGTTTGTTGTGATACATGAGCTTGTTGTTAATATAAGACTGCTCTTGTGTGTCACTGTACTGCTAGAGTGTATAAGTTTGTTGTGATACATGAGCTTGTTGTTAATATGAGACTGCTCTTGTGTGTCACTGTACTGCTAGAGTGTATAAGTTTATTGTGATACATGAGCTTGTTGTTAATATGAGACTGCTCTTGTGTGTGAATGTACTGCTAGAGTGTATAAGTTTATTGTGATACATGAGCTTGTTGTTAATATGAGACTGCTCTTGTGTGTCACTGTACTGCTAGAGTGTATAAGTTTATTGTGATACATGAGCTTGTTGTTAATATGAGACTGCTCTTGTATGTGACTGATACTCTAGAGTGTATATGTTTGTTGTGGTACATGAGCTTCTTGTCCAACATAAGACTGCTCCTGTGTGTCACTGTACTGCTAGAGTGTATGAGTTTATTGTGGTACATGAGCTTGTTTTCCAACATAAGACTGCTCTTGTGTGTCACTGTACTGCTAGAGTATATAAGTTTATTGTGATACATGAGCTTGTTGTTAATATAAGACTGCTCTTGTGTGTCACTGTACTGCTAGAGTATATAAGTTTTTTGAGATACATGAGCTTGTTGTTAATATAAGACTGCTCTTGTGTGTCACTGTACTGCTAGAGTGTATAAGTTTCTTGTGATACATGAGCTTGTTGTTAATATGAGACTGCTCTTGTGTGTCACTGTACTGCTAGAGTGTATAAGTTTGTTGTGGTACATGAGCCGCTTGTTAATATGAGACTGCTCTTGTGTGTCACTGTACTGCTAGAGTGTATAAGTTTGTTGTGATACATGAGCTTGTTGTTAATATGAGACTGCTCTTGTGTGTCACTGTACTGCTAGAGTGTATAAGTTTGTTGTGGTACATGAGCTTGTTGTTAATATGAGACTGCTCTTGTGTGTCACTGTACTGCTAGAGTGTATAAGTTTGTTGTGATACATGAGCTTGTTGTTAATATGAGACTGCTCTTGTGTGTCACTGTACTGCTAGAGTGTATAAGTTTGTTGTGATACATGAGTTTGTTGTTAATATGAGACTGCTCTTGTGTGTCACTGCACTGCTAGAGTGTATAAGTTTATTGTGATACATGAGCTTGTTGTTAATATAAAACTGCTCTTGTGTTTTACTGTACTGCTAGAGTGTATAGGTTTGTTGTGATACATGAGCTTGTTGTTAATATAAGACTGCTCTTGTGTGTCACTGTACTGCTAGAGTATATAAGTTTGTTGTGATACATGAGCTTGTTGTTAATATAAGACTGCTCTTGTGTGTCACTGTACTGCTAGAGTATATAAGTTTGTTGTGATACATGAGCTTGTTGTTCAACATAAGACTGCTCTTGTGTGTCACTGTACTGCTAGAGTATATAAGTTTGTTGTGATACATGAGCTTGTTGTTCAACATAAGACTGCTCTTGTGTGTCACTGTACTGCTAGAGTATATAAGTTAGTTGTGATACATGAGCTTGTTGTTCAACATAAGACTGCTCTTGTGTGTCACTGTACTGCTAGAGTAAATAAGTTTGTTGTGATACATGAGCTTGTTGTTAATATGAGACTGCTCTTGTGTGTCACTGTACTGCTAGAGTATATAAGTTTGTTGTGATACATGAGCTTGTTGTTAATATAAGACTGCTCTTGTGTGTCACTGTACTGCTAGAGTGTATAAGTTTCTTGTGATACATGAGCTTGTTGTTAATATGAGACTGCTCTTGTGTGTCACTGTACTGCTAGAGTGTATAAGTTTGTTGTGGTACATGAGCTTGTTGTTAATATGAGACTCCTCTTGTGCGTCACTGTACTGCTAGAGTGTATAAGTTTGTTGTTGTACATGAGCTTGTTGTTAATATAAGACTGCTCTTGTGTGTCACTGTACTGCTAGAGTGTATATGTTTGTTGTGGTACATGAGCTTGTTGTTAATATAAGACAGCTCTTGTGTGTCACTGTACTGCTAGAGTGTATAAGTTTGTTGTGGTACATGAGCTTGTTGTTAATATAAGACTGCTCTTGTGTGTCACTGTACTGCTAGAGTGTATATGTTTGTTGTGTTACATGAGCTTGTTGTTAATATAAGACTGCTCTTGTGTGTCACTGTACTGCTAGAGTGTATCAGTTTGTTGTTGTACATGAGCTTGTTGCTAATATAAGACTGCTCTTGTGTGTCACTGTGCTGCTAGAGTATATAAGTTTGTTGTGATACATGAGCTTGTTGTTAATATGAGACTGCTCTGGTGTGTCACTGTACTGCTAGAGTGTATAAGTTTGTTGTTGTACATGAGCTTGTTGTTAATATGAGACTGCTCTTGTGTGTCACTGTACTGCTAGAGTGTATAACTTTGTTGTTGTACATGAGCTTGTTGTTAATATGAGACTGCTCTTGTGTGTCACTGTACTGCTAGAGTGTATAAGTTTGTTGTGGTACATGAGCTTGTTGTTAATATAAGACTGCTCTTGTGTGTCACTGTACTGCTAGAGTGTATAAGTTTGTTGTGATACATGAGCTTGTTGTTAATATGAGACTGCTCTTGTGTGTCACTGTACTGCTAGAGTGTATAAGTTTGTTGTGATACATGAGCTTGTTGTTAATATGAGACTGCTCTTGTGTGTCACTGTACTGCTAGAGTGTATAAGTTTGTTGTGGTACATGAGCTTGTTGTTAATATAAGCCTGCTCTTGTGTGTCACTGTACTGCTAGAGTGTATAAGTTTGTTGTGGTACATGAGCTTGTTGTTAATATAAGACTGCTCTTGTGTGTCACTGTACTGCTAGAGTGTATATGTTTGTTGTGGTACATGAGCTTGTTGTTAATATAAGACTGCTCTTGTGTGTCACTGTACTGCTAGAGTGTATAAGTTTGTTGTGGTACATGAGCTTGTTGTTAATATAAGACTGCTCTTGTGTGTCACTGTACTGCTAGAGTGTATAAGTTTGTTGTGATACATGAGCTTGTTGTTAATATAAGACTGCTCTTGTGTGTCACTGTACTGCTAGAGTGTATAAGTTTGTTGTGATACATGAGCTTGTTGTTAATATGAGACTGCTCTTGTGTGTCACTGTACTGCTAGAGTGTATAAGTTTATTGTGATACATGAGCTTGTTGTTAATATGAGACTGCTCTTGTGTGTGAATGTACTGCTAGAGTGTATAAGTTTATTGTGATACATGAGCTTGTTGTTAATATGAGACTGCTCTTGTGGGTGACTGTACTGCTAGAGTGTATAAGTTTATTGTGATACATGAGCTTGTTGTTAATATGAGACTGCTCTTGTGTGTCACTGTACTGCTAGAGTGTATAAGTTTATTGTGATACATGAGCTTGTTGTTAATATGAGACTGCTCTTGTGTGTGACTGATACTCTAGAGTGTATATGTTTGTTGTGGTACATGAGCTTCTTGTCCAACATAAGACTGCTCTTGTGTGTCACTGTACTGCTAGAGTGTATGAGTTTATTGTGGTACATGAGCTTGTTTTCCAACATAAGACTGCTCTTGTGTGTCACTGTACTGCTAGAGTATATAAGTTTATTGTGATACATGAGCTTGTTTTCCAACATAAGACTGCTCTTGTGTGTCACTGTACTGCTAGAGTATATAAGTTAGTTGTGATACATGAGCTTGTTGTTCAACATGAGACTGCTCTTGTGTGTCACTGTACTGCTAGAGTGTATAAGTTTCTTGTGATACATGTGTTTGTTTTAATATGAGACTGCTCTTGTGTGTCACTGTACTGCTAGAGTGTATAAGTTTGTTGTGATACATGAGCTTGTTGTTAATATGAGACTGCTCTTGTGTGTCACTGTACTGCTAGAGTGTATAAGTTTCTTGTGATACATGAGCTTGTTGTTAATATGAGACTGCTCTTGTGTGTCACTGTACTGCTAGAGTGTATAAGTTTGTTGTGGTACATGAGCTTGTTGTTAATATGAGACTCCTCTTGTGCGTCACTGTACTGCTAGAGTGTATAAGTTTATTGTGGTACATGAGCTTGTTGTTAATATAAGACTGCTCTTGTGTGTCACTGTACTGCTAGAGTGTATAAGTTTGTTGTGATACATGAGCTTGTTGTTAATATGAGACTGCTCTTGTGTGTCACTGTACTGCTAGAGTGTATAGGTTTGTTGTGGTACATGAGCTTGTTGTTAATATGAGACTGCTCTTGTGTGTCACTGTACTGCTAGAGTGTATAGGTTTGTTGTGATACATGAGCTTGTTGTTAATATAAGACTGCTCTTGTGTGTTACTGTACTGCTAGAGTGTATAAGTTTGTTGTGATACATGAGCTTGTTGTTAATATGAGACTGCTCTTGTGTGTCACTGTACTGCTAGAGTGTATAGGTTTGTTGTGATACAACAGCTTGTTGTTAACATAAGACTGCTCTTGTGTTTCACTGTACTGCTAGAGTATATAAGTTTGTTGTTGTACATGAGCTTGTTGTTAATATGAGACTGCTCTTGTTTGTCACTGTACTGCTAGAGTGTATAAGTTTGTTGTGATACATGAGCTTGTTGTTAATATGAGACTGCTCTTGTGTGTCACTGTACTGCTAGAGTGTATATGTTTGTTGTGATACATGAGCTTGTTGTCCTACATAAGGCTGCTCTTGTGTGTCACTGTACTGCTAGAGTATGTATGTTTGTTGTGATACATTAGCTTGTTGTTAATATGAGACTGCTCTTGTGTGTCACTGTACTGCTAGAGTGTATATGTTTGTTGTGATACATGAGCTTGTTGTTAATATGAGACTGCTCTTGTGTGTCACTGTACTGCTAGAGTGTATAGGTTTGTTGTGATACATGAGCTTGTTGTTAATATGAGACTGCTCTTGTGTGTCACTGTACTGCTAGAGTGTATAAGTTTATTGTGGTACATGAGCTTGTTGTTAATATGAGACTGCTCTTGTGTGTCACTGTAATGCTAGAGTGTATAAGTTTGTTGTGGTACATGAGCTTGTTGTCCAACATAAGACTGCTCTTGTGTGTCACTGTACTGCTAGAGGGTATAAGTTTGTTGTGGTACATGAGCTTGTTGTCCAACATAAGACTGCTCTTGTGTGTCACTGTACTGCTAGAGTGTATACGTTTGTTGTGGTACATGAGCTTGTTGTCCAACATAAGACTGCTCTTGTGTGTCACTGTACTGCTAGAGTGTATAAGTTTGTTTGGTACATGAGCTTGTTGTCCAACATAAGACTGCTCTTGTGTGTCACTGTACTGCTAGAGTGTATAAGTTTGTTGTGATACATGAGCTTGTTGTCCAACATAAGACTGCTCTTGTGTGTCACTGTACTGCTAGAGTGTATAAGTTTGTTGTGGTACATGAGCTTGTTGTTAATATGAGACTGCTCTTGTGTGTCACTGTACTGCTAGAGTATATAAGTTTGTTGTGATACATGAGCTTGTTGTTAATATGAGACTGCTCTTGTGTGTCACTGTACTGCTAGAGTGTATAAGTTTGTTGTGGTACATGAGCTTGTTGTTAATATGAGACTGCTCTTGTGTGTCACTGTACTGCTAGAGTGTATAAGTTTGTTGTGGTACATGAGCTTGTTGTTAATATGAGACTGCTCTTGTGTGTCACTGTACTGCTAGAGTATATAAGTTTGTTGTGATACATGAGCTTGTTGTTAATATGAGACTGCTCTTGTGTGTCACTGTACTGCTAGAGTATATAAGTTTGTTGTGGTACATGAGCTTGTTGTTAATATGAGACTGCTCTTGTGTGTCACTGTACTGCTAGAGTGTATATGTTTGTTGTGGTACATGAGCTTGTTGTTACTATGAGACTGCTCTTGTGTGTCACTGTACTGCTAGAGTGTATAAGTTTATTGTGGTACATGAGCTTGTTGTTAATATGAGACTGCTCTTGTGTGTCACTGTACTGCTAGAGTGTATAAGTTTGTTGTGATACATGAGCTTGTTGTTAATATAAGACTACTCTTGTGTGTCACTGTACTGCTAGAGTGTATAAGTTTATTGTGGTACATGAGCTTGTTGTTAATATGAGACTGCTCTTGTGTGACACTGTACTGCTAGAGTATATAAGTTTGTTTGTGGTTCATGAGCTTGTTGTTAATATAAGACTGCTCTTGTGTGTCACTGTACTGCTAGAGTGTATAAGTTTGTTGTGATACATGAGCTTGTTGTTAATATAAGACTGCTCTTGTGTGTCACTGTACTGCTAGAGTGTATAAGTTTGTTGTGGTACATGAGCTTGTTGTTAATATGAGACTGCTCTTGTGTGTCACTGTACTGCTAGAGTGTATAAGTTTGTTGTGATACATGAGCTTGTTGTTAATATAAGACTGCTCTTGTGTGTCACTGTACTGCTAGAGTATATAAGTTTGTTGTGGTACATGAGCTTGTTGTTAATATGAGACTGCTCTTGTGTGTCACTGTACTGCTAGAGTATATAAGTTTGTTGTGTTACATGAGCTTGTTGTTAATATAAGACTGCTCTTGTGTGTCACTGTACTGCTAGAGTGTATAAGTTTGTTGTGGTACATGAGCTTGTTGTTAATATAAGACTGCTCTTGTGTGTCACTGTACTGCTAGAGTGTATAAGTTTATTGTGGTACATGAGCTTGTTGTTAATATGAGACTGCTCTTGTGTGTCACTGTACTGCTAGAGTGTATAGGTTTGTTGTGGTACATGAGCTTGTTGTTAATATGAGACTGCTCTTGTGTGTCACTGTACTGCTAGAGTATATAAGTTTGTTGTGGTACATGAGCTTGTTGTCCAACATAAGACTGCTCTTTTCTGTCACTGTACTGCTTGAGTGTATAGGTTTGTTGTGGTACATGAGCTTGTTGTCCAACATAAGACTGCTCTTGTGTGTCACTGTACTGCTAGAGTGTATAGGTTTGCTGTGGTACATGAGCTTGTTGTTAATATGAGACTGCTCTTGTGTGTCACTGTACTGCTAGAGTGTATAAGTTTGTTGTGGTACATGAGCTTGTTGTTAATATGAGACTGCTCTTGTGTGTCACTGTACTGCTAGAGTGTATAAGTTTGTTGTGGTACATGAGCTTGTTGTCCAAAATAAGACTGCTCTTGTGTGTCACTGTACAGATAGAGTATATAAGTTTGTTGTGGTGCATGAGCTTGTTGTTAATATGAGACTGCTCTTGTGTGTCACTGTACTGCTAGAGTATATAAGTTTGTTGTGGTACATGAGCTTGTTGTTAATATGAGACTGCTCTTGTGTGTCACTGTACTGCTAGAGTATATAAGTGTGTTGTGATACATGAGCTTGTTGTTAATATGAGACTCTCTTGTGTGTCAATGTACTGCTAGAGTGTATATGTTTGTTGTGCTACATGAGCTTGTTGTCCAACATAAGACTGCTCTTGTGTGTCACTGTACTGCTAGAGTGTATAAGTTTGTTGTGGTACATGAGCTTGTTGTTAATATGAGACTGCTCTTGTGTGTCACTGTACTGCTAGAGTGTATAAGTTTGTTGTGATACATGAGCTTGTTGTTAATATGAGACTGCTCTTGTGTGTCACTGTACTGCTAGAGTATATAGGTTTGTTGTGGTACATGAGCTTGTTGTTAATATAAGACTGCTCTTGTGTGTCACTGTACTGCTTGAGTATATAAGTTTGTTGTGATACATGAGCTTGTTGTTAATATGAGACTGCTCTTGTGAGTCACTGTACTGCTAGAGTATATAAGTTTGTTGTGGTACATGAGCTTGTTGTTAATATAAGACTGCTCTTGTGTGTCACTGTACTGCTAGAGTATATACGTTTGTTGTGATACATGAGCTTGTTGTTAATATGAGACTGCTCTTGTGTGTCACTGTACTGCTAGAGTATACAAGTTTGTTGTGATACATGAGCTTGTTGTCCAACATAAGACTGCTCTTGTGTGTCACTGTACTGCTAGAGTATATAAGTTTGATGTGGTACATGAGCTTGTTGTTAATATGAGACTGCTCTTGTGTGTCACTGTACTGCTAGAGTGTATAAGTTTGTTGTGATACATGAGCTTGTTGTTAATATAAGACTGCTCTTGTGTGTCACTGTACTTCTAGAGTATATAAGTTTGTTGTTGTACATGAGCTTGTTGTTAATATGAGACTGCTCTTGTGTGTCACTGTACTGCTAGAGTGTATATGTTTGTTGTGGTACATGAGCTTGTTGTTAATATAAGACTGCTCTTGTATGTCACTGTACTGCTAGAGTATATAAGTTTGTTGTTGTACATGAGCTTGTTGTTAATATGAGACTGCTCTTGTGTGTCACTGTACTGCTAGAGTGTATATGTTTGTTGTTGTACATGGGCTTGTTGTTAATATAAGACTGCTCTTGTGTGTCACTGTACTGCTAGAGTGTATAAGTTTGTTGTGATACATGAGCTTGTTGTTAATATGAGACTGCTCTTGCGTGTCACTGTACTGCTAGAGTGTATAAGTTTGTTGTGATACATGAGCTTGTTTGTTAATATGAGACTGCTCTTGTGTGTCACTGTACTGCTAGAGTGTATAAGTTTGTTGTGATACATGAGCTTGTTGTTAATATAAGCCTGCTCTTGTGTGTCACGTTACTGCTAGAGTGTATAAGTTTGTTGTGGTACATGAGCTTGTTGTTAATATAAGACTGCTCTTGTGTGTCACTGTACTGCTAGAGTGTATATGTTTGTTGTGGTACATGAGCTTGTTGTTAATATAAGACTGCTCTTGTGTGTCACTGTACTGCTAGAGTGTATAAGTTTGTTGTGATACATGAGCTTGTTGTTAATATAAGACTGCTCTTGTGTGTCACTGTACTGCTAGAGTGTATAAGTTTGTTGTGATGCATGAGCTTGTTGTTAATATGAGACTGCTCTTGTGTGTCACTGTACTGCTAGAGTGTATAAGTTTATTGTGATACATGAGCTTGTTGTTAATATGAGACTGCTCTTGTGTGTGTGAATGTACTGCTAGAGTGTATAAGTTTATTGTGATACATGAGCTTGTTGTTAATATGAGACTGCTCTTGTGTGTGACTGTACTGCTAGAGTGTATAAGTTTATTGTGATACATGAGCTTGTTGTTAATATGAGACTGCTCTTGTGTGTCACTGTACTGCTAGAGTGTATAAGTTTATTGTGATACATGAGCTTGTTGTTAATATGAGACTGCTCTTGTGTGTGACTGATACTCTAGAGTGTATATGTTTGTTGTGGTACATGAGCTTCTTGTCCAACATAAGACTGCTCTTGTGTGTCACTGTACTGCTAGAGTGTATGAGTTTATTGTGATACATGAGCTTGTTGTCCAACATAAGACTGCTCTTGTGTGTCACTGTACTGCTAGAGTATATAAGTTTATTGTGATACATGAGCTTGTTGTTAATATAAGACTGCTCTTGTGTGTCACTGTACTGCTAGAGTATATAAGTGTGTTGTGATACATGAGCTTGTTGTTAATATAAGACTGCTCTTGTGTGTCACTGTACTGCTAGAGTGTATAAGTTTCTTGTGATACATGAGCTTGTTGTTAATATGAGACTGCTCTTGTGTGTCACTGTACTGCTAGAGTGTATAAGTTTGTTGTGGTACATGAGCTTGTTGTTAATATGAGACTGCTCTTGTGTGTCACTGTACTGCTAGAGTGTATAAGTTTGTTGTGCTACATGAGCTTGTTGTTAATATGAGACTGCTCTTGTGTGTCACTGTACTGCTAGAGTGTATAAGTTTGTTGTGGTACATGAGCTTGTTGTTAATATGAGACTGCTCTTGTGTGTCACTGTACTGCTAGAGTGTATAAGTTTGTTGTGATACATGAGCTTGTTGTTAATATGAGACTGCTCTTGTGTGTCACTGTACTGCTAGAGTGTATAAGTTTGTTGTGATACATGAGCTTGTTGTTAATATGAGACTGCTCTTGTGTGTCACTGTACTGCTAGAGTGTATAAGTTTATTGTGGTACATGAGCTTGTTGTTAATATGAGACTGCTCTTGTGTGTCACTGTACTGCTAGAGTGTATAAGTTTATTGTGGTACATGAGCTTGTTGTTAATATGAGACTGCTCTTGTGTGTCACTGCACTGCTAGAGTGTATACGTTTATTGTGATACATGAGCTTGTTGTTAATATAAGACTGCTCTTGTGTTTTACTGTACTGCTAGAGTGTATAGGTTTGTTGTGATACATGAGCTTTTTGTTAATATAAGACTGCTCTTGTGTGTCACTGTACTGCTAGAGTATATAAGTTTGTTGTGATACATGAGCTTGTTGTTAATATAAGACTGCTCTTGTGTGTCACTGTACTGCTAGAGTATATAAGTTTGTTGTGATACATGAGCTTGTTGTTCAACATAAGACTGCTCTTGTGTGTCACTGTACTGCTAGAGTATATAAGTTTGTTGTGATACATGAGCTTGTTGTTCAACATAAGACTGCTCTTGTGTGTCACTGTACTGCTAGAGTATATAAGTTAGTTGTGATACATGAGCTTGTTGTTCAACATAAGACTGCTCTTGTGTGTCACTGTACTGCTAGAGTAAATAAGTTTGTTGTGATACATGAGCTTGTTGTTAATATAAGACTGCTCTTGTGTGTCACTGTACTGCTAGAGTATATAAACTTTGTTGTTGTACATGAGCTTGTTGTTAATATGAGACTGCTCTTGTGTGTCTCTGTACTGCTAGAGTGTATAAGTTTGTTGTGGTACATGAGCTTGTTGTCCAACATAAGACTGCTCTTGTGTGTCACTGTACTGCTAGAGTGTATAGGTTTGTTGTGATACATGAGCTTGTTGTTAATATGAGACTCCTCTTGTGTGTCACTGTACTGCTAGAGTGTATAAGTTTATTGTTGTACATGAGCTTGTTGTTAATATAAGACAGCTCTTGTGTGTCACTGTACTGCTAGAGTGTATAAGTTTGTTGTGATACATGAGCTTGTTGTTAATATGAGACTGCTTTTGTGTGTCACTGTACTGCTAGAGTGTATAGGTTTGTTGTGATACATGAGCTTGTTGTTAATATAAGACTGCTCTTATGTGTCACTGTACTGCTAGAGTGTATAAGTTTGTTGTGATACATGAGCTTGTTGTTAATATGAGACTGCTCTTGTGTGTCACTTTACTGCTAGAGTGTATAGGTTTGTTGTGATACATGAGCTTGTTGTTAACATAAGACTGCTCTTGTGTTTCACTGTACTGCTAGAGTATATAAGTTTGTTGTTGTACATGAGCTTGTTGTTAATGTGAGACTGCTCTTGTGTGTCACTGTACTGCTAGAGTGTATAAGTTTGTTGTGATACATGAGCTTGTTGTTAATATGAGACTGCTCTTGTGTGTCACTGTACTGCTAGAGTGTATATGTTTGTTGTGATACATGAGCTTGTTGTTAATATGAGACTGCTCCTGTGTGTCACTGTACTGCTAGAGTATGTATGTTTGTTGTGATACATGAGCTTGTTGTTAATATGAGACTGCTCTTGTGTGTCACTGTACTGCTAGAGTGTATATGTTTGTTGTGATACATGAGCTTGTTGTTAATATGAGACTGCTCTTGTGTGTCACTGTACTGCTAGAGTGTATAGGTTTGTTGTGATACATGAGCTTGTTGTTAATATGAGACTGCTCTTGTGTGTCACTGTACTGCTAGAGTGTATAAGTTTATTGTGGTACATGAGCTTGTTGTTAATATGAGACTGCTCTTGTGTGTCACTGTACTGCTAGAGTGTATAAGTTTGTTGTGGTACATGAGCTTGTTGTCCAACATAAGACTGCTCTTGTGTGTCACTGTACTGCTAGAGTGTATAAGTTTGTTGTGGTACATGAGCTTGTTGTCCAACATAAGACTGCTCTTGTGTGTCACTGTACTGCTAGAGTGTATAAGTTTGTTGTGGTACATGAGCTTGTTGTCCAACATAAGACTGCTCTTGTGTGTCACTGTACTGCTAGAGTGTATAAGTTTGTTTGGTACATGAGCTTGTTGTCCAACATAAGACTGCTCTTGTGTGTCACTGTACTGCTAGAGTGTATAAGTTTGTTGTGATACATGAGCTTGTTGTCCAACATAAGACTGCTCTTGTGTGTCACTGTACTGCTAGAGTGTATAAGTTTGTTGTGGTACATGAGCTTGTTGTTAATATGAGACTGCTCTTGTGTGTCACTGTACTGCTAGAGTATATAAGTTTGTTGTGATACATGAGCTTGTTGTTAATATGAGACTGCTCTTGTGTGTCACTGTACTGCTAGAGTGTATAAGTTTGTTGTGGTACATGAGCTTGTTGTTAATATGAGACTGCTCTTGTGAGTCTCTGTACTGCTAGAGTATATAAGTTTGTTGTGGTACATGAGCTTGTTGTTAATATAAGACTGCTCTTGTGTGTCACTGTACTGCTAGAGTATATACGTTTGTTGTGATACATGAGCTTGTTGTTAATATGAGACTGCTCTTGTGTGTCACTGTACTGCTAGAGTATACAAGTTTGTTGTGATACATGAGCTTGTTGTCCAACATAAGACTGCTCTTGTGTGTCACTGTACTGCTAGAGTATATAAGTTTGATGTGGTACATGAGCTTGTTGTTAATATGAGACTGCTCTTGTGTGTCACTGTACTGCTAGAGTGTATAAGTTTGTTGTGATACATGAGCTTGTTGTTAATATAAGACTGCTCTTGTGTGTCACTGTACTTCTAGAGTATATAAGTTTGTTGTTGTACATGAGCTTGTTGTTAATATGAGACTGCTCTTGTGTGTCACTGTACTGCTAGAGTGTATATGTTTGTTGTGGTACATGAGCTTGTTGTTAATATAAGACTGCTCTTGTGTGTCACTGTACTGCTAGAGTATATAAGTTTGTTGTTGTACATGAGCTTGTTGTTAATATGAGACTGCTCTTGTGTGTCACTGTACTGCTAGAGTGTATATGTTTGTTGTTGTACATGAGCTTGTTGTTAATATAAGACTGCTCTTGTGTGTCACTGTACTGCTAGAGTGTATAAGTTTGTTGTGATACATGAGCTTGTTGTTAATATGAGACTGCTCTTGCGTGTCACTGTACTGCTAGAGTGTATAAGTTTGTTGTGATACATGAGCTTGTTTGTTAATATGAGACTGCTCTTGTGTGTCACTGTACTGCTAGAGTGTATAAGTTTGTTGTGATACATGAGCTTGTTGTTAATATAAGCCTGCTCTTGTGTGTCACGTTACTGCTAGAGTGTATAAGTTTGTTGTGGTACATGAGCTTGTTGTTAATATAAGACTGCTCTTGTGTGTCACTGTACTGCTAGAGTGTATATGTTTGTTGTGGTACATGAGCTTGTTGTTAATATAAGGCTGCTCTTGTGTGTCACTGTACTGCTAGAGTGTATAAGTTTGTTGTGATACATGAGCTTGTTGTTAATATAAGACTGCTCTTGTGTGTCACTGTACTGCTAGAGTGTATAAGTTTGATGTGATACATGAGCTTGTTGTTAATATGAGACTGCTCTTGTGTGTCACTGTACTGCTAGAGTGTATAAGTTTATTGTGATACATGAGCTTGTTGTTAATATGAGACTGCTCTTGTGTGTGTGAATGTACTGCTAGAGTGTATAAGTTTATTGTGATACATGAGCTTGTTGTTAATATGAGACTGCTCTTGTGTGTGACTGTACTGCTAGAGTGTATAAGTTTATTGTGATACATGAGCTTGTTGTTAATATGAGACTGCTCTTGTGTGTCACTGTACTGCTAGAGTGTATAAGTTTATTGTGATACATGAGCTTGTTGTTAATATGAGACTGCTCTTGTGTGTGACTGATACTCTAGAGTGTATATGTTTGTTGTGGTACATGAGCTTCTTGTCCAACATAAGACTGCTCTTGTGTGTCACTGTACTGCTAGAGTGTATGAGTTTATTGTGGTACATGAGCTTGTTGTCCAACATAAGACTGCTCTTGTGTGTCACTGTACTGCTAGAGTATATAAGTTTATTGTGATACATGAGCTTGTTGTTAATATAAGACTGCTCTTGTGTGTCACTGTACTGCTAGAGTATATAAGTGTGTTGTGATACATGAGCTTGTTGTTAATATAAGACTGCTCTTGTGTGTCACTGTACTGCTAGAGTGTATAAGTTTCTTGTGATACATGAGCTTGTTGTTAATATGAGACTGCTCTTGTGTGTCACTGTACTGCTAGAGTGTATAAGTTTGTTGTGGTACATGAGCTTGTTGTTAATATGAGACTGCTCTTGTGTGTCACTGTACTGCTAGAGTGTATAAGTTTGTTGTGCTACATGAGCTTGTTGTTAATATGAGACTGCTCTTGTGTGTCACTGTACTGCTAGAGTGTATAAGTTTGTTGTGGTACATGAGCTTGTTGTTAATATGAGACTGCTCTTGTGTGTCACTGTACTGCTAGAGTG